>VCII01000421.1:0-122328 GCA_006030095.1 Triplophysa siluroides | reverse complement strand
TGTATTAACCGAGTTTCGGTACGCCTAACGCTGAATAACGGGACAACTTGTGTTGGTTGTGGCAGATGTCCTCCACCACGTTTTATGCTTTCGAATCAATACATGCTAGCTAAACTATTGTGAAAAGTAATAAGATCCCAAATCTTTCTTTGCTCTTTATTTGGGTCATAATCCTGTCTTCGTCGCAAATGAGGGGTTGCATCTTCCATTTCTTCCTCACTAATACATAAAACACAGCAGCCTATCATCATTTCCAGAACACACATAAACAACATGGGCTGTGAAAACAGCACTACAGAGAGAAGTGACACCCTAAAGAGAGTGAATGTATGGAAAATCACCTGTCATCTTGATTATTCCGGTTAGCCAGCTTTCGTGCTTGCCGATCCATGAGGCTTGTCCGAGATCGTGTTTTTTTCCAAGAATAGTAGTATTTCACAAGACTTGAAATGGATTTGTCTGGCAACTACAATCAAAGATCAATATCTGAAATCATTAATGCTGGAAAAACCAAGGGCAAGTAGAGACATTTTACTGTGCCATGTAAATAAACACAAATCTAATGGCTTCACTGTCAAGACCATGCCTAATAAAATAAAGGGGACAGTTCACCCAAAAATGTCATCATTTTCTCACCCTCAAGTTGTTCCAAAACTGTTAGATTTTTTTTGTTCTGTTGAACAATATTCAACAGAACAATATATGTAGTAGTCAATGTTGTATCAGAATGTTTGGGTTACAAGCATTCTTCCAAATAACTTTAGGTTCAGCAGAACAAAAACTAATACAGGTTTGGAACAATTTAAGAGGGGGTATATGATGACAGAATATTCATTTTTGGGTGAACTCTCTGTTGATAAGGATACTCCGCTGTAACTGACATTTAGCACTTCAAAATATTTTTTGTGATATTAATTTATATGTTTTATGTATTCATTTTATGTCTTTTTAATTTATATGTATTTATACATATGTATTACATTTATGTGACATAAGTAGGCTGCAGCTTTCGATTCTTTTAGTAATCGAGTATTCTACCAATTATTTAATCGATAAATCGAGTATTTGGATAATAAGTACCTTTTTTTATTAAAGAGCAACACTAAATATACAAGAGAAAATAAGACAGGTCCATTTTAGAAAAATGTACATATTTATTGCAAAATATTGCATACATTAATATCTGTGAAACTTAACTGCTGTCAAAATTGACACTCAGTGACAAACCTGCAGTACAGAAGGTTCAGTTAAGCCTTAAAATGTTAAAAATTCTTTATTAAGTTGTATGTGCAACAAAAAAGTTACTAAAATTGTTAATATTTAGAAAATAAATGTTATTTGAATTTCAGTTACATTTTTTTATTTTGTTCAAAATATCGTGACGTTTATCGTATCGTGAACCCAGCACAGAGATATGTACCAAACGTTACACCCCTAGCTCTGTCTGTATGTCTGTGCGCTGAAATAGATAAAAGCATCTCCACAAGTAATATCTAACAGTGAGTGTAATGCTGAGTATAACCTTGACGAACAGACGCGGGCTGGCTTTATTGTATGCCCGTTGTACTAAAGTGATAATGTCCAAATTTGGCACTTCAAGAATGTATTTTTACACTGTTCAGTTCAGGTTGCTCTCACCCAGCACATGCAGAAAGAGCTTCTACAGCACCATGCCAAAGTCCGTTTAGCGAAAGTCATGGCACTCGGCGGCCTTTCGGACAGCTATCTACGTCATAGCCAGAGCACCTGCAAGCAGCTATTTAGCACTGCATTTCTTCCAGTATATTGCAATGGCAGTGGCGCACCTTGTTAATATATTATCTTTGGCCTTTCCCATTGAGAAACACTTTTACTTCGATTACAGAAATAGCAAGTATTGCATTACGTCATTTTAAATACTCTGATTCGCAAAACTTCTTCAAGAAGCTTATTTTACTGGCATGTAGATGAACAGTAAACCAAAACTGCTGTGAGCCGCCAGTGTAAATCTTTACATTTATTTTAAGTAGTTTTTTGCTTAAAGATAGTAAAATAAAGAGAATTTCAGTAAAATAGCTTTTTTTTCTTCTTAAGTTTTTACTGTTCATGTCACATGAGCATAAGACAATCAAAAAACACTCAGACAGAACAGCCAGATGGCATGTTTAAATAACGGAATTTGGCATCCACAAGTCCGCATCTAGTTATATGGACTCAATGCAGCCGGAAAACAAGTTTCACGTGCAAAATAGACTAAAACTAAGTAAAATAGCGGTGTGCCAATGATTAACATCATACAGAAACAACGACGAACGCACTTCACAAACAAGCGGCTCTGTTTAATGCACCTGCCAAACTGTATCGCATGCGTGCTACACTGGAAAATACGTATAAAGCCCTGTTAGGCGCGCGTGTGTTTAAACAGCTACAAAGACTGCTTTCAGCCTTTGGGCATAATACGTACTGTAACATTATGGGATGCGTGCTAGTCAGACAGGATAAACTTTGCCGGTACTGAAAGTTTGGTTAAAAGATGTACCAAGCACAATGTTCTCTCATCATTCTAACAAGCCCATACACAGAGCTCAGTGTGTACTGTAGTTAAATGGATTAAACAAAGCTTTGAGATAAAACATTTTTTATATTCGAATTACTCATTATCGTTCCAGCCCTAGATATAAGGCTTTAAATAGACCACAATCTGAGATCGGGATCGACCAATACTCCTTCCAGTAATCGGTTCCAAAAACCCTGTAATGCTGTGTTCAGACCAATGGCGCGTCAAGCGCGAGTGATTTACATGTTAAGTCAATGCAAAGACGCGATAGACCTACTTGCGGCGCGAATCGCGCGAATGAGGCGGCGCGAATGACACGAATTGCGCGAATGAGGCGGCGCGAATGGCGCGAGTTGCGCGAATTGAGCGTTCGCGTGATTCGCGCGAGTTGAAAAATCGGAACTTTGGCGAAAATACGCGCCGCGTTAACCAATCAGGAGCTTGCTCTAGTAGTGAGGTGATTAGACGACGTAGCGAGCGGAGGCAGAAATCAGAAACTGGAGGACAAAATGGAGTACAAATTGATCGTTGCTGTTTGTGGACACCCGGAGCTGTATGATTATTTTTCTTACTTTTATTGGAACAGGAATAAAAAGGATCTTGTTTGGAAGAAAGTGAGTGAGGAGGTCGGATATATATATATATATATATATACACGAGTTTACACCGTTTTTCAGCCTTCCATAGCACATAAAGCGCAGCTCTCTCAACAAAATCCATGTCCACCATTTCAAAATGAGACTGGAGCCGCCTGCCAGAAGCCCCTCCCATGACGCGAATGAAGCGAATTTGACGCGCGAATGAAGCGAGTAAACTCAAAATGTGCAAGCGTCCAACTACACGCGAATAGCGCGATTCATTCGCGCCATTCGCGTTTGGTCTGAACACAACATAAGGAGCACCCTTTTTTATATGTTTACTTAACTCCTGACATCTGTGTGACACTATAGCATTATATGTTCAAAACCACAGTTTGTTTGCACTAATATAAAGCCTATATAGAGAAAAGACATGCATTCACAACAAGTGTTTTGTTGCAGGACTCCAGTAGAGAAAAGAGCACATTTAGTTTACAGTGGTCTCTTTCATAAATCCACTACATTCCTTCTCACATTTTCATGTTCTTTTCTCTTGATTTTGACTCCACTGAAACTCACCATCTGCTGAATCCTATGGAAGCTCTTCCCATGAAAACTGAAGGCTTGTTCAAACAACACCTTGTCCTCTACCGTCCACTCATCAGGGAAGGGTGTGAAGTTTGGGAGATCGGCCAGGGACTTCTCAATGTTGTGTTTATGCCAGAACAGCATGCCTAGAGCCTGTAGAGCACAGAGAACAATAGGATCATACAGACGTCACAAGAGTCATTGAGTGGCGTGTCGTGTTAACTCACCTGCTCAACATTGTAGCCGTGTTTTTCTTTTGCAATTGCAATGTACTCATCCACTGTGAAAAGACAATAACAACATGTAAAAAGACAGTGACACACTGCATGCTATATTCACAAAACGGAAAATGTGTACTTACACTTCGAGTCAACTATTGTGTGATATGGTGACCAAACCAACATTCCTCCACTGTCTTTATCAGTGTACTTTGTGGAACCTACAAAACACAACAAGAACATGAGTATAACATTTACATAGACAAACCGTAGATGTCATGTAGGTCTTAAGTCAAAACATATCCATTTATTAGCATGAAAACACTCAAAATAGTTTGCACAATTCTGAATAACTCATGAGTTAAAGTGACATAAGACAGATTTATTTCTATAAAGGTTTCACCTATTAGAGGGATACTTCACCCAAAAATGAAAATTCTGTCATTATTTACTCGACGTTGTTTACTTCCTACTATGGTAGTCAATGATTTCCCAGAACAGAAAATTGCTAACATTTTTCCAAATATCTTTCTCCATGTTTATCACAAAAAAGAAATGTATATAGGTCTGGACCAACTTGAGGGTAAGTAAATGATGACAGAATTTTTATTTTTGGGTGAACTATCCCTTAACACAAAATCAGGAAACAGTGGTTTAATTGCAGACTTTTCATTACATGATTTTGCATTCTTGAAAAAGGAGACAAATTATCGATAAAATCATTTTTGTTTGGTTTAAACTGCTCGTAAAACCATAGCAAGTACAAATAACCAAGCATATTTGTAGTTAAACTATGTAGCACAATAGCAATAAATCTAACAAAAAAGGTCCCTGCACTTTCCCTGAAATCCAAAACCATGGTCAATTTTTATAAAGAAAGTATATAAAATCTGTTGTGTTCTCTTCAACACACTGCTCATGAATACACTATTTTGCAGTCAACAGTCAATAAGTAGCTTAAATTACCTCATGGTTTTACATCTAGGTTTAAAGTTTGTTTTATATTTTTTACGACGTTTAAATTGAAATTAGGAATCGATTAGAATCGGAATCGATAAGAAGAATTTAAATCAATAAAAATGAAATGATACCCAACCCTAATGATACTATCCTAATTATTTAAACTGAAATGTGTTTATTAAAACATCGCTTATAAAAGCTTCACGTGTCTTTATTTCGCATATTATAAATCGGTCAGTTATGGTCCTTGATTCAGATTGCACTGTAACCAACTGGTTATCGGGGCTTATTGTTTTATTTCAATTGTTTTTCCTTACATTTAAAATTCTGAATCAATGGCAGCGTTACGTTTACAACTAACGTTATATTCAGGCAACACGTTCTGGTTGTTAAGCAACTTATTTACATTAACAGTTATTTAATTACATTGCGGGGTATGGAAATTAACACATAGCAACATTAATGTAAATGCAAAACAATAAATTATTGAACAACTTGCAATAATGTTATTTTGTTTATTAGCACATGGGTGGCTAATCGAGGAAGCTAACAACCTTTGACAAAAGCTTCCCATACGTAAATATGAGCACACTGGTAAGAAAGCTATTTAAATTAATTTTTGGAGAACTCGACACCCAAAACTATTGAAAAATACAGAATAACGTCAACTTTATGTTCTTTCTAATGAACGCTTATGAGCGCTGTGTGAACCGAGGCTACCACAGTCAGTCAGTCAGGTTGCTATAAACAGAATATAAGAGCATACCCGGATCAAAGTCTGGGATATTAGCCTGGTAATCGGAGCCCACACGCATGCCAACATCTGTAAAATAAGATTAAAAGCACCATGGGTGAAGGGTTTTTACAGTTACAAGTGTTTAATGTAAGATATAACAAACAAGTCCGCAGGGGTGCTCGAGGCTATAACGTTACCGTGCTCGTCGTCACTGCCGCTCTCGTCTGAAAAATGTCCGTTCGAGGCGCTCGACGGGCTTTTCGTGCCGTTAGAGCGACCTTTCCCCAGATACTCCGACCCTTTATCCATCATTCCGGGCATGATCGCGATTAGTGTAAATATATCGATTCAAAACTCGCTTCTACGTAAACACTAGAGCGCTTATTGAGTGACTGTGTGCAGGGACTTCGCGCAGTGCGCGCAGCCGCTTTGCGCTCTTGTATCCCTCCGCTGGATCACACACATGTTACATGGACTCCACTCTCCGTTGCCACACAAGCAACATCTCATACGTGTTTTTATCTCATGTTTAAAATAAACCGACGGGTTTACGGGATGTCTGTCCTTTGTTAATCTATAAAGTAGTGGAGTTTCGAGATCTACCTTTCTATGCGGAAGGAATTGTTATGAAGGCAAACTATGTAATGCGTCTCTCTAGTGCCGCCGCTTTCGAATCGAGATATTTTTTATTTCTAGAGGCCATTAACTCATTACGTTCCGATCTACGAGCTACCAATTTAGAATATCCCAGACGATCGACACCCGGCTTGAAGAAATGGCGTTTTCTATTAGAGGGGAAATCTCCACTCAAGGAGTAGTTCACTTTAAAATTAAAATGTCATGATAATTCACACACACCCACATGTCGGTCGTGTGTTTATTTCTTCGGTCGGAAACAAATTGAGGCTTTAGAGGAAAGCCTTTCCAGGGTCCTTTTCCATATAAGTTAATGGACTTGAACGAGAAGCTGTTGGTTAAGGTTCAAATTTGTTTTAATAATAATAACAAGATATTATTATTATTTATTAAGTCATACCTCAAGATTAATATGAGATTGGCAGAAACTGCCATGTTTGTTTTTGTGTTTGTAAATTGTTTATTTAATATTCTGAGAAACATGTATGCATTTTTATAGCTTGTGAAAGACATCACTAAATAGAAAAATAAATATATAAATAAAACAATTTACACCAACTTTTGATCTGGGCTTTTAAAAAAAATCTGTTATTATTCTTTGGTGTGAACTTTATGTTGACATATTTTTCAGGGCAGGACTATATTAAAAATTAACCTTAATTTTCAAAATAAAAAAAAATTCTGCATTTTCCTGATTCTGCAAAGGGAGATGTCAACTTTTGACTTCAACTGTACGACTTCTTTTGATATCTGATAAATATATAAATGTGTCATGGTTCCACCTCTCCTTGTCAGGTATTTCTTGGTCTATAGGTGGAATCATACAGGATCCTTTGTTTCTCTAGTCTGCGTCATCGTTCCTACCCTCCTGTTTCCTAGTTTGTTAATTAGTTTATCCCTTGCACCTGTTCCCTCTTGATTTGCTCCCCTTTAAAAATCCTCGTGTTCTTTGTCCTGTCTGGTTCATTGTACGTCTTACCTCGTGTTCTACCTGTACCTGTACCTACCTGTACCTGTACCTGTACCTGTACCTGTACCTGTACCTGTACCTGTACCTGTACCTGTACCTGTACCTGTACCTGTACCTGTTCATAGTTAGTCTTTGTATTATTCATGCCCCCGTCTTGCCTTGTTCCCATACCCTGTGTCACGTAAGTCTAGTTAGTTAGTGTGTTTATAATCAAGTGTTGTTTTCTTAGTTTAGTTAGTCCGTGTTCTTGTTTATTGTTAAAGGTATCCTGTCTTGTTTTCCCCATTGTGGGTTTTGTTTTGCCTTTTTGTAGTCTTTGTTATTTTTGTTAATAAATCTGTTAACCCCTTCACCCCCTGTCGTCCTGCCTCTGCCTGCAATTGGGTTTCTCCTGCCTTGTCTCTCTGTGCAATCCATGACAGAATGAACCAGCCACACAGAACCCAGCAGGCAGCCAAGGTGAACTGCTTGCGGTCCCGCCAGGCACGCCACCTCTGCGGTATCCGCCAAGGAAATGATGACCTGGATACCTACGTAGGTAGGTTCCTGGATGCCGCAGAGGAGGTGGTCTTTGGGGAGGCGGAGTTGGCGGTGTTGTTCAGCCGCGGCCTCAGGGATCCTCTGTCGCCAGCGGAGATGAGGATGCTGAGACCGCTGGACTTCGATGTCGTGTGGCGGTATGCCGTGAACAGGTCGGAGTCCAGGGTCCCAGTACAATCCGGTTATCCATCTCCGCTAGTCGCTATCCCGGAGGGTCGTACCCTGCAGGTCGGGGTAATGGGCATCACCGTTCCCTCCGCCTCATCCGCAGCAGCTTCACCACCACCGACTGGTCGCCGTGGCAAGCGGGGAAGGAGAACATCTTCGGGGTCATCCTCGGAGGCCTCCAACCCCGAACCAGCTGTGCCCTTCACCTCCTTCCTTCAGCCGACCACCAGCCGGGTGGTTCGGCTGAAAAAGAAGAGGCAACGGAGGGCAGCCGGGAACCACCCGGGTTCCGGTGGTCCCGAGTCCGGTGGTCCCGAGTCCGGCGGTGTCAAGCCCCAAATATCTTTTGGGGGGCGCCGTGGGGATGTGACGGTCCGTGCGGCCAGCCGGCCGCAGCCAGCAACCGCTCCAACCCAGCAACCGGCTCCAAGCCCGGTCCAGCAACCGGCACCAAGCCCGGTCCAGCACCGGCACCAAGCCCGGTCCAGCAACCGGCACCAAGGCAACCAAGCAAAGGGGTCCGCTGCACCGCCACAGAACAGAGATCAGAGAGCGCTGCCCCGCCGCCGTCAGAGAGCCGCTGCCCCGGCCGCCGTCAGAGAAGCCGCCGTCAAGCCCGGCCTTCCGGCCGCCGTCAAGCCCGGCCTTCCGGCCGCCGTCAAGCCCGGCCTTCCGGCCGCCGTCCCGTCCGGCATTCCAGCCGGGGTCTAGCCCGGCCTTCCGGCCGCCGTCCCGTCCGGCATTCCAGCCGGGGTCTAGCCCGGCCTCCCCAATGAGTTTTTACAAAGAATTTGCAGATCTCCTTTCACCTTATTTTTTCAATGTGTACACTCAAGCAAGCATATGATGTTGGCAGGTTACCTCCTACTTTAAATGAAGCCACCATTGCAGTCTTACCTAAGAAAGGGAAGGATTCAGTAAAGTAAGTAGCTATACGCCAATATCACGTTTGCCATGTGATCAAACAATCTTGGCTAAGGCTTTATCTATTAGACTTAGATCAGTAATAGACAAACTTATTCCTCCCAATCAGACCGGATTTATTCCTAATAGGCACTCGTCTTCAAATCTCAGATGTCTTTTAATATAAATCTATCCTCAAAACACAAACAGACGATCTGGTCATCGTTTCTTGACAAATTAAAATGGCCTTATTTCTTCGCAGAAGGCTTAGGTGCAGACAAAAAAATCCACCTTAAAACCAAAATAGCTGACTTCCTGTTGAAAGTAGCTAATGACTGTAAACTAGAAAGTTGTCCGACTTGATCTGAACGATGCTGTATTTACCGAGTTTGGTCTGCAAGTTTTTGAGCATGTTAAGGGCCCAAACAATTGAAGAAGAAAAAAAATATAGCTGCAAAGCAGCGATGATGGGCCCAAGCCATCAGCACAACCACAACCCTGGTTGCATCAGGAAAACGGTGCGCACCCGGCACCCCTTCATTTACAGTAAGCCTATAGCAGTCTGGTTTTAAGACATACAGTAATGAAAGGGTTATCCCATTAACCTGTGCATCGTTGCTGCCACACACACCATGAATTAAACTGCTTTTAATGCTTGAATTTGTTAAAATGACATCATTTGAAAGTCGATATGCTTGAACTTAATTAAAATTACATCATTTAGAAGTCTTCACAAACAGCTCATTATGTCTTGAAATGTTAAAACAGGACGACAAGCATCGCTGTGCGTCATGTCAACACCTCACAAATAGGCAGTACATGGCAGGGCGCTGCAGAAAGGAAACACATGCGCAAGCAGACACGGATGTATACGGAAGTTCTAAGAGGCCATGCGTTTATATATTTTTTCGTTCTTGTTTTCTCGTGATCACGACATAATTTTCTCGTGATCACGTAATAAACATTTGTTTTCTCGTGATCACGACTTAATTTTCTTGTGATCTCGACATAACAAACGTTGTTTTCTCGTTATTACGAGTTAATTTTCTCGCCCTATCAAAAGTTGTTTTCTCGTGATCTCGACACAACAAAAGTGGTGTTCTCGTGATCCCAACATCTCATGACGTAATTTTTATGCCGAAAATTTCGTGCATTTTGAGCGCGGGTGCATACACGTTGCCACCATAACAAAAGTAGGCTAATAATTGTCCCAAAATGGATTTTATCTCAGCATTAAGAGAGCGGGGTGTCCCAGAGGACAACCTTAGACGAATGGAGGAAGATAAGGCAAGTTACTTGCTATTTTAATATGTTTACTATTCCTGCTTTTGGTTATTGAACGTACGGTTTAAAAACCGAAAGCCGAATTTTAGTGTTATTGATTATTGCAGGTAAGATTAGATTTAAATTCATGACTGTCAGTTATTTGTAAAGTAAATCTGATGTAGGGCTAGCTGTTTAAGACCATTGAATGAAATGCTTGGACATGCCCATATTTGTATCAGTAAAGGGTATGTAATGAAAAGGACTAATGTTAAGATCATGCGAATGAATGCCTTCGTATCGTTCAAGCTGGCGTAGGAGTTACAAACTTATAAATGTCAAAAAAAAAATTAAATGCACAGTTTGTGTTTTTTATACTGCTGGTCCGTAGTAGTCACCACAGCAAAAAGACGGCGCAGACGGCACAGAGCAGAGTCAGTGCCCGCAGAAGCAGTCTCAGGCTTCACCTGTAGTAACTGCAATAGACTTTGCAGCTCTCCTATTGGACTGTTTAGCCAACGCAGGCACTGCAGTTCCACAATTGACTGACCCAGGCCCAGATACTCTCCATTGACTCTCGAGACAGAAGGATGCTGATATATATACATATACATTTGTAACTAACATATGACTCTGCCCGTTAAAGCCTTGCTAAAGTCATTTTTGTAATTTACTGTTTTCGACACAAAATCATTCTACACAATGTAAAGAACATTCTTTGAAAATATGCCTTTGATATATTTGTCAAAGATTGAGATCATACTAAAACTAATTAATAAAATCAAACTTTGATGCTCCTAATCTCATCAATAGAGTGTAAGACTTTTGCCAGGAATTCACAGACATGGTTATATTTTGATATTTTAATATATTAAAGTTTAATTAGGTTAGAGTGTCTGTAGGTTTACTGAAGTACTTGTTCATTTTGTCCACCTCTGATAACATCGGAGTTAAATAATAAAATAAATGGCCAGTAGATGGCAGTAATATGGCTAATACTCAGTACACAGTATTACTAATTTCAAGTTACTCCATACTATACTCTATAGTAATTGATGGCAAGCAGTGTTTTAAGTATGTAGTGACCCTTATAACACAATTTAAAAAGTATATTTCAAACATAAATGTAATATTATGTGACATAATGTCATTTATTGTGATGCTGATAATGTCTTTTCCCCCTGGTATCTGAAAACAAATTTTGACATTCATCTAACAACAAAATATGTTGATGTGTTTCAGATTGATTGCGATGTTGCCAGACTTATGGATGAAAAAGAATTGTCACAGTATATTCCTCGATATGGCGACAGGGTGTATGCAAACAACTGGATGGAGTTAAATAGAGAAGAACACAATAAAGAAGACAGAAAACAGAAACTAATTAACAGATTAAGGGAAAAAATGAGCTTGCCAGCAATTTCAAATCAGAAAAAAAGTATGGACATGGAAATAAAAATGCTGAAAGCAAGTCAAGGAAAATTGAACTTGGCTGGATGCACTACCAAAGCTGCAGCTACAAACAAGTTAGAAGGCCCAAAGGAGGTGGAACACGAGAAATTGTTGTTAAGAAAGAAGACACTGTATCACATGTTCTGGATATTGGAATAAAACTTTTTTTTCCTGAAGGTGAATCAACAAAAGGGAATGCTGATGATTTCAACTTTATGCTCTGTGTCAGTGGCTCAGAAGAACCACTTGAGGAAAACCAGACAATTGGAAGCTTGTATGAGGCAACACGTTACAAAATCCTTAGACTCTACGTGTGTACAAAAGTCAGAGATCAGCACTGTGAACCAAACCAAACCAAAGAGAATGATCTGTCTTTAAAGAGACCCCGATTTACATCCACCCCAGACATAACTCCAAGTACCTCAGGATGTAGTAATAACGACAGAAGTCAAACTCTGCACTCCCCTCTTCCTACATATGTGAACTCTGATGAAACACTGCTCTCTTCCGATGATGAAGTGGTCTTTCTGGGTAATGATGCTAACTCATCCTTTGACATGGTCTCTGACACACTTGTATACTCACCTCTGCATTTTAATTATGTGGTGACTGACACATTTGTTGAAACAGTTCAGACCGAGTCAGGTTCAGCGTTCATTCCAGAAACACATATGTTGAAGAGATTCCAGTGACAGAAGATCTGCCTCAGGCAACTGACTCCCAAGAGCCAACAAACAATGAGACATTCTTTGAAAACCCTAGAAACGTGATTGAAAGTGAAACAGTTATAGTTCGCAGAGTTCACTGTGTTAATGACATGATTCAAGCTTTCTCAGACAAAAACATACTAAATGCCAATGTAACATTTAAACGTCTACTCGAAAATGGCGAGGAGGAAGCAGGCATAGGAAATGGAGTGTTCCAAGACTGTCTTACTGAATTCTGGGACACATTTTTTGCAACAAGAACTTGTGGAACAACTTACAAGATACCTACTTTACATCACACGTACCAAGACAGAGAGTGGGAAGCTGTCGCACGGATTTTGGCCATTGGATGGTTGCGCTTCGGTTACTTGTCTATTCAACTAGCACCTCCTTTTCTGAAAAAGCACTGTCCCTTGCTTCACCAGAATCCAGTCTAATGGATGTGTTTTTCAATTACATTAGCCCAGCAGAGAAGGATGTTTTAAGTGAAGCACTTCAAGACTTCCAAAATGCTGACATGGATGAAGTCCTAAGCGTTCTAAGCAGTCACAACTGATCAGTGCTTCCAAATGAAAACAATCTCCAGAAAATACTCGAAGAAATTGCACATAAAGAGATGGTGCAGCAACCAGCCTTCATAATAAAGTGCTGGCAACCAATTCTGCAATCTATTGGGGCGACCATGACTGCAGAAGAACTGGACAAGATTACTGAAAATCTACAACCAAAGGCAAGAAATGTGGCAAAATCCATTAAGTTCCCACAAAACATGTCTCCATCTGAAACAGTTGTGTCAAATCATCTCCTGCGATTCATCAGGGAAAGAGACTAGAAGGAGCTTGGTCTTTTTCTCAGATACTGCACAGGGTCCGATTTATTTATTTCCACGAAAATTCAAGTAACATTTAAAGAAATGAATGAGTTTTCAAGAAGGCCCATTGCCCACACTTGTACACAACAACTGGAGCTGGCATGTGACTACAGCACTTATGCAGAATTTATGGCAGAGTTTTGCTCTGTGTTAAACAGTGGAGTGTGGATAATGGACATATCATAGAGGTAAAAAGTTGAAAGCACCAAATTGATTGTAATGCAATTTTTACATTGCGATGTTAAAATTTCCTGTTCATTAAGTCAAACATTATTATCTGTTCATGAAGTTCCTCTGTTCATGGTTATATAGGGGTTTTCCAATTGTATACGTTTTCTCACAGTAGTAATGTGCACATAGTTAACAGTTAACAGGTTCCATGTTATTGTAGCAAAAAAGCTGCACTTAAATTGTTTTATTAGTAGCAAATGATAAATATTAATGTACACTGTTGTGTACGAAATTAACAAACATTTAAAGTAATGTTTTTGTTTAAACATTGTATGGTGTTCATAAAGTTATGAATAGGAGCAATTTTATTTCGATTGGAATAGTATTTTTTTATAGGGGCAATACAATTTGCCAGAATTGACCAAGACATTTGAATTTTTTATTGTTTTGCTATCATATGTGTTTTTTTTTGCATTTGCATTTGTTGCACTTTAACTTTTATAATACATTTGCACCTGAATTGTTTTATTTGCATCAACTTATGCATATTTTTCTAAACAATTGTGTCCTGAATGTTCATTTTCTAAAAAGTAACAGTGACGTTTTTTTTCACAAAGTTGTATTAAAAGAAACTTTATTGCTATAAAGAATAGTTTTTGCAGCTGTGCTATACTGTTTCTCATTCAGTAGTAAAGTATGTGTACATACAACAGGTAATATTTTTTCCCATTAATACACTCAACAGCTCTCAATAATCTGTTATTTAAGGCATTAATTTGCACCTGAATTGATTATCTTTCTTCTCAAATGATTTATATTTTTGTACAAAATTGTATGAATGTTTAAATTAAAGTTCTTAAATTTACCTTTTGTTGTAATTATTCTGCAACTGCTTTTATTAGGTCTCAGAGTTTTCAAAAAAGCCAAACTTTATATTACAAAGTTACATTCTTAATTAATAAAATAAAAATAAAATAACATTTAAAAAAGTCAAATCTTACAACATTCAATTCCATATACATTTTATTTAATCTATATACCTAAAAGTTCCCTAACTAGAGGTCGAATGTTTATGTAGAGTCTTAATGCCTCTGTGGCTGTTGCACTTGGCTGTAGATTATTTTCCCCCATAACAGAACACAGAGGTCATATAAATCGCGATCACAGGGTATGTCTGATTTCCACAGGCAGATATTTTCATGGATAATCACATTCAATCTTTCAGCATCTACAGGATTCAAGTAGTCTTTTGATTGATAAAGTTCTGGTAAATTGTACATGAGGAAGGGTTTCCCATGTTGTATGTCTCGACCATTGCTACGTCGGATTCGGTGGTTATTCCACATGTTTACAACGGTGTCCAGTTCGTCCTGAAAACAAAGCATATTAGGCATTTATACAGGAGAACATCCAGTGAATTGGCAGTGTTTACTGGAGCAGTAGAAGTGGGAATGTTAATCGCAAATATCTGGCATATTAAAAGTCTGAGTGTTGCTTTCCCCCTCATTTGTAATATTTTTAATATATACACAAATAAAGATGGAAATAAAATAGTGTTCCAGTAGTTTTATGATCAGTTTAATGTTCATGTGAACAAGGTGCGATATCATCTATATGAATCACACCACCGTGTTTTGCTATGTGGTCACGCATTTCAGCACCAAATAAAACGAACAGCACCTAATCAAATTGCGAATGGATGGGAGATTAATTTACTTTAAAATGTTAGATGTTAAAGTGTTTTAGATAAATATTAAATGATTAAGATAGTTTAATAGCAGCCTAAACAATTTGAGTTACCTGAATTAATGCGAGAAAACAGAATTGTATAAGGCCTTTATCAGTTGCATCGCCTGAGAAATCACCAGCTGACTGCAGTTCTTTGAATACATCCATCCAGTAACCTGCATTTTGTCGTCTGTAGATACCCCACCAACTTTCTATTCTCTGGTTTGCTTGGCTTGTTCCTTGAAAGACACACGGTCCGTGCACAGTTCCCGTAGAGTCTTCACGAAGAAACTCTTGTAGCCTGTTTACGTGGACATTTTCGGTTCCAAAATCGGATCTGATTATTCGACAACAACCCATTCTTTCAGCAACAGCACGGAAATAATACCCAGCAATTACTCTGGGATTGTTGTTGGTGAAATAAGCTTGCATCCAGATGATGTGCCTCGAGAAACCATCAATGCAGCCGTTAACCGCTATGCCATACGGCTTTAGTTTGTCGTAAGAATCCATGTGCCATAGATAGTTAGGGCCTGGCACTCCATAACATCGCCTCCGCAACCTTCTCCCTCTTCTTTCCGCCACACCTAATGGATCCAGACTTAACTGTATCTCTCTGACCATTGCTCTGGTCAGCCGCAAACCACTCAAACGGCATCTTTCATGCATCATTCGGTACCCATGCAGACGTCCCCGGTCCCTCAAGTTGGCTGGCAATGAAAATAACACGCTCAGGGTCACTATATTGTCTTCGACGAAAAAGTTGCAGCCCTGACAGCCTCCTTCTCAAGTGTCGGACACTTATGTTTAAGTTGTCAATCACTGACAGACATAGAGCTATTTCAGTTTGGGTGAGTCCCTGAGCAAAGTAAAAGCGAACGGATATCATCCATGATGCTGCGATGATGCTGAACATGCGATAGAACATACAGAAATATTATAACGCATGGCCTCTTAGAACTTCCGTAGATGTATGCACGCACGCGGTTAAAGTGTGACTGCGAATTGGGCTACTACTTTGCAAATAGATCAGTTTTTCCATGATTATCAATGTAACTGTATACACTGACAAAAAAGGTAAATTGTTATTTATAAACTTGAGATTTATACTGGGGCACAGCAGATTTATACTGGGGCACGACGGAGTGGCGCTCCATAACACCAGAAGAGGCGCACACTGGCGCAGAGGGTGACCGTCTGCCTTTGTGCGGTGGCTCCGCCCCAGATGGCCACGGCAAATTTAAACCCTGAGTATAATGTAAATGTTGGATGAAGTTTTGACAGAAAAGTACTGGAAATACATGTGGATTGTGGATGTTAATTAATGATAAAACAATTTTAATAAATAGGGCACAGGCCCATACAGAAAGATTTTATTCTTATCACATGTACTGTAGTTTTGTACTCTATTGGCATCTACTGTTGATAGCAGAGTACTCTCTCAATCTATATTTTACAGCTTGTAAATTATTAAGAATATAAGCTTTGTATACGCACCCCCCACAAAAATCCCAATTTAACCCCTGGTAATACTTTGACATCAAGAGTGTGAAATACACACAACACAGAGGTAGAGTGCTTTGGCACTGCTGCTTTGTGCTTTTAAATCCGAGCGTGCTCACTGCATAAGAACACATCTGTACATCAATGTGACAGTAAAATATGACTGTCCTTTGTCCCCTGGAGCTTGAGATTACTTTTAACATTTTTGGCGTCTTGTTGATAAAGTTTGGTGTTAATTGTACGGTTCTCCTAGGAGAAATATGGGTTCATTCACAGCCTTTTTATCTTCAAACCAAAATAGCTTACTTCCTGTTGATCGTAGCTAATGACTGTTTAGAAAGTTGTCTGGCTTGATGAGAACAATATATATACCGGGTTTGGTGACTGTAGGAAAAATGAGCCCCCTCTCTTTTGTCAAAAGGTGGTGCTATAGAGCAGTGGTTTTCAATGGCTGATGTTTGTAAGTGGAGTACACTCGCGTTGCTTTGAGCTTCACTGACAGCACGAGTCGAGAGGTTGATGGCGGATGGTTAGCTATGTGCAAGCGGGAACGAGTAGCAATTCGAACGGAGCAGACTCCAAGTGTTGCTGTTGTGCAGCTTTGGATGAAGATTCAAGAATCATTAATGGAGGATAGTAGGCTATGGCATTTACTGAAGTATCTCCAAGGAAGAAAAATAAGAGGAAAAAAAGGGAAATAACGATTAGGAAGTTACCAAAGCGATGAAATTAGGAGCTCTTGATATAATTAAAGAAAAAGCAAATATATGTCAGCAAAAAGAACAAGCTGAGGAAAGTGAATTTAAAGTTATGGTGACGTTTGAAAAGGCTTCAGGAAAGCATCTACATCCAATTGGATTAACTAAGGCAATAGACAAAGCTGTGGGAACAATTGTGCTGGCTAAATGTTTGTGGCAAGGGAGAGCTATAATAATAGTGAAGGACATCGGGAAAAAAATAACTATTAAAAATGAAAGAAATGATTGGAGAAAAGATTGATGTTAAAGAAATTGGAGTAAACAAGTATAAGAAAGGGGTAACATATGGAATACCAACATACATAGATGTGGAGGAAATACAAGAAAACCTTAAAGGAAATAAAGTCATTGGTGCAGAGAGACTGTGTCTAGAGAAGGACACCGAAGCATGAGTATTTTGTTGATTTTTGAAGGGAAAATGCCAGAAAAAGTACAAATGGGTTACATAAATTATCCAGTGAGAGTATACTGTATATACCAAAACCTTTGAGATGCTTTAAGTGCCAACGTATTGGACATGTGGCTGGGGTGTGCAGAGGGAAATTAAGATGTGTCAAGTGTGGGGGAGAGCACAAGTACGATAAATGTACAGAGTCTAACAGATTCAAATTTAAATTTCCAATTTGTTTTACCAGGATATATAACAGTGCGGAAAGATAGAGAAGTGATTGAATGTGTAGTGGTGGAGGTGTTTTATCATGAAGACTCAATTGTTGTTTATAATTATTATAATCCATGTCAAAAGTTTTGTTAAATACTTTGGATAAAATTTTAAAAAGAAATAAGGAAATGTGATGTGGTGATTTTAACGCACATATCTGGTTATGGGGGAGTAAACAGTGAATTGTTACAACATGTTATTTAAAATGTATATTTAAATACACAATTGCATTGTCATTTTACATACTGCATTGCCATTTTGCGTATTGCATTTCAAATTGAAAATAGCAACCAATATGCTTCCATAGGGTGCCAAGCCCAACGGCAGGAAAACAATAGGGTTCTGCACCTATGGTGCTCGGACCCTAATAATCCTTAAGAGAACAAGAGGGCCCCTAATAATAGTTAACAAAAGTTAAGTACGAAAGAATCGACACATATGACTGAAACAAATGATCACCATATGAAGACTATGAATCAAGATTCTATTGAGGATGGATCGGGGATAACCATTGAGAGGAATTGGATTCGCCCATTTTGCCAAGCAGATGCACATGGACACTTGGTGGCCCAACCACAGAGTCGCCCCACAACCACTTCCAAAAGTAAGCTCAGACTCGTAAAATTAATATTTGTCGTTTAGCAAGAGAGGATTTGTATTGCCCTTTCCAGGTGGATGCTGCACACTGTGGTGGTTGTGGAGAGACATTTACATTTAGTCATTAGCAGACCTTTTTATCCAAAGCGACTTAAAAGAGTTTAGGGAGCAATAAGCGATATGTCATTCAGGAGCCATAATACAGTAGGTGCCAATACAAAGTTACTGGTTTTAACCAAAGCTAGACCACTACCTGTTGAGAGAAAAGGTTAGTGTTTTTTTTTTTTCATTTGTCTGTCATTTTCACAGAAGAGATGGGTTTTAAGTAGTTTTTTTAATGTCGTAAGAGATGTGGTTGACCGGACGGAGTTAGGAAGAATGTTCCACCAAGGAGTTGTGAATGAGAATGAGCGGGAATATGAGAGACCCTCCTCATATGATCGTAAAGTGCTTTGGGGTGTACACAATACACAATAAGTGCTATATAAATGCCTCATTCATTCATGTTGTAAGCTTTGTTTAAAACGTTTTCAAAAAAATTTATATGAGTCCAAATCAAACTAAGTAAATTGCAAAGTCACGCAGTAAAGAATTATGACTCCTAGAAGGTATTTAAAGAAACTTATTGTGTGGTAATCCAGACACATTTCTCACATTTTAAATCAAGACACATGTTGATACAAAGAAGAAATAAAAAAAATCTGCCAATGGTATGAGAAAAAATAAACTGTTCTCAATTTTCTTAACTACAAAGTTTATTTTTCTCACCCTATTGGCAGATGTTTTGCTTGTTTAAATTTCCCTAATTCTTATAGGATGGGTTGCACCAACAAGGATTAGGCTTAAATGTTGCACCAAACTGTAAACCTTGTTTAAAAATAATCAGATTTTTATATAAGCTATCATTTGATCCAGGTTTTAATTTTACAGTAAGTCTATATTAATGTCACGAGTAGTAGGCAGAAAGAATGTCCAAACAAAGAGAACTCCAAATAAGATATATTTTAATAGATAATCCAAAAGAAAACCAGGAACCATGAGCAAAACACATTAACATAAACAATACTGGACAAAGGAACACACAGGGCTTAAATACATAGGGAAGACACTCAGGAAACAGAATCAGGTGCGGACTAATTAACAAAGATGAGGGACAAGTGAAACTAATAATAAATTAACAATGGAGGAAAACAAAACATAACACAACTGTGACATTACCCCCCCTCCAAAAGGCGCGTCCTCGCGCCAAAACAGTACCATTGGGGGAAAGGGGGGGTGGGCGTCCTGAGGCGGGTGCAGGGAACACTGAACATGGCCTGGAAGCCTGGAGGGCGCCGGCCGAGGGATTGGAGGGCGCCGCCCTCGGACCTGGAGGGCGCCCCGCTCGGGGGCCTGGAGGGAGCCGGGCCCGCTCGGGAGCCTGGAGGCGCGCCGGCCCCCGGGAGGCCTGTGGAGGGCGTCCGGGCCGCTCGGAGGCTGAGGCCGCCGGCGCTCTGGATGCCTGGAGGCGCCAGCCGCTCGGAGCCTGGGGAGGGCGCACCCGCCGTCGGCCTGAGCCGCTCTGGAGGGAGGGCGCCGCCCCGGAGGCCTGGAGGGCCCGGAGGGGCGGCCTGGAGGGAGACTCGGGACGACCCCGGCCCCTCGGAGGCCCGTCTTGGACCCGGCCCTCGGGAGGTGGAGGCGCCGGCCGCTCGGCTGAGGGCGCCGGCCGCTCGGGGGCTGGAGAGGCCTGGACGCCATGCCTGGAGGGCGCCGCCCTCGGGAGCTCGGACAGCTCTAGCCTGGAGGAGAGGCCCTGGAGGCCTGGATGGCCTCGCCGGCCGCCAAAGGCCTGGAAATATCTAGCCTGGGAGGCTATCCCTCCCATTCCCCCCAAAATATTTGGGCTTAGTCCGGGAGCCCATATGGGGTTGCCTGGACCGGGCAGCTTCTGGGGCAGCGGGCGGCTGGGCAGCGGGGGCGGCTGGGGCAGCGGGCTCGCGGCTTGGGCAGCTGGCTCTGGCGGCTGGGCAGCGGGCTCTGGCGGCTGGGCAGGGCTCTGGGGTGGCAGGGCTCTGGGCAGCGGGCTCTGGAAGGCCGTGGGAACGGCTGGAGAGGCTCGTACGGAACGGCTGGAGGGGGGGGATTACCTGAGGCTCTATCTCCGGTGGAGGACTCCGAGTGAGGTGAGTGGGCTGCTCAACGCGTGTTTGGATGGTCTTGGATGATCAACCTCATCCAGGATGGTCTCGCCCACACTGGGGCGAGGTTCATTATCCACTGGATGAGGTTGATAAACTCCCAAACGGTTCTGTCCCTAACTCGGGAGCCAGACCCGATGGGAGTCATCATCCAACCCCATCACAAAGCACGCGTTCAGGGAGCAATCATCCCAACTCACCTGCTGGCTGAGCTCCAGGAAGTCCTCCACGTATCTCTGAGAGACGTTGAGCCTCAAGTAATCCATGACTTTTGTTAGGTCCAGTATTCTGTCACGAGTAGTAGGCAGAAGAGAATGTCCAAACAAAGAGAACTCCAAAATAAGATATATTTAATAGATAATCCAAAAGAAAACCAGGAACCATGAGCAAAATACATTAACATAAACACTCGCAGCATAAACAATACTGGACAAAGAACTAAGGAACACACAGGGCTTAAATACATAGGGAAGACACTCAGGGAAACCAGAATCAGGTGCGGGACTAATTAACAAAGATGAGGGACAAGTGAAAACTAATTAACTAATAAGGAAATTAACAATGGGAGGAAAAAACATAACAAAACATAACACAACTGTGACAATTAACTTTAATTCTGTTGCTTCATTATTTTAAACTCTGATCTATCTCTCTTTAAACTTGCTACTGAGGAGGTTTAAATAAATAAAAACACACATCTATAATAAAATGTGCATAATCCGACACATAAGCTTCATGTCGTGCTTCAGTGATGTGTTTATTGTAAATAAAATACCTCAACATGAGTCAGGGCACGATGGTTTGATAAACTTGTTGGTCGGTTGTGAAGCGTCAAGTTCATTGTGCAATGCTTTCTTATCCAGTACATACAAGCACAACGTCTGTTATTAAACGGAAAAGACCGACACCCTGAGAGAATAGTAGTTATTTTAGAGGCACCAGGGACACCGGTATTGTGGGCGTCCTGTCTAAATTGTGGTCCGGAGTTTGAATACGAGAGTAACCACAATATATAGACTTAAAGTGTCTAAGCACTGTGACTTAGCCTTATCTTATATTTAAAAAGGTTACTGATATAAGTCATGTCTGATTCAGAGAGGAGATGTGTTCATCCTTGGGAGAGGTTCCTCTCCGATCTAGATCGACATGAATTCTGCTTTGAGTGTTTTTGTGGGCTGAACATGCTACCCCGGGGCTAGAGGGAGAGTTCGAACTCTGTGATGCGCTCGGCATCCGGGTTCTCTGTGCTCGGCTTTCTTTCTTAAAAAAAGACTGAGCTGCCTCTCCCTCATACTGGGGTTCGCGGTTTGATTTACCCCGCAGAACAAGAGACACCCAAATGCTCAAAGCTAGATGACACATACCTGTCGGGTGGCCGTGGGGACGAGCCCAAAAGTCGGGCCCTCCCCTTTTTCGAGGATCTCCACATCGAGTTATCTCGGTCGTGGCAGAGACCTCATTCCTCACATGTGTTTGTGCCATCAACATCGATTTATTCGACCAACGTTGGCATGTGACCACGGGGGTATACGATGATGCCCCGGGTGGAAGAGACGCGTGCAAGCTATCTCTCCCCTGGGACATCGTCCTTTCTGCACACAGTCTCGGGTGGGTACAGTCTACCTGAGGCGTGAGGTCCCTCAGGGAGAGTGTGGCGAGTCGCGCCCCCCCTCGCAGAGGCAGGGGAGTGGCCCACCGTGCCCACAAGCTGTGACAAACGGGGCATGGAAACTCCACCCTGAAGTAGTCAAACAAATCTGGGAAAGATTTTACGAAGCAGAGGTGGACCTCTTTGCTAAGCAGGAGACAGCACAATGTCCCCCCTACTTCTCTCTGACTCATCCAGCTCCCCTGGGTCTGGACGCAATGGCCCATATGTGGCCCAGACTGCGTCTTTACGCATTTCCTCCGATAGCTCTGCTCCCGGGAGTCCTGGCGAAGGTCCGTCAACAGGGGTCTCGCCTCTTGGCCAACCCCTAACCCCCCGTTGGCCAACCAGAATCTGGTTCTCGGACCTAGAATCCCTCCTCGACGACTCGCCATGGGCGATCCCAGTCAGGAGAGATCTCAGGCACAGGGGACAGTGTTTCAGCACCAGCTGAGAGGTGCTGGGCTTCCGCCTGATGTAGTAGAGACTATTCTAAGTGCTAGGGCTCCCTCCACTAGAAGTAGCTATGCCACGTTCGCACCACGCGTATTTATAACACAGAGTCAACCTGAGTTATATGAGACCCCCAATATAATGTAAAACAGATGTGTTTTACTCCCCCGGCCCACATATTGGTTCCTTTGTGTCAACCAACATTTGGCCTCCCAGATAAGAAACTTTTAAAATGACCTTATAATAGTAACATAATAACAATTGTATACATTATTCGTCTATATTTTAGCCAAAAATATCTTCAACACAACCCACCCATATATTCTTTAATAAAACAAGATTAAATATCTTAGGTCATTTTTCTTGCCAAGAAAATGTATCTTGATTTAAGAATATTAAGATAATTGTACAATAAAACAAGACAAAATACTTTATTTTGCAGTGTAGTAATGGCTCAATCATGTAGTCACTTCTGTTATGTTATGAACTTTTGGTTGGTTTGGGGTTGACATTTCCCATAATGTGGTAATGTGTGTCACCTCAATGTGATGTGATCCTTTTTTCTCACAGGACAAAGACCCCCAGTATCCTCCCCAACATCCTTAGTAAAGTCGGAGACACCCCACTGGTTCGCATGAACAAGATTGTGAAAGCGTTTGGCCTTAAGTGTGAGCTCTGTAAGTATCGTAATGTAGGTGCACATTGATTTAATGAAGCATGTTTTTGTAAAAGTGTGCTATGAGGACGTTATTGTGTGAACATGTAGAGGAACTTGTAAGTGGCATGTGTTGGTATATGTGGCTGGGTGGGGGAGCTGTGTTTAGGCAGCATAAAGGGTTGTTATGAGGAATGCAGGTGTTGAACTGCAATTTCTTACTATGCATTTTTGTCTCGTTTTCTAGTACAAATATCTAAAACGTTTTAAATTGAGACACATTTACTTACATTTACTACATTGAAGTTTATTTTTCTTATTCTGTCTGCAGTTTTTTTGCCTGTTTTAAAAATAAAAACAAAAATGCTTTGTAAGAAATTCCTTTTTTGCAGTGAAGCTCATGGATTGCACATAATCATTACAAAGAGTACATTAATGCACTGTAAAAAATGAATGACCTTATACAGAAACTTAAACATCAGAATGAATGTTGAATGTTTTACAGTTGTTCCACAGAGAACAACAGTATACCGGTGTAATCAGCTGACTATGTCTGCCACACCATTTATCATAAAAGCACCAAAAGTACTTTCAGCGAAGTTTTGAAATGAAGTAGTTAGTTACACTCTTCTTACAATCTTCTCTGCGTTATTTCAGTGGCGAAATGTGAGTTCTTCAATGCCGGTGGCAGTGTGAAGGATAGAATCAGTCTGCGCATGATAGAGGACGCTGAGCGTGATGGTGTTCTCAAACCTGGAGACACCATCATAGAGCCCACTTCAGGAAACACAGGTGTGTGTCTGTGTGCCATATTGCATAAAAAATACTAAATGGTTACTTTTGTTAATTACAAAGTGCCAAAATATTACTATGATGCTTTAGGGGTAGGGAATGGAATTTACAGTTTGTACAGTATACAAATCATTCTCGTCTATGGAGAGTCCTCCTTAACCACGTTTACAAGTGTGTGCGTGTAAAAGTGTGTGAAAGTTTCTATTCACAGTATTTAATGCTGTTTATTGCTGAGAAGCCAAGACTTCTTTGTATTTGTACTTTAGACATGGAAATGGAAATACTAAGGCTTTGTTTACACTGTCACAAAAATCCGATTTTTGTGCATATCCGATTCGATGTGTGTGTCCCATGGCGCTCTCTCGTTTTTTGCTATATCTGATTTGGTTTCTATTCATTGTTGAAATGTATGTGTGTTGAAGTTGCAGACCGACCGGTGTATGACATTGGAGTGTGAGCACTGCAAAAAATGACTTTCTTACTTAGTCTTTTTTTTCTATTTTCCAGTAAAAATGTCTAAACATTCTTGAATCAAGAAGCAAAAAAAGTCTTGTTTTTAGTAAAAAAATATGCCATTTCAGTAAATTTGTACTTAAAACAAGCAAAAAAATCTGCCAATGGGGTAATTAAAATGTTTCTTACCCCATTGGCATTTTGCTTGTTTTAATTCACACATTTTTGCAGTGAGAGAGTGATTCCTCAGCACACCTTGCTCTGTGTCGCTCTCGCAGTATGGTGATCTCTGTCATAAGCTGATCAGTCTGAGCAGTGCTGTGTAGCGTCGAACAGGGATGCTCTCTCTAATTTAAAAGCACAACCGCTAGGTTTCACACCATGATGTGAAAACAGCAGGGTGTCATGCCAGCAGGATTAAAACACCTTTTATTGCAAGGATAGGCCTACAACACAACCATAAAATATAAACTGTCAAACAGACTGACAGATCATCAAAAATCCAGCCTAATTTGATTGACTGGTCAAAAAACTTGCCTGGGAGAGTAGGAGGACAGTCACACTTTGATAAAGACTGCAAACCTCAAGTCTCAATTCACTCATTTGCATGATACAAGCAATTAAACAAGGAAACAACACTCCTAGAAGAAAAACCCACATAAAACATTATTTTATCTCTCTCTAATTTACAAACACAAACTTCTTTCACAAATAGGCTATAGTTAAATCAAACAGGCTGAAAACACACTGTTTGATTAGGGGGTGATGATGGGGTGTAGGTAGTTAGCCCTCTGTAGGAAGGGCTGGGGGTCAGAGGAGTCCCCAACAACAGCCAGAAAACATGATTATACTACTAGCGTTAAATAAGACGTGACAACTCAAAGGTCTTCTGTAGCGGTAACTTAACTTTGTGGTGACGCAGTTTTATTCTTATAAAAAATAGAATTTTCGAATAGCATTTTTTATATTAGAATAGTTATTGCGGATCCAATATTCAAATATATCCCTATTGCAGACGTGCTTAGAAAAATGTGCGCGCTGAACCGCATGCGCTCCCGAAATGTGAATCGCCCCTAATCTACCTGCTGCTGAAGCGTGGTATGCTTTATTCAGTGCTCCCATCTCCTCCAACAGACAGACAACAACACTGCTACCTTGTATCTGCAGAGACATCTGACGTGCTTACGTTTTTCAACGTTTTTTCACTTGGTGCAAGAACATAAAGCTACCAATCTGAGCATTCAGACTGAAACAGATTTACAGAAATGCGATTTGAATAGGATTTCAAAACAAATATGAATTATTATTAAACATATTCATGTGATTTTTTGCTGTTCACACTTGCTTAATGTGGTAGGAGTTCAATGGGATAAGCACAAAAATCGGACTTGAACTGACCGTCTGACTGTAGAAAAGACCAGTTCAGCTAGTTCTCAGCCACACAACTCGCAGCAACAAAAACGTATAAGTAAATACGTTAAGGAACTGTTACATGCAGTCTCCACATAAATTGGACAATTAATGTTCAGGGATGTTCACCCCAGTTTGTGTAAGGGTTAGGTTTGAGGGTAATGCGTTGAAAGTATGCGACTTTGTACAAAAGCAATGGAAGTATATTAGATGTCCTCACTAAAACAGTGAATCCAACCTATGTGTGTGCCCAGGTATTGGACTTGCTCTGGCAGCAGCAGTCAAAGGTTATCATTGCATAGTTGTCATGCCTGAGAAAATGAGTATGGAAAAGGTGATTTTATTAAGATAAACTGAATTTCATGATTTTGTTAGTGTGTGTGGTTCTGTGCATATTTATTTGAATGTGCCATACTACCAGGTGGACGTGCTCCGTGCTCTTGGTGCAGAGATTGTTCGAACCCCTAACTCTGTCCGCTTTGATTCTCCTGAGTCTCATGTGGCCGTGGCTTGGCGTCTGAAAAATGAGATTGCAAACGCCCACATTCTGGACCAGTGCCGCAATCCCAGCAACCCACTGGCTCACTATGATACCACTGCAGAGGAGATTCTGGAGCAGTGCGATGGTAACAACAATATTAGGTTCTTGATCATTTACTCTCTCCTGACTGCTCCAATCACATGTTGATTTCATGTTTAATGTTTGCTATCTGTAGGTAAAATAGACATGCTGGTGGCTGGAGTTGGCACTGGTGGTACAATCACTGGTATTGCCCGCAAGCTGAAGGAGAAATGCCCTAATATCAAGGTGATTAATGCCTGTATTCTCTTTAAATAGAAATAGTGTGTCACTGATTTCTCTGTAAAGTGTCATAAAATACTGAAATATCTTTAAATATACAGTTACAAAGAAATGTCCTATATGATAAACTTTATTATTTGTTATATTTTGGTCTTTTTATGACATTGCAAGGTACCCCACGATCCACATGCAACTTGTTGTTCAAATCATTATTAGAATATATTGGTGATAGAGTAAAATTTTCTTGTGACATCTTCTCGTCTCAGAAATCCACTTTTGTCATTGAACATTAGGCAGCATGAAGCCAGCTGTGTTGTTTAGCCGCAGGGCTTTTAAAACTGGTTTATCCACTTTCATCTGCCCTTGAATGAACTAACCTGCATTTCAGAGACAAAAGAAGGAAATCTCTCTAAGCTGATTAGATTTTAGCCAAAAGATTTTAGCTTTAGCCAGGAAACTAATCATTACTTATAAGAAATTCACAGCTTAACATTACTTTGCATTTTTACATCTGTATTCTGTAACAATTGTCTGTTTCATTGTCCCTCAGACTGTTGGTGTGGATCCTGAAGGCTCTATTGTTGCTGAGCCAGAGGAAATTAATAAGATTGATAAAACTCATAATAAGATGGAGGGCATTGGACATGACTTCATCCCCACTGTTTTGGACAGATCTGTAAGTGTATATACAAAACAGTCTCGATGCAATTAAAACAAGGTCAGAAATGAACTTTTCTATTAAGGGGCACAATTTGCCCTTTAGAAGCGATTTCGAAGGGCAATTTTTATCTTCATTAGGACAATTTTCCCAAATACCTTATCAAACATTAATTCATAGTATTTTATGTCAAATACTTAAATTTAGTCAGTTAATTCAACCAACAAGAATAGTATATGGACCGTAAATTATTATCTGCATCAACAAAAGCCATCTTTTAACTGCATCTGTCATTGCTTATTAAAAGACTCTTTTAATGCTGCTCAAATGTGACACACAGTCAGAAGGCAAAACACAGATCACAATGAGCAGAAGGGGTTCATAGAATCAGCAGGTTACAGGTAAGTACCTCCACAGGTAAGTATAATCCAATAGAGAAACAGGCCCACGCCTACACATCCTCAGATACTGTAAGTAAATGCAAAGGGTACATGGCTAACAGGTAAGTAATTCCACAGGAAAGGAGAAACTAAAGACAGACAAAAAGTCACAAACTTGCTAACTAACAACAAGACCTGACAGTGAGTGTGAACATAATGAGTACGCTGTAATGTCAGGTGTGAGTAAATAAAAAAACCAGAGAGGGTGTACAGGTGAATCTGGTGGTGAGGTCTGATACCTGGCTCTGTAACAGAACCCCCCCCATGGGTTGCCCCAGCAGACCAAAACCAACCGGGGCCAAGTTTACAGCAGGGCAGTGTAGACGGATGTCCCTGGTTGAAAGACCTTTTGTCCCAGTCCCAGTGTGCTGGTAGCCGAGCATTCACTGAAAGGTTGTGAGTCCAGTGGAGGTTGATGCAGAGATTTATGTGCGTACACACATGTCAGAGTATGTTGGTGTTCATGACAATAGGTATCTACCAGTTTTTTTTGTGGGTGATATCCCAAGGTGAAACTGACAGTTACTCCCAAGAGGCTGAAGAAAGCTTTCCACACACAGGAGATGAATGGTAATGGATAGCTGACATAAGGGGATGAGTTTACATGCCTTGGAGAAGCAGTCTACAATAACCAGCATGCAGGTGAAGGAGTCTGATAATGGAAGATCAGTGTTAAAGTCCACTGCTATGTGTGACCAGGGGAGTTGTGGCAGGGGCATGAGCTTTCCCTGAGGGAGGGAACTTTAGCCATGGCACAGATTGGGCATTCCTTTACGCACCGAGAGACATCATTCAATTCTAATATGCCAGCAGTATTTATTGGTAAGGAGCGAGAGGGTCTACAGGCTGCCTGGGTGGCCTGAGTCCATAAGAGGTATGTGCATGTCTGGTGGAATGTAATATTTCCCCTCAAGACCTCATGGCAGAGCAGGTTCGCTGTGCAGTGCTTCCTCAATTTGCTGCCTGATAGCCCATTGAATGGGCAGAGATTGACAGTGATTAGAACATTTGCGATGATGAGAACGCTGGATTTGGAGATAATTTGAAACTGATATATGGAGCTGTCCCAGCGCTAAAAGATGCCGGACATGAACCGCATGCGGTGAGTGAAACTGATGTCTGTGTTTTGTTGGCAATGGGTGCGCACGTGCTTTAGTTCAGCCTACCCCTGCACGCGCCGTATGCTTTCGGAAATAATCGTACAGCTGTATCTATCTTTTATAAATGTGATCAAGCTAAAAACTCTTCAAAGATACAAAGTATGCATTACTACTCTATAGGTACTCAAGATTAATATGAGATATGATAATATAATATGAGGCCTTTAAAAGAGTTTCAGTGGAACCACTGGTTCCCGTCTGAAGTGCCTCAGACAGTTCAGCACTGACTGGACAAGCTTGTTGGTGAGGCGCACAGTCATGAAGACAGAGTCGAGTTCCCTACCGAGATAAGTGCTGTTCTGCATGGGGGAGAGCTTGCTATTGTCCCAGTTGACCCGGGGCCCAATGTGGTATAAGTGCCGAAGCACGAGATCCCGGTTCGTAGACAACAGATCTTGTGAGTGAGCCAAGATAAGCCAGTCGTCGAGATAGTTGAGGATATCTGGCGTAGATGAAGCTAATGCAGCAATATGTGAAACTTGTGACAGTCTGATGTTACAAGCAAGTTTAGATCTTGCGCCCTGTTTAGGCCACCGGTTTGTGTCCTAAGTTACATTTATTTGCATCTTTACTGCAGGTGTCACTGTATGCTGAGAGGGTACACGGCGAGGCTTAGCTGTGTGTTCCATCAGGGATGGCAGTACCTTAAGTAACTTTGTTTTGAGAACTGCAATCTTTTTTTAGAAGTGTGGCAGTTTGAGCTGCAGGTGGATGTTGATTCAGAATGCATTCTTACCTGTTTGACATTTACATTTAGTCATTTAGCAGACACTTTTATCCAAAGTGGCTTACAGATGAGATAAACAATGGAAGCAATTGGAACAATATAAGGACAAGAAAAAGCAATAGTGCAATAAAGATACTAGTCTCATAAAGCCTACCACAGTATACAAAGCTACGTTTATTTTTTTGAAAGAGTGGAAAAGAGATAGAAGTCAGAACTGATCGGTCAGGTGTTGATGCAAGGGATGTGTTTTCAGGCGATTCTTAAAGATGGCTACAGAATCTGCTGATCTTGTAGTAAAGGGCAGATCATTCCACAAATGTGGATCCGAGCCAGAGAAGGAATGTGAGAGAGATTTTTTACCTTTTTGGTTTGGCACCACAAGAAGTTGTTCGTTTGCAGAGCGTATGGATCTGGCGGGTACATAAGTCTGCATTAGCGAGTGAAAATAAGGGGGTGCCAAATCAGTGGTGGTTCTGTAGGCCAGGAGGAGAGACTATAATTTGATGCCAGCGACTATAGGGAGCCAATGTAACTTAATGAAGAGAGGAGTGAAGTGTGCTCTCTTCGGTTCATTGAAGACCACTCTTGCCGCTGCCTTCTGGGTCATCTGTAGAGGTTTAGTTTTTTGAAAGCTGGAAGTCCAGCCAGTAGCACATTGCAGAAGTCCAGTCTGGACAGAACAAGAGCCTGGACTAGGGCTTGCGTAGCATGCTCAGATAGGAAAGGTCTAATTTTCCTAATATTGTAGAGGATGAATCAACGGTTTACATTCAGGAACATGTCACAACAACAAGTTAACAACAACAACGTTTATGAGTTTATGCTGTGACCCTAGCATACGCATAAAAAGTTCGGGTTCAGTCAATCGTGATGAATGTAAACACAACAGCCTACTACTTAGATCAGATTGCTTTATGTTGTTTCCAGGCGCACCGTTAAAGAATGCAGCACGCACGGTTCCCCGGAAACCAATCGGAGGACAACTTCGAACTCGCTAAAGTGTTTCCAAAAAAGTGCAGACGTTCAGCCAACAGTCCGTGGGAGTGATGTCTGAGGCTGAGACTAACTCTTTACTCATACTACTAACATTGATTAAATAAACTGGTTACTTTGTCACTTACGTGTGTAATTTTCTTTATTTACACACAGTAATGAGTGTGCAGTCAAGAATGCCATGTCAGGGAGGGAAGAATGAAAAGAGAGAGAGCAAAAGGAAGGAAAGGCAGGAATTCATAGGAGGGGAAGTTGATGTAGCATCTCTACTGGATGCGGCGTGATGCGACGCAACAAATGCCTTTGTTTCATTGTCTTGTCTTGTCGTAGTCGGATGTGGTGTAGACAGGGTGTCATTTAAGAATCAGCATTAGTCTATCTCTCTCTCTTGGCCCTAGTTAAAGCAGGCTACAACAAAAAATGGTTTGATAGTTTCAGTTTAACATACAGGTGATTATTGTAAACTATAAAAAGCTTCATATAAGGAATCTGATTTGTTTTGTTTTTAGGTGGTCGATAGTTGGTATAAGTCCACAGATGAAGAGTCTTTCGTCATGTCTCGTATGCTTATCAGAGAAGAGGGTCTCTTGTGTGGTATGTCTGGTACATTTTATGCTTGATATGTGGGATATTGTGTGTAGATAAGCTCTTTTTTGTTTCGTTTTTATTTTAGGTGGAACTTCAGGCGCGGCCATGTGTGCAGCAGTGCATGAAGCTAAAGAGCTGAAAAAAGGCCAGCGCTGTGTGGTGATCCTTCCCGACTCCATCCGCAACTACATGTGCGTTTCAGTGTTCCCAGCAGTCTAATGTGCTTAGCTTAGCTAATGTAAATGTGTATTATGTTTTCTGGTGGATTAAAGGAGTAGTTCACACCAAAATTTTAATTCTGTCATCATTTACTCACCCTCTTGTCATGTCAAACCAGTATGACTTTCTTTATTCTGCAGAATACAGAAGAAGATATTTTGAAGAATGCTGGTAACAGAAAAAACTGATGGTCCCCATTAATTCTGTGACCATACTATAGAAATCAATCAGAATCAGTGGTTTTCGGTTACCAACATTGAGATACTGTTAGAATAATGTGCAGGATATAATGCTTTGTTTGCTTTGGTAATGCTAAATGGTTTCTTTCCCCAGGTCTAAATTTCTCAGCGACAAATGGATGTGTGAAAAGGGCTTTCTGAGAGAGGAAGATCTGGTTAACAAGCCATGGTGAGCAATGTTGTACATGATCTATGTAGTACACATGTTAACTGAAGGAAGACAGCTTGCTATTTACAAGCTAATTTAATTTAAAGAAAGTGTCAATGATTGCTCTAAACTAAAATATAATTATGTTTGTAAATGTAAACAAACTCTCTCCTAAATTACACCATGTGAAGGTTTGTAAGTGCTACATTTTCAAAAATGAGCAAACAACTCTGTTGAAAAAAACAGCATATTGTGGCGAACCACAAGTAGGAGGAGACATTCACCAAGGTACTGTACCTTTAAGAGAGGGAGGGGTGATGAGTAGTTGTTGTGTTCCGGTTTTTGGTGTGCGTGTGTTTTCTTTGTGTCCGCACTTGCTGTTCCGAGTGTATTTATTAAAGTGGAGTGTAAAGCTGTCTCGACGCATCTTCGTCTCCTGTCTCATCATTTATTACTCCACAAGTGGTGACCCCGACGCGAGTAGGATACGGCTGAATCATGTCACACCGCGACGGTAATGAAAATGCTGCTGCTAGCGGCGCGGCTAATGTCGGTGCTACCTGCCGCCGCCCGTCAAATTACCGGATTTTTGGCAGCATAACCCACGGCCGTGGTTTCAGCACATCGAGGCTCAGTTCCAGCTGAGAGGCATAACGCAGGACGTTACGAAGTATTTCCACGTAGTGGCGGCCTTGGATGCCTCGACGACGGCCAGGGCTATGGCGCTGTTGGAGGCTCCTCCGGCTGACGGCAAATACAACGCACTCAAAACGTTCTTGTTAAAACTTTTTGAACTGTTGGAGCTGGAGAAGGCAGACCGCCTGCTGTCTCTGAACGGCCTTGGCGACGGTAAGCCGTCCGAGTTGATGGAACGGATGTTAGCTGTTCTGGGCGCGGCGGATCCCTCGTTCCTTTTCGCGCATGTTTTTCTGCGGCAGATTCCGGTGCCCGTGCGCACCGCGCTGGCCAGTTCAACCCTCCCTTCCTCCAGAGACTACCGGGCGCTGGCTGTAGAGGCGGACAGGATTTTCCTCGCCAACCGACAGCAGTTTGTCCATGCACTGTTGCCTCCCCATGACATGTCTGCCCCGCTTGGCTCCCCAGCGGACGACCTGGACACTGCAGCTGCCGTGACGGCCCGCCGAGCGCGAGGGCGGGTGTGGTGTTTACCATTCCAGGTTTGGGGCCAAGGCCAAGCAGTGTCGCCAGCCTTGCAGTTTTAGAGCCCTGGGAAAAGCCAAATTAAACGGGGGGCGCGGGGCGTGGCTCCGGTTGGGGGTCGGGGGGAACGGGTGCCCGCGACGCCTGTTGACACTATGGCTGGCGGGTTTGGCCCCCCGATGGACGCCGCCAACGGCACACCCATTCGTACCTATGGCACGAGGTATGTGGAAGTGTGTTTCGGCGGGCGGCGTTTCGGCTGGGATTTCGTAATGGCCGCTGTATCTACGCCGCTCCTGGGGGCGGATTTCCTCTGCGCTTACAGACTGTTGGTGGATGTTACGAACTGCCGCCTTATCGACGCCCTGTCTTTTGCTTCGTACCCCTGCACGCTTGGAGGGTGGGGGCACTTTGTCTTTCGAACACGCTTGCCACCGGGGACTTGTATCAACGCCTGCTTGCTGAGTTCCCTGACATCACCACGCCCACGTTTTCATCAGCGGTGGCTAAGCATGGCGTGGAGCACTACGTCACCACGGTTGGTCCCCCAGTCTATGCGCGAGCCCGGCGCCTCGACTCTGCCAAGCTCGCGATTGCCAGGGAGGAGTTCGCTACTATGGAGCACCTCGGCATTGGCGCTCTAACAGCCCATGGGCTTCCCCCCTACACATGGTGACCAAGGCTGATGGCGGTTGGCGTCCCTGTGGTGATTTCCGTCTGAACAACGCCACCACCCCCGACCGGTACCCAGTGCCGCACATACAGGATTTCTCTGCCCACCTGGCTGGCGCCACCATCTTTTCCAAGGTGGACCTAGTGCGCGGTTACCACCAGGTGCCTGTCCACCGCAGGATGTCCCAAGACCGCAGTCATCACACCCTTTGGCCTTTTCGAATTTCTGCGGATGCCTTTCGGCCTCAAGGGTGCAGCGCAGACGTTTCAGCGCCTTATGGACTCTGTGCTGAGGGACATGCCATTCCTCTTTGTTTACTTGGACGACATTCTCGTGGCCAGCGGGTCCGCAGACGCCCACCTGACGCATCTCAGGCAGCTATTCGGCCGGCTCAATGAGCATGGTCTCATCCTCAACCCGGCTAAGTGTGAGTTTGGCCGGTCGTCCATTACTTTCCTCGGCCACCACGTCACCCCACTAGGGGCCGTTCCCCTCCCTGCCAAGGTGGACGCCATCGCCAGTTTCCCACGCCCACAGACTGTGAAGTCCTTGCAGGAGTTTCTGGGTATGGTGAACTTCTACAACCGTTTCCTTCCCCATGCGGCCCAACTCATGCGACCCTTATACGGCGCCTTGAGGGGTGGGAGGCCGGCGGACGTGTTGGATTGGTCCCCTGAGATGACTGATGCCTTTGATGCTGCCAAAACCGCCCTGGCCAACGCTGCTCTGCTAGCGCACCCGTCTCCGACCGCCCCCGTTGCTCTTACTTCGGACGCTTCTGATTACGCAGTGGGGGCTGTGTGTGAACAGTGGGTGGGTGGCGCCTGGCAGCCGCTGGCCTTTTTCAGCAGGAAGCTTCGTGACAACGAGAGGAAATACAGCACCTTTGACAGGGAGCTCCTGGGTCTTTTCCTTGCCACCCTTCATTTCCGTTTCTTGTTGGAGGGCCGGCGTTTCACGGCTTTCGTTGACCACAAACCGCTGACGTTTGCAATGGCGAAGTCTTCGGAGCCATGGTCTGGTCGCCAGCAGCGTCAGCTCTCTGCCATCTCCGAGTTCACTACTGACATTCAGCACGTGGCCGGTAAAGACAATTTCGTCGCCGACTGCCTCTCCCGGGCTGTTGCTGGGTCCGTCCATTTAGGCCTCGACTATGCTGCTATGGCTGGGGACCAGACCGCGGATGCTGAGATGCAAGCCTACAGGACAGCCCCTACGGCGCTGATCATGGAGGATGTGGTTTTTGACACGGCCAACACTACACTCCTCTGCGATGTCTCCACTGGCCAACCGCGCCCAATGGTACCTGCTGACTGGAGGCGTAGAGTTTTTGATGCCATCCACAGCCTTTCCCACCCCAGGGGTGAAGGCCTCTACAAAGCTGGTGGGGGCCAAGTTCGTCTGGCCAGGCCTGCGGCGGGACGTCAGGGCCTGGGCTGCTGCCTGTGTGGCGTGCCAGCGTGCAAAGGTGACCCGTCATACTAAGGCTCCTTTGGCAACCTTCAAAGTACCTGAGCGACGTTTTGATCATGTGAATGTGGACCTGGTAGGCCCACTTCCTCCCTCCCGTGGTTACACCTACCTCTTCACCATGGTGGACAGGACCACCAGGTGGCCAGAAGTGGTTCCCCTGTCCTCTACTACATCAGCGGAGGTGGCCCGGGCGTTCATTATGGCTTGGGTGGCCCGGTTCGGTACACCGTCCGACCTCTCCTCGGACCGAGGTCCGCAGTTCACCTCTGAGCTTTGGACTGCAGTCGCCGAGGTCCTGGGGGTTAAGGTCCACCGTACCACAGCCTATAACCCACAGAGCAATGGACTTTGCGAACGGTTTCATCGTGATATGAAGGCCGCGCTAAGGGCCAGCCTTACGAGCTACGACTGGGCTGACCGCCTCCCATGGGTCATGCTTGGCCTTCGCTCCGCCCCTAAAGAAGATCTTCAGGCCTCATCGGCCGAGCTGGTGTACGGCCAGCCTTTGCGCGTTCCGGGGGTTTCTTCCAGATGCCACGGCCCAGTGGTCGGTGGACTCTCATCGTGCTGTGTCCCGGGACATTGCTGATGCTTTTGTTCCCATTCCCACATCTCATCATGGCCTTCCCCGGTCCTACGTGCCCAAGGATTTACCGTCGGCCAAGTATGTTTTCATCCGCCACGATGGCCATCGTACCCCGCTGCGGCCCCCGTACGATGGACCCTTCCGCGTCCTGGTAGGGGGGTCTAAGAACTTCATTGTGGATATGGGCGGCAGGCCTGAGCGGGTGGCGATAGACCGTCTCAAGCCTGCTCATGTGGATATTGGTGAACCACTTCAGCTGGCCCAGCCTCCACGGCGAGGGCGCCCCCTGCGGCAGCCTCAGCCCCTGCCCTGCCCCTGGCCCTTCGTCCTTCTCCTGTTCGACGAAGCCGTTATGGCCGCCTTATCCACCCCCCTGTACGTTGACTTTCCTTTCAATGTTAATTCTGTTGGTTTTTGCAATAGTGCCTCCTATGTTTTATTATGGGTGAATTCTGGGGGGGCCTGTGTGGCGAACCACAAGTAGGAGGAGACATTCACCAAGGTACTGTACCTTTAAGAGAGGGAGGGGTGATGAGTAGTTGTTGTTCCGGTTTTTTTGTGTGCGTGTGTTTTCTTTGTGTCCGCACTTGCTGTTCCGAGTGTATTTATTAAAGTGGAGTGTAAAGCTGTCTCGACGCATCTTCGTCTCCTGTCTCATCATTTATTACTCCACAATATGCTGGTTTGGTATGTTTTGATGCTGGTAACATACCTAACCCAGCATATGCTGTTTTTTTCAACAGGGAAACATGTCAGAAACTTGACAAGATTTGCAAAAACATTTAAAAGGCTTCTAAAGCAAAGCAGAGACTTCTCTCTGTCTTCTCCCTGCCCGTATCTCTCGGTAGGTGGTGGAATCTGACGCCGCAGGAACTTCAGCTCTCTGACCCGCTGACTGTCCTCCCTTCATTGTCTATTAAGAAGACCATTCAGATTCTGAAAATGAAAGCTTTCGACCAAGCACCTGTGGTGGATGAGGCTGGGTAGGTTGTTTATCAACAAACCTGTTACTCCAGAAATTGACTAGTTTGTCAATCCACTTTGCATTTCAGTAAACATTGGTGTCACTTGAATTAATGGAATAGTTTTAGATAATTTGTTGCCACAAATAGGTGTTTCAACAGATCTTTTCATGCAATAAACAAAACAGTCACCGAAAAATAAGGATTTTAATGCTCTAAATAAGTTAAGTTGTGTAACAGTTGTAAAGAGCCACCCATCGGCCCAACGATGGAATCGAATGGCGTGGGCAAAGGTATCTTGCGTGTTCTGTCTTTCCAAGGTGCTCTTAACGGAAGTAGCGCTGTAGTTTATTTTTATCCGACTCCAATTATAACATGAAATGATTCGGACAAATTACCAATTAGTTGCTGATAAAAATTTGTCAAATAATTTAGGTTTTAATATTTAAATTCTCATAGTCAGTCATCCTTTCGTTTGGGACCTGGTGTCGCACAGAGTCTCACGCCGGACGAGTACGTGGATCTCACGGTCACAAAACTGTCAGTCTGATCTTAGTCAGAGGTTGCCGGGTAAACTAATATCATTAAGTCTAGCCGCCCCATGCTTGCTCAGAAACATAACAATAGATACTTTAGTCACGATCATACAACTTGCTTAGGCAGGTGATAGGTGGATATCTGGTACATGTGAGCCTTAGTAAATGTGCCCTATTTGCATTTTAAAATCAAAACTCCAGTCGATCCTATCCTACTTATGACATACTTATTTTGCGGTAACAGCAGGCTCCTTTCAATCTACCGGGAATAACAGTCTGTGAAGAATTCTTAATAAACCAATAATAACAATTTATTATGTCAGGCAGGTACAACATTAATTAAAAGATTATAATTCAGTTTCAAGTCATAAAAATTATCAGCAAGACAGAAAACAAAACAAAGTCATACCTGGCAATAAATGGCTCTCCTGTTTTTGCCAAGTGGTCGATATCCTTAGGACAACATCATGTTGACCCTGGGACAACGTTTACATCAACCAATCAGATTTCAAAATAAGTTTACCGTTTTTTTTAAGTTTAATCTTCCAACCAGGATTAGGTGCTTCTAGACCATTGTTTTTCACTTATCATTTCCCTCTGATTTTAGGGATAAGTTATGGTTAGGGTTGGGGTTTAGGTTTTATTTATAAAAATGTTATCCTTAGGTCAACAAAATATGTTGTCCTGAGGACATCAACCACTTGGCAAAATCAGGTCGAGCAGCAATAAATACACACAAGTAATTATGTGGAAAGTTCTGGCTACAGCGTGCTTCCTTGAGTCTTTTGACAATATACCTTATACACTCCTGAACAAAATCTTAAGACCGGGGGAAACATTACAAATATTCGCATTTCTCGCTGGTGGATCGTTACCAGGTTGTGAGTACTGCTTCAAAATGCCAAAAAAAGAAACAGGAGCAAGAAACAAAAAAAGGAGAGTAGGCAATTTATTTATTTAAACTCAAACAGGCTGTTCAACACCCGTTTCGGCATGCTTGATGCGACTTTTTCAAGAAGGCTGGTGGCAACGTTGCTCCATGTGGTGAAGATGGCTTCACGAATGTCATCCACAGTCTGGAACTGACGTCCGTTTTTGGCATCCCTTGCCACCCATCCCCAAACGTTCTCAATGGGATTTAGATCAGGGGAACATGCAGGATGGTCCAAAAGAGTGACGTTATTCACCTGGAAGAAGTCCTTTGTCAGACGGGCATTGTGAACTGCAGCGTTGTCATGTTTAAAGACCCAGTCATTACCGCACAGACAAGGGCCCTCAGTCAAGAGGAATGCCCACTGAACATGTCCACTAGAGATGCGCGGATAAGCTAAAATGTCACCCGCATCCGCTGCTTCAAATAAATTATCCACCCGCCACCCGCCCGCACATATCATTTTCTCTGATATAGATATCCACACCCGACCCGGACCCGATTGTCACTTTAATTACTCAGTAAGTTTTCTAGCACTGTCTTTGTCTGTAAATGCTTAAATCTAATCTTTGGATTTAGCAAACACATGGTGTACCATATTAGAGATACAGTCTTATGGCTTTCATATACATACAGTGCCTCACAGTCGTTGCATATTACATACCCAGCACTTGATTCTCCCACACGGTACTTTTCTTTCCTACCTTTTGTTTTGTTTTTAATTCTCCCTTTTAACATTTTTCTCGGATCTGTTTTGCCTCCATTTCTGGTTAAAGAAATAGACCGTCCTCCACCGCCGCCACGCGCACATTTCTTTTAAATTACTGCAAATTAGCGCCTGATGAAAAATGCATTTAAAACACATTCGTATTTTTAGAGAAATTTTGTTAATATTGTAACATCATCCACCCGCGACCCACCTGCAATTAATCAGAATGTATTTTTTTATTACCCGACCCACCCTACCCCCGAATAATCAGCAGCGCCAGCTGCCGTTTGACGGCCCTGCACAACCTGAAGCTCCACCTTCCCATTAAAGGAAAAAGCACCCAAATCATGATGGAGCCTCCAACACTGTGCTGCATAGAGATATCCAGTGGGATCTCCTTGTCATGGCAGTAATGTTGGAAGCCATCAGGACAGTCCAGGTTACATTTTTTTCTCATCAGAGATGAAAACTTTTTCCACCTGTCAATGTTTCATGTTTGGTGCTCCCTTGCAAATTCCAAACGGGCAAGTTTGTGGCGTGGAAGCAGACGTGGCTTTTGAAGACGTTTTTTGTTATTGAAGACGTTTTTTGTTATTGAAGCCCTTCTCTCGCAGATTGTCTTGATTCCGCCTCATCATGTCATGTTTTTCGGAGTCATGGCGAAGCCTTAGGTTTTGTGTGGAGAGAGACATATTACTGTTATCATGACATAATATGCGCTCTTTCCAGTCTCATCTTTAGCCCCGCCCCTCTCGTTTCCTCGTTAGCTCTCCATCAGTGTTTCATCCCCGACACCTGTCCCCTGTTAATTATCCTTTGTTTGTCACCCTATATAAGATCATCGTGTTCATTGTCCTGTGCTCATTCGTTGTGTTTGCATGTTGGCTGTGTGTTGGCTTAAACTTTTGATCAGCTGATGAACAGCCTGTTTGAGTTTAAATGTAGTTTTCAATAAATTGCCTACTCTCTGTTTTTTTGTCTCTTGCTCCTGTTTCTTTTCTGCATTTTTAAGCAGTACTTATAACCTGGTTCTCCTAATGTATGTTGCAACTCCACAAATACACCTAATGTTGATTACTTCGCCAGCTGCCTCACACTGTAAAACAATATATCAATACATGCAAGCGTACACCACAATAAAGAAAAAACTACTAAATTCTTCTTAAATTTTTAGACGACCTAGGTTTTTTGTAATACATTTTCTTTTTGCATTAGAATTAGTATTAAAGTAACACATAATATATCCCTATCATAAGCCCAGAAATATCAAAATGATATAACCGATGGTTGCTGAAGTAAGGTGTGGCTCAGTCTGGTGTCTGATTTTCACTCTGTAGGCAGATTCTGGGTATGGTCACGTTGGGGAACATGCTCTCTTCTGTTCTGGCTGGGAAGGTCAGGCCATCTGATCCTATCAGTAGAGTTCTCTACAAACAATTCAAACAGGTGAACTCACCAATGCATGCATGTGTTTCTGTCATACTGTGGATAAAGCAGAAGAATCAGGAAAAAGTATAGTGCGAACGCCCATTAAAGCTGAGTATATATCTCCGTTTACTGTCACAATAATTAAAAAGCAATTTTTTCATATTAACACAGCTGTTAATACTCCCTTTTTGGCTGAGAGTTTCCCGCTTTTCACACCAATCTCCCGCAACCCTCCCGTTTTGGTATTTCTCCCCTTGAAACTCCAGTATTTCAGTTATATCGCCTTTGAAACTCCCGGACCGATGGGAGCCTCCATGGCCTGAGGCGCTTCCCATTTGCCTTCACAGTCTGAGGTCCTTCGTTAGATGAAATTGAATGGTAGCTGAAGTGGTGTAGAGAGGATTCACTGCTAAAAACGTTCTCTTCACCGCTAAAGATCCACATATTCCACTCCGCGTTTTCGCTCCTCACAGTCTGTGTCCACTCACTGGAAACGAGAGATCATATCATCGACAGGGAGATGCAGTATAGTCTACATTACAGCTAGTGCTTGATCTACAGAAGTAATATTTTCGTAGTTTTTAAGTATGTCTGTCGTAATGTATTGTCCTTGATCTTGGTCGACTGTAACAGTATTTTTGAAAGTCTGCCTTAAACATCATCTTTAAACACCACTTAAGCTGTTGTTGTTACACTTACTATGTTTGTCATTTCTGACTTTGAGATCTCAGGCAAAATGTAAATATTAAATTAAAATGATACCTTGTAGATATACCATTCATGATTGAGCTGTGAGCTGCGTTACAATCTGTCTTCCAATTACATTTTGAATACATATATTGATTTACATTTAAGAATTTGACATTAAAAATATTATGTTAGATATAAAATAATTAAAAGATTTATGTCGCTGTTGGCTTAGTGGTTAGCACGTTCGCCTCACACCTCCAATTCCCGCTTCCGACTTGTGTGTGTGGAGTTTGCATCCGGGTATCCAAAGACATGCATGGTAGGTTGATTGGCATCTCTGGAAAATTGTCCGTAGGGTGTGAGTGCTGCCCTGCGATGGGTTGGCACTCCATCCAGGGTGTATCCTGCCTTGATGCCCGATGACTCCTGAGATAGGCGCAGGCTCCCGTGACCCGAGGTAGTCGGACAAGCGATGCAATTCATAACAGCAGTGTTTATGTACGATATTTAATGACCTGTGCCAGCAGAGGTAATCAAATCCCTCAATAGATAACTTCTATCTCTCCATTTAGGTGCATCTAACTGATAACCTGGGGAAACTTTCTCATATTCTTAAGATGGACCATTTCGCCCTTGTTCTTCATGAACAGATTCAGTGTACGTAAAGTTACTTGAACCTCTCCTCCACGTCTCTAAACAGTCTGTTTTCTTTTAATCATACACTTTTTTTTGCCTCATTAATGTGCTTTTTTGCATGTGTTTTGAATTTCTTGGAATTCCAGTTGCCTTTCTGTCAGTCTCTCGGAACCTATCATCTCTGATCGTAAATTTCAAAAGGCCAATACACTTGGCGAATTGCATCTGCGTGGCAGTCTCCACCCCATACATACGGTTATAAAGGAAGTTAGTGGGACCATTCATTCAGCTTTCATCCATCCACCCACGCTACGCTCATCTAACTGGTCCCCTACGGGCGGTGTGGCTCCGTCCCATAGCGGGATTTCACAATGTAGTGATTTTAGCTGTATGTTAAAATAAGGATAAGTTTAGCTCACCAAATATGATTCTGCACCAGATCTTTCAAGATCACATTCATGAAATGAGTTATTTAAAACATCAATTTCAGTCAAGGAATTAGTTTAGCTCAAAGGAAAATACGTATAATAATCGTATTTTATACATATTTTACGGTGTATGATTTCTAGTATGATTATCTCATGGCCATAAGTAACGTTACTTTCTCAAACAGGATTTAGATCGAAACACAGTTTTAAGTGACCAAGTTTGTGAGCGTGAGCACAGAAAACCCATCACAAATGAATATATGTATGTTTATTAAAACACTACTCTACATGATAAACATAATGACGACACAAACAAATACACGACACACATATGCGCTAGGGAGCGCGGAGAGAGATAGAGAGAGAGAGAGAGAGAGAGAGAGGTCATGGCATGGCATGGCAACAATTTCTGAACATCATTAAAATCATCTTTAACAAAGAGGCACAAACTTAACGCAGCTATCCTATAGAAACGGAATACTTGCAAAGCTCTGTGCTGGATGTACTCGTATGCGCTTGGAGTGATGGAAATGTTCAGATGATTTCAGAATGCAGTCTTGCTGAAAGTTGCGTGCCTTGTTGCCTCGGTCCTCGTGACCGGTTGCATGGCTCGTCGAGGTGTGCGAGGCAGCAGAGTCCATTGTTCCTTCTTCAGATAGGGATTTGGGACATTCAGATGGAAAGGTCCAAAGATGCGACTTGATGAAGTTTAAAACTGACTGATTCAGAAGAGCAACCGAAGAGAAGAGAGACTGTGTCCTTGGTCGGTATTTATCTTTATGAAGGGCATGTTCAGAAAACAAAAAAACTGTTCAGAACCACTGGTGTAAAGAATATAAAACACTATCTAATAAGGATTATTATTCTGAAGCAAGAATCTACATCAGAACTTTAAAAAAGCAACAGCAAAAAAAACTCTTTACACACTTTTTCTGGAACAATAAGGTGCTTTCTGACAGGATAATTTCAGAAGAGACAGTCCAGAATCAGTAAAGAAGAAAGAATCAGACGCTGCGACGGGAAATATTTTGTATTATCTGTGGAGGGTTTTGTGATAACTGACAGGTAATATAAGTTGAGATTCAAAGAAGGGGAGTTATCACTCATCTTAAAATCTTTAGTTCCCTTATATAATATTTATTAAGCTGGGGTCTTAAGAGACTGAAACAACCACAGATTTGCAAATGGCAGGACAGACTGCATTTTTTATAAATTCCCTGCATCATACAGTTGTGTTCAAAATTATTCAACCCCCACTGAAATTGATTGTTTTGGTCGGTTTGACATTGATTATGATCATTCAGTCATCCTGCTTACAATTAAATCAAAGAGGCACGTGTAGGTCAGACAAATATAATATAACATTTATAATGAAATAACCACAAATGTGTTTTCTGAGCTCACATCATTATCAGTTTTATTCAACCCCCAAGTGACATTCAATCTTAGTACAACATCCTTTTACAGTTATAACAGCTTTTAAACGTGAAGCATAGCTTGACACAAGTGTCTTGCAGCGATCTACGGGTATCTTCACCCATTCATCATGGGCAAAAGCCTCCAGTTCAGTCACATTCTTAGGCTGGCGCACTGCAACTGCTTTCTTTAAGTCCCACCAGAGGTTCTCAATCGGATTTAAGTCTGGTGACTGCGATGGCCACTTCAAAATGTTCCAGCCTTTAATCTGCAACCATGCTCTAGTGGACTTGGAGGTATGCTTGGGATCATTGTCCTGTTGAAAGGTCCAACGTCTTCCAAGCCTCAGGTTTGTGACGGACTGCTCATCACATTGTCATCCAATATCTCCTGGTACTGAAGAGAATTCATGGTACCTGGCACACGCTGAAGCTTCCCAGTACCTGCAGAAGCAAAACAGCCCCAAAGCATGATTGACCCCCCGCCATGCTTCACAGTAGGCAAGGTGTGCTTTTCTTCATAGGCCTTGTTCTTCCTTCTCCAAACATAGCGTTGATCCATGGGCCCAAACAGTTCTAATTTTGTTTCATCAGTCCACAGAACACTATCCCAAAACTTCTGTGGTTTGTCCACATGACTTTTGGCATACTGCAGTCGACTCTTCTTATTCTTTGGGGACAGCAAGGGGGTGCGCCTGGGGAGTTCTGGCATGGAGGACTTCATTACGCAGGGTGCGCCGTATTGTCTGAGCAGAAACTTCAGTACCCACATCTGACAAATCTTTTCTCAGTTCCTCAGCAGTCACACGGGGACTTTTCTCCACTCTACGCTTCAGGTAGCACAGCAGTCGAAGTCAGCATCTTCTTTCTGCCACGACCAGGTAGCGTTTCAACAGTGCCCTTTGCCTTGAATTGCGAATGATGCTTCCTATGGTGTCTCTTGGTATATTTAACATCTTTGCAATCTTCTTATAGCCATTGCCCTTCCTGTGAAGAGTAATCACCTGTTCTCTTGTCTTCCTGGACCATTCTCTTGACCTCACCATGTTTGTAACCACACCAGTAAATGTCTAGAAGGAGCTGAGTATCACAGTCATTTTTAAAGCTGCCTAATTGGTGCTTATTAGGCTTTATTGCTGCTCCCTGATATCCACAGGTGTTTTCAATACCTGATTGAAAACACTTCATTGAACCTCTGTTCTTCAGAGTGGTAGTCTTTAAGGGGTTGAATAATTATGTCAATGAAGAATTCACAAAAGAAACATTTACTACTGTATTACAAAACTAATTGATGTCATTTTAGTTTCATATGGTTCTTTAAGAAGTCCTTGTAGGATTTCATTCTGAATACAATTACAAATGTACACAAATGTACAAAACCATTTACAGCATTGGGGGTTGAATAATTTTGAACACAACTGTATATACATATGCACTGTCTGTGCTTTTACATATATTTAACATGAACGTCCAACGAATTAATATGGCAAATTTCTCCTTCACAAGAAAAAACTGTTTCAGTTATTAAAGAGATCTGTGCAAATCTGTGTTCTTAAAAAATAAAGATGATAGCTATAACACAGGTGAAAAAGCAGCATTAGAACATGATTACAATTCTATTTGTGTTCAATACTCTTGTTGTCTTCCTTTTAAAAGAGCAAAATGTTTTGTATGCATAAGTAACAGATTACATTTTTAAAGAAATCTGTGCATTTTGTGTTCTTAAAAAATAAAAATGATAGTCTATTCAAAAATCCTTTTCTTCTGTTTTATACATAGCCTAGTGTCAATCTAAAAAGAAATATTGTGGTACAATTACATGTAATACTAAACATTTATGTTAAAATGCTACAGTGGTTGCCAACCCCTGCTTTATACAGTAGGTGGAGGCTGACATGCGGATGCCATTTGCCAAGTTCATTTGCCTTTTGAAGTTACTATCAGAGATGATAGGTTCTCAAGTTCAAACCCCATTCCGTCTCAACACAACGTCTCGTTCCCTCCATCAGGGTACAGAGGTAACAGTCGTAACCGAGAAGTTTCTGCCATGACGCACACAGATGGGCAGACTCAGATGCGGGGGTAACAAGTTCTTTATTGAAACCAGTGAGGTGAGAGCAAAGCAAATAGTCCAGGCACCAATGGCAGCAGAACAGTCCTCGAGGAATAGGCCCTTTTCACAATGACGTCACTTAACTTCTGCCTTCTCGCAAAGCGGTGTATCATGACATCCGTCTTGGAACAAACAAGAAGAAGAAGAAGTACTTCTGTTTTGTTGTCGCGCTGGAACTTAACAACAGTGACAGAATACTTATTCAAGTACTTATCCTAGCACCTTCACTAACACAAAAATAAAACAAAACACTTCTTCATAATCAAACAGTTACTGTTCAACAAAGTATTTATATCCGTTAGCTTTGATCTTGATATGCCTTGAGAATCGAGGTTCGGGCGGCCAATAACTGCCTAGAGCGGAAAAGCTTACTGCACCTAGTATTCCCAGGCGGTCTCCCAACCAAGTACTGACCAGGCCCGAACTGCAGAGAGAGAAAATAACAGACGCTAGGGCAGACGAGAAGCAAAAAAAAACAAGCTTCGAGGAGCAAAACTTTAAGGAACTCTAAATATATGTATTAAATGTAAAATTAAGTTACTATGAAATATTTAGAAAGGGAAATATAAGAATTAAATATAAAATGAAATTCAAACGGTAGAAAACTAGATGCAATAATTAGAAAATGAAATATGATAATATAGCAATTATAAACACTGCAGAAGACACCGTGGCAATAAAATGAAGGGGGCCTTTGGGTTTCTATAGCCCCAGGGCCCAATGTGTTTTTAATCCGGCCCTGATCATGGCATATCAAGCAATCTCTAACAAAGCAAGAGTGACAAATATGTTTCAATCACATAAGATTGCTGCGTCATTCCTATCGGATCCGATATTGACTACACAGCACTGCTTTTTAATTTAAGTCTCTCCGCAAATCCAGCGTCGACTTGGGCCTTGTTCACAAAGGAATCTATGGAAATGTTTTAACCACGTGAGCTGGAACCTCTTTAAAATAAACATCAACCACGCATTACTAATGTCGGAATCCGAAGGAAGGTTATGCAGCGACTGTGGTTCTTCCACAACTAGGCACTAACTGCACAATATTTTGCGATCATTAACGGCATGTTTATTGCTTGCCCGCTATATCTGGTTCCGTGCAACGTGTGTTACTTCACTACTGTCATGCGCAAACCAGTTAGCGAGGCCAAAGAAGTAGTTGTTGATATTCTTCTGTTTAGGCGGTGTTCAATGATAGGTGCATTCCAGGACCTGCCGTTCGCTGGGCCTGTTGTCAATAACAGATTCATTAACAAGGGCGTTTTTCGGTTCTGACACTTACAGGATGTTCGCTTGAATACGATTCCCTCTTATATAACAAAAGCTCAGGTTAAAATTGATGTCTTAATTCATGACTCCTTTAAGACCTCTAAAGTGATGTAAGCCTGCTAACAGCGCAGCATTTAAAAACATAAAACAAAACTCAAGGACTCTGCGATGGGAAATAGTGTTTATTATCTGTGGAAGGTTTTGTGATAACTGACAACTAATATAAATTGAGATTCAAAGAGCATAAAGGAGGACTTAAGATACGAAATCTCCTACAACAGTTTAAAGTGCTATGAGTTTTCCTGGGCTTCAGATCTTTATGTCCTTTTTCTGGCAAAAACATATTGTACCTGTTCAGGGCCATTATACCGCCATTATACTTCCTCTGACATCCTCTGCCAAGTGCTGTGGCACGGCACCATAGTGAACTTTGCCTTTACTACATCATCTTGACAAACATCACATAATGATCAAAACTGTGCTTTGTTTTTAAATCTCTTCATTATTTCTGTTGCCTATTTTTTCTTTTTGCTCGACATGGCCAGTTAGTGGCTGTCATGGGACAGAAGGACTCAAATGCAGGGGTAGAGAATGAACAAAGAAGTTTATTAAAACTAAGTAAACAAAATGTAAAAGAGAAAAGAAACCAATAACACGGCTGATCAAAAAATCTCTGTGGAAGTCCGAAAAGAAAACAGGACGTGTGCTGCTTGCACCCACATCCGCTGAGTCGGCAGTGGACTGAGCCGTGAGGAAATACGGCGCTCTAACTCCAGCCACACTGACCCTAATCCAGCTGGTACTCCTGCCTAAGAAGGCTAAATCCTCATTCGTAATTCCTGGACAGAGTTCAAAAACGTTAACTGAACAGCCGCACCGGATACATAAACATGAAACAAACCCACACGGAACAAAGACAAGAAGCAGGGTTAAATAGGAGAGGGAAATAGGTTGCAGGTGTGGACAGATGAGACTTATGTACCTCTCCATGGCCTCTCTCTCAGGGTGAGAGAGCGAATAAAGGCGGCCCTTAGGCGGAGATGTGCTAGGTAGTAGATTGATCGCACAGTCATACGAGCGGTGCGGAGGGAGAGATGCAGCTCGTGATCTACTGAACACCGCTCTCAGGTCATAGGGACCCCAGCCAGACTAACCTGCTCTTCCTGCAACAAGGGAGTAGATATTAAAGGTGACAAAGCAGAAGACAAACACAAAGACTGGGCTACCACATTGTGAACCCAGTCGATTACGGGGTTATGCTTTGTGAGCCAGGTGTGCCCCAAAACTACCGGAGCGGAGGGAGAACGGACCAAAAAAAACGGATCTCCTCCGTGTGGTTACCAGAGGTGGTTAGTGGAGTCCAGTAGTGGAGGTGATGTCGTCGAGAAGGGTCCCGCACAAAGTTCTGGCAGAGATCCTCCTCTTCAAGGGTACAACGGTTATACTCCCTCCCCCAGTTCAATATCCAAAAAATCCCCCTCTGCTCCGGAGTCGATGAGAGCAGGTCGAGGCGGCAGAGTTGATCTGGTGGGAGTGGGTGACCAGAAGCTCCTATCTGCTGTCTCCGCTCGTCGACTACGTACCGGAGAGCCAGGCAGAAATCGACCCGTTTAGCCAGCTCAATCAAGCCATCGAGCGCTGGAGGGAGTTCCAGCGAGTAAATCTTGTCCTGGATGCGCTCGGCCAGCCCATGAAGAAAATGGTCCAACAGCGCCTTGTCGTTCCATTCGCTGGACAAGGCGAGTGTACGGAACTCGATGGCGTACTCAGACACCGACCGGAACCTTGGTGGGAGTAGTGAGAGGGCACGAGCCGCTTCATTCCCCAGTGCTGATCGGTCGAACAACTTCCGTTACTCCAGGGAAAAAGTGCTGGAAGACACCCACTCGTTCCCTTTGTCCCACTGCTGTCCCCTCTGGCTGTCCCCTCTGGCTACTCCCGCCAGGTGCATGATGACAAATGCAACCTTAGACCGCTCGGAGGAGAAGCAGGAGGGCTGCAATGAGAATGTGAGAGAACATTGGGACAAAAAGGAGCGGCAACAGGTGGGCTCACCGAGTAGGGAGAAGGTGGATTGAGGCGGGGGTTCAGAGTAGCGTGGAAAGGTAGCTGCCTCAGCAGCTGGTTCCTCGACTGCCGGAACCGTTGGTCGAGGCATTGGGAGACAGCGGAGAGTTGCTGGGAGAGATTAGTCATCCCCTGGTGAGTTGCTGACCTCCCAGTAAGATGCCATGTTGAGCAATGGCTCGGCGGATCTCTAAATCCCCTGCTGAGTCCATGTTTGGTGGGTTTGTTCTGTCACGGGACAGAAAGACTCAAATGCAGGGTAGAGAATAAACAAAGAAGTTTATTAGGAAGAGGTGGTTGGGCAGCCCCTGGAAGCCCAGACAGTTCCATTTTAACTACCTGGAGCTCGAGTGGTCTGTGCTCAAGTGTAGTCTCAGGGCAGTTGGTTTATGTAGGAGAAAGACCAGTCCGTGGGGGAAAACCACAGGCAAGTAATCCACATGACAAGGCTTGAATGCAATACACGACAAGGCTTGAATGCAATACACGACAAGGCTAGGGAGTAATCAACACGACAAGGCTAGGGAATCAACACGACAAGGCTAGGGAGTAATCAACACGACAAGGGAGTAATCAACACGACAAGGCTAGGGAGTAATCAACACGACAAGGTAGGGAGTAATCACGACAAGGCGGACAAGGCTAGGGAGTAATCAACACGACAAGGCAACACGACAAGGCTAGGAGTAATAAAATCAACACGACAAGGCTAGGGCACTGGGGACACAATATCTGGGAAGCGACTTAAGGGGAAAACATCTAAAACAATCTGACACAAGACAATAGAAACACCATGAATATGAAGGAAGGAATCAAACCCAGACGAGGAACAGGAGGAGAGAGAGAGAAAAAAAACGAGCAGAAAAAGGTGAAAATCAGAACACAACAAGAAACAGGAGAGGAGAAAGAGAAGACAAAGACCAGAACCAAGTGTGGAGAGGGAGAAAATAACGAGATGATTAACAGGGTAACGAGGGGGCGGGGTCACACCACAATGACAAGAAAGCACATGGTAGGCTGTCAACCAGACCATGTGCTCGAAAACAAAGACACACTAGACAGGACCCTGACAACAGGGCATGTTGTCATTGCAGTGGGTGGTGTCAGCAGTCTGAATTGTAGTGCCTGTCTTGCAGGCATCCCTGACGGATCTTCTACAATGAGGCAGATGTTTTTTGCGGTTGTCATGAGCATTGATGCTGAACTTTTGTGGCTACTAGTGAGAGGAGGGAACCTCAATGTCTGAATGTTCCCTGTCCGAAGACTGTATGCTTTCATTCAGAAATGTTTTATTTTCGGACTAATATTTTCGGTCGCCGAACATTCGGTGCATGCCTAAGATTTATTCTCTTTCTCGCTTGGTTTTCTTGAGTTTAAACTTTAGTTTAGCAGGCATATCTTTAGTTAAGCATCCGGGATAATGAAGTAATCTAAAATCAAAGAACAACTTTTTTCTAATGTACATTGACTTCAATGTGTATGTTGGTTGTTGACATGACATGGTATTTTTACTCTGACACAAGATAAAAATAAATATGATTAGTGTTGTCATCCTTTAAAATGCATATCTTTATCTTACATGGACCTGTTATATAAAACTGCTTTGTTAATAGAATTATTTATTTCTTTGAGCCAAATCTCAGAATGTACCAGAGAACAGAAGGACGATGCCACCCAGGGGAACTGAGGTGGAGAGCAGGGCTGTTTAATTAGTTTGTCATGTGGGCCAGTTCATGAAAAGCATCCCATGAGGGGCCGGAGGGATATTTGCCATATTAGGTTAATAATAACAATCAGAAATCTGTTTTATTTTTTCCCAAATTACGTTTTTTTTTGTTTAAATTTTTCAGAATTCAGTGTTTTCCGTCCTTCACTATTCAACAGTACTATATTTGCCCACATAAAAAAATAGTTCAGTATACTACAGTATTCACTTATAAACTATATAAAAAAACCTGCAGTAGATACGTTGAACCATACAGGGAAAAATTTAAATAGAAATAAAAAATCTTTTGGTTTTAAATATCTTAAGTAAAAAAAGTTATAATTTTTAAATATTACATTTTTTATAACGTTACTAGCAAATTTACTGTAGTTTACTAAAGTAAATAATATACTCAGTAAAAATCAAGAGGGATGGTGTGGTAAACCGGGCTTTTATTTTGACAGGTTGCTGCCAATGGTGTTTGACAGTTGCTTTTTTCAATTCTCACATGAAATAGGAATAGTTAATGTGCACGCGTTCTCTGAAAGCTCCACGAGCACACGCAAAACAATTGCAGATTACATATTTAAACACCATTTAACACCATTAAATGCACAATTAGAATTTTGGTTAATAAATAATACATTTGACAGATTCTCTGCCATTCCGCGTTATACAGCAAACATGCCTGGATTCCCCGATTCAATCATAGGGCCCTAAATATGGGAGCCAGTTTGTTGTAACTCTCGGATGATTAACCCAAACCTTGCTTCCTCGGGTATGTCGGTTCTAAAACACCTGAGAAGAGTTAGTTTAATCAACCTCCTGAAAGATACCCAGAGTTAACACGCCCTCAAAGAAACAACATGAAGACATTGTCAATGGATCACAGATTTCACGAGGCACCATGGAAACAGCTTTATTTGGTTTTCTGAAAACGGACTATGCATTGTATCAGTTTATTATATGTATTTGTATTATTTGCAACGATTGCTGATGTAGTATTAATGGAGACTCTTTTAATTCTAGAAACTACGACATTGACCATAATTTTGGAAGCCCACTACACTATGTGTGATAAATAATTTGCGGCAGAGGATGAAGGTCTGCTGTGACTGAGGTAGAGGTTTAAAATGTCACAAATATATCATGTAGCTTTTACATCAGGGGTGGGGAACCTTGATCCTGGAGGGCCACTGTCCTGCAGAGTTTAGCTCCAACCAGCTCAAACACACACCTGTCGTGAAGTTTCTAGTAATCCTCTCAAAGTAAGAGGATTACTTTCTAAACAAAGTAAGACTCTAATGAGCTGGTTCAGGTGTGTTTGATTAGGTTGGAGATAAACACTGCAGGACAGTGGCCCTCCAGGATCAAGGTTCCCCACCCCTGCTTTACATATTCCTTTCAAATACACATACATTTTGTTTTTTTTGTTTGTTTCTTTTGACTTTGTTTGCTAAAACGCCATGGCTTTCCAAATGTTAAAAGAGGTCGAAACGGCCTATCCAGAAAGGCTAATTGTAATTTGGAGAAGGAGGAGGCTGAGGATCAGAAAGACATTTTTAAGGAATACAGTCAGTATGAAAAACCTTAAGACTAAGTTTTTTAGGTAAATTTATTTAAAATTATAAAAATAATTTAAATATGTGAAAAATATGTCATGGTGATCCCATTGGGGGTCACCTAATAAAGCTTCGGAAACCTTATCAGCCTGGAAATCGCAACCTTTGAGTTTTAAATCTGGCTCTCTGACCATGAGGCCACAACTATCTTCGACCCAATGCATCAAATATTTCATAATAAGTGGACAAGAGTTATGATATGCATTCCTCTGGAGTTAAAATACTTTACTATTAACGTATTTTAACTGTTGGAAATTGTAAGATCTGTATATGTATCCAGTGATATTTGGAGATGTTTTAATAAACCTAATTCAAAGTAGACACAATATTTAATATAAATACAAAAACAGCTTACATTATTTTATTTAAAGATTATTTCATTTTGAAAGGTTAAATAATAAAGTTAATAAAAAAATTAGTTGTGAATGCTGAATTGCGATGGATGAGATTGAAAATGTAATTGTATTATTACTGTAAATGTATAATATATTATACGTAATCTGCGCTTCCACGCTCATCAAAAGCACAGACATCCCCTGAAGTTTAGTAGCGTTTTCTTGAAATGAACTAACCCTGGAACATAACCTGCTCCGGAGCAGGTTATCTTCAGAGAGTAAGTTGCTATGGTTACTTACATACCCTGAAAGTTACCTCTGTTTTTGGAACCCAAAGTTGGGGTTATCAGCTAACTAACCCTTAAACTTACCCGGTTATGTCACATAACCAGCTTTCTGGAATATACCCCAGGTGTGGGTGCAATCATGGTGACAAGCTGGTGCAAAGGATAATGGGGAATGTAGTCCGTGTTTATCAAAAGTCTGGTGAAAAGGAACGAGTAAACCGGGGGAAGGAGCAGTTGTTGGGGGTGTGACTGACAACTGAGGAGAGCTCGTTACGAATACTCCCCCCTCTCGCAGGCGCGTCTTCATATTTATTTATTTAAGTGAAAGGTTTAACAAACCAAAAAGGTGAACTCCGGAACAAAATAGGAAAATCCAAAAAGAGGAAAACCTCCAAGGGAAAACAGTACAATCCACAAACATCTATATAAGAAACAAAATATAATAATCCAACAGGTAATAAACTTCCACGGAACAAGGGGTACAGAACTAGTATCACAAAATTAGAACTAGACCAGACACAAAACACTGGGTAAAAGGAAAACATAAAGTGTTGATGAGGTGCAGGTCGAAAGTCATTAGCATTCAGGTGAGCGGAACAATCAATATGGCCAAAGGAGTGAAGGGGCAAGGCCTTATGGGGGATGTAGTTCGTAAGTTGTTACAGTATTACTGCTCAAGCTTGGTTCAGTAAATTAAAACTTTTGTAAATTGAAAAGAAAAGTGTAAAAATGTTAGTAAATACATCAGGCATCATTTTACAAGTGTTTTTTTATATATATGGCATAATTTTTTTCATCCATATTTTTCTGAAAGTTTTGAACCTTGATACATTTTGTCATTGAAAACCATGTCCTAATTAAAAAAACTAAATAATGCTATGCATGGAGCATCTTGAGGAACTACAGTATATATGCAAAGGTTTTTACCCCCACTAAAAAGCATTTTTCCTCCATAGGAAAGGATGCATTAAGAACCCTTTTCATTAAGACCAAGGTCGACGATACCATGCCCGCCAGACAGAGGGTTTTTATGTTAACCACATGTTGGCATTTCACCAAATTATATTCACCAAATAGTGCTTTGGGCATGCAGTGAGGATGCTGTGTCGAATCGTTGGATGGGCCCAGCCTGCAATGGCACATCAACTGCCTAGAGTTGTTGGCTGTTTGGCAAGTTCTGAAGAGGTACCAGCCCCTTATTCAGGATAAGCATGTGCTGGTCCGCTCATGCCACGACGCTTTGCCATCTGCTGCAATGACCGGGAGATACTGTACCTCCCAGGTTCCTCAGCAAGCCTGGTTCCTGCCAGGTGCAGAAGGGTGGCCTATCAGATATCCTGGGTGGGCATATTCCCTAATCACACATACAGGATATAGCCATGGAAAAAAATAAGAGACCATTTCAAAAGTTTTTTTGTTTTTTTTCTGATAAGAATGTATTTTTTTTTTCTGTGAACTTCTGACAACAATTTTCCTTTTGAAGTGAACTATCAGAGATGATAGGTTCTCAAGTTCAAACCCCATTCTGTCTCGACACAACATGCATTCTTGATTTTTTTCTCATGCATTATTTCAGCTATACTTTGTGCATTCTGAAGAATACTAAATGATACAGGTTTAAAGTAGACTATTCTGTTTTGTTATCCATAGTTATCTGTAAAGGCATGAAGTTGTCATTTATAAATAAAACGTCCTAAATGCAAATAATGAAGTGCAGGCTTTTAAAGAGAAGACTCACAAACAATATGTCAGCATTTGAATGGAGTTGTTCCGGTTTTTGGACATTAGGGGTCACTATTGCTATCTTTGTCTATCCTTCGTTTTAGACATGGTTCCCTTTCTGTCGGTCTCTCGACGTTGTGTCGAACGACAGATGGGGTTCGCCCTTGAGAACCAATCAACTCTGACTACTATAGAAAAGGCCAATGAAATTTGGCGAATGAAATTTGGCGAATGAAATTTGCATGCCGGTCTCCGCCCCCGGATGTCCGGTATAAAAGGAAGCCGGCGTGCAGCATTCACTTACCGTTTGTTCTTCAGAGCCTTCATTCAACGAATTCTTCTTCTACATTGCCGGATCTACGACGTAGAGCAGCGGATCGTCCCTTCCTGCAGCGACCTTCCCCTGGGCGTCTCGGCGGTTCCGGAGGTGGTAGAGATTTTTTCTAAAAGGTCCTTTTCAGGACTGAGCAATTTCCAGCGCGGCATGTCCCGCTGTTCTCTTGGGTGCGGCACCCTCATCGAGGAGGGGGATGGACACGATCGCTGCATTAGGTGTCTGGGCGTCCAGCACACTGAAGCAGCGTTCGTTGACACATCTGTCATTCAGAAGTTGCGGTCATGGGTGGCTGTTCCTACGGGAACCAGCCACCATTTCGTCTGCTACCTGGGGCTGTGACATCTGTGGCTACGGCCCCGATGACCACCCACGTAGCAGCGTTAGTGATAGGGGAACTCTGCGAACGTAAACCCGCCAGCCAAGTGCTCACGGGCCGATCGCACCCCGATTCGCTCTTCTGATCGTTCCCCAACCGGCGGTGGCATACCGTTCGGTTCTTCAGGCACGCACTCGGACACGATGTGTGACGTAGATGAGATGTCGTTCGCAGCATCGGAGGGAGACTGGCATCCGACTCTGACGATCCGAGCTCCCCCCCAGGGGGGTCGAGCTCAGGAGGAAGCAGAAGTGATGTCAGCCATGCTAATCCGGGGATACGTGGTTCCTGGGGGCGGAGCGCGGTGCAAACCGCGCCCACCCCGGGTGCCATTTGTTTCCCGGAGGTGCATGAGGAGCTGTGTAAAACTAGGAGCGCTCCACTCACGGCCCGCTCCGGTCAAACCAGCTCCGGCTCCCTCACTACATACGTAACCCGAGCCGGACGGCCTCTCGCCAGTAGAGAGCTAAGGCCTCCGTCCGTGAAAGGTTACCGGTCAGGGCTGTTCCCATCTTTCTCCAAGAAAGCTCTGGAACCCCCCGACCACCACACTGGAAGGTTACAGTTTCGCGAAAGCATCGAGCTAACACGCCCAGGCCTGTTACCGTCGCTTCGCTAGAGACTGTGACGCGATACAGCGTTGTGGCGTTTTCCATAGGCAACCCCATCTGTCGTTCTCGACACAACGTCGAGAGATCGACAGAAAGGGAACGTCTCGGTTACGTATGTAACCTCTGTTCCCTGATGGAGGGAACGAGACGTTGTGTCCCTTATGCCACTAACACGTATCGTATTCTGATGCAGTCGTGAGAGGCTCTCAGGCTCTTCAGAACAAAAGGTAAGTGAAGGCTGCACGCCGGCTTCCTTTTATACCGGACATCCGGGGGCGGAGACTGGCATGCAAATTTCATTCGCCAAATTTCATTGGCCTTTTCTATAGTAGTCAGAGTTGATTGGTTCTCAAGGGCGAACCCCATCTGTCGTTCTCGACACAACGTCTCGTTCCCTCCATCAGGGAACCGAGGTTACATACGTAACCGAGACGTTTTCACCTGTGCCTCATTTGACCCTATCTTGGATAGTTGTCATACTTTTGTGGTTACGCTGAGATTTATCTTTTGACGCCTTTTTATTTACCCATTTGAGCTATTGGGAATGCCTTTTGAGTCTTTTGTTTGCATCCAGTTTTTTCCTGTGGATTTACCCTTTTTTGGACTTTGTGGACTTACCTTTTTGCTGTGTGGCATTATCTTTATTTCTTGGGATTATTTTGTCATTGTGGATTATATTTTTGCCTGGAGTATTTTTGCCTTTTATATTAAAATTAATCTCCGGTATCACTGCGTCTGCCTCATCTTCTGAGTTCTACCGACCTCTTGTGGCTCATTCAGTTAAGCAACGGTTTACCACACTGGAGACCGTCTCGGTTACGTATGTAACCTCGGTTCCCTGATGGAGGGAACGAGACATTGTGTTGAGAGACGACTGGGGTTTGATCTTGAGAACCTATCATCTCCAAGAGGAATTTCTAAACGCCTTGGATTGGCGCGGGCCAGTCTCCGTGCATACGCGATGGCGGCGGTCATTCACTCACCTTTGTGCTGAGGAACCTGAGAGAGAGTTTCTCGGTCACTGCAGTGATGTGGCATGAAGACACAACGTCGTTCCCTCCATCAGGGAACCGAGGTTACATACGTAACCGAGACGTTCCCCTTCAGTCGGTCTCTTGACGTTGTGTTGTGTCTACACACGGCACTACGCCGCATTACGATCTCCAGCGGAGCGACAGTGACCGGACTAGCGAGTAAAAGCGCTATCGCGATGTAATCTTCCAGTGGATTCAGTATCAGACATACTAAGAAGCTTCTACTGACGGTCATCACGGAAGGTGGCGTTACCCCTGTAACGAGGTCCCTTCCGGGCCGCACTGGGAAAAACACTACTCGCTCATGAAGAGTGTGTTGCGGAGCCCACATCCTACCACGTGGGGAGGTACATGTGGAGGTATAAGGCATGGTCTTCCCATGGGGAGAGCGCATGCAGGAATGTGTCAACCCGACTCGGGGGACAGCGTACTCGGTGGAGAGCCACCGGAGGGGAGGTCACAGATTCGCCTATAGGGGAAAACGTGAAGAATCTACATACGGGACTACCCTGTAGGGGAGTCACTACGTATGGGGCATTAGTCCAAGTATAGGGGTCTGCCTGAATAGGGGTGACTCTACCAGTACTGGACTTGGTTCCAACAGATCGCTCCGCCCGATCTGTTACCAAATGCCATGCTTAATGATGGATGGAAGCCTATACTTCACCCTAAGGGGGGAATAGTAGGGAGGCTGATGCACGCTACTCACCTGAAGAGGGGAGAAGGCGCTTTCGCAGGCGTACGTCCAGGCCAGATGCCGGCCCCTATCCTTGCCGGACGCGGGCTGACACTTGTTCCACTCAGAGGTTGCAAAACCTCATGAAGGTACTGGGCGTAGCCCAACCCGCAGCACTGCATATGTCTGGCAGAGTGGCGCCCTTGGTCAATGTCCACGAGGAGGCCACACTCCGTGATGAGTGGGCTCTCACTACAAGTAGGCATTGACCGGAGGATTGGTACGCCAAATGGCATTCGCAATCCAGCGCGCCAACTCTGTTTGGAGACAGTCCTCCCCTGGGGCTGTCTCTGGAATAGACAACAGCTGCTCAGAGCTCTAAGGGCTCTGTGTGCGGTCATGAAACAACGCGGTATGCGCGTAGGACACATCACGTAGAGGTTGGGTCTTTCTCCCGGAGGGGAGCGCCTGCAGGCTCACCATCTGACGGAAATAATGATGGGAACCTTGGGCACGTAACTGGGCCTTGGTCTCAGGATCACATGAGAGTTACCAGGGCCAATTCTAGGCACCCCGAGGACACGGAAGCCTGGAGGTTCCCCATCCTCTTGATGGAGCGAGCGCCGTCAGGAGCGCAGTCTTCATTGTACCCGAGGAAGAGAGGCATCTCCGAGGGGCTTGAACGCTCAAGAGGGTGTGCGAGGTGCATTTACCCTCCTCTTACCTAGAGGAACCTAGTGACCAGGTCGAGCTGACGAGAAACTTACCCTCCACATGACCGTGCTGAGCGGCTAAGCGGCTACACACACTTCAATGTGGACGAGGAGAGGTTACTCTCTAGTCTCTGTTGTAAAAATGTCAACACTAACCTGATCGGCAACTCCGTGGGTTTCTCTCCTTGGGAGAAACACCAGGATGAGAGACGCCACTCGTAAGCCATAAGCTGCATGGTGGGGGCTCTAGCCAGCCGGATGGTCTTATGGACCGTCGGCGGCAAGCCGCTCAAACCTCCTCGTCCCGTCCAAGGACCAGGCATGGAGGATCCAGAGGCCTGGAAAGGGGGGCGCCGTGCCCTTCCCCTGCGGGAGATCGTCAGGGGAATCGGTCAGGGGGGGGCTGTCATGAGACCATCAGGTCTGGGAACCAAGTCTGGTTGGGCCAGGACGGCGCAACTCGCAGGACTTGGTGCCGCTCCTCCCTGACCCTGCACAGGTCTGTGCAGGGAGGCTCACTGGGGGGGAGGTCTCCTCTTGTCCCGCGGTCAGCTGTGCGCTAGGGCGTCCCTGCCGAGGGAACCCTCGTTCAGGGAGGCCCAAGCGAGGATGGGTGGGGTTCAGGCAGTGTCCTGCCGAACCGCTCCCATCAAGCCGAACTGCGCGGACATGGAGACGCCATTCTCCACGGGGAGTTTCCTGCCGAGAGAGCGCATAGGCTGCCCGGTACAGGTTCTCCAGCATGAATGTGGTTGCAGAGACTTGTTGACTCCATAGGGGGAGGCGTCGGGCGGGTTGCGACTTTCGCCGTGAGCGTGAGCCACCCTCGATTGAGTACGCCACGGCAAAATGTGCTGTCCGACCGGACTAGCACATAAGTCCTGCACTAGGGGCAACAGCCTCCTCAGTGCCAGAGGACAGTCTACAACTCCAGGCACTATGTGCCGTCACAGTTGGGACCCGTCCAGTCCGCTACTGCGTGCCCGTTGCACACTGCCCTCATCCCTTCAGGGAGGCGTCAGCCGTACCACGACGCGCCTCGGCCTGCCCGAGCGGAACCCTTTCTCGGAAGGGTCAAATCTGACCAGGAATGAGGGTGCACCGGCACTAAAGCATAACCGTCATCCGCCTAGCGTCGGGGTGCCACGCCGTTCCCGGAACCCGACTCTGAGGCCAGTGCTGAAGCGGTCACATGGACATCAACCCGAGCGGGATACCCCTGCCGAGGATGTCACATGCCCCAGGAGCCTCCGTAGTGTTTTTAGGACCGCTGGACCCTACCTGATCCGTGCCAGGTAGTGCAGCACTGACTGTGCGCGCTCGCAGTGAGCCGCTGATATCCAGACAGAGTCTAGTTCCATACCGAGAGAAGAGGTGCTCAGCGTTAGGGTGAGCAGGCTCTTATCCCAGTTGACCTGAGGGCCCGAGACGGTCTAGGTGCCGAAGCACGAGGTCCCTCGCATACCCAACATCTCACGAGTGTGCCTAAGGCGACAGTCGTCGAGACAGTTGAGAATTCGCACGCCTGTACCCGGAGGGGACAAGACGGCCTCACTGAGTTTATACAAACCTGAGGAGGCAGGGCCAGACCGAAGGGTTGGATGCTGTATTGCCACGCTCTTCCCTCGAGCACGAACCGCATAACGGTCGGTGTCGAGGGAGGATGACATATGTATCCTTCAGGTCGATTGCCACGAACCAATCCTGGTGACGAATTGAAGCCAAGATGTGCACCTGCGTCAAGATCCTGAACTGCAGCCGGAGGTGCCTGTTTAGGAGATGCAGATACAAGATGGGGCGCTGCCCCGCCCCACTTTTTTCAGGCACTATGAAGTATGGGTGTAACCCCAAGGACATCTCGGTTATCGGGATGGAATCTACCATATGTTCAGCGACCTCCTCCCGAAGTGCGGGGGCATTCCCTCCTCGCACCGAGGTGAACGGAATGCCCCGAGACTTCGGTGGGCGCATGGCGAACTGGATCGAATAACCGAGATGGATCGTCCTTTCCAGCCACCGTGACGGGCTGATGCACCGTGACAACGGGGTCAGAGGGGCGATCTCCTTCACCATACCTGGGAGGGCTGGTTCGATGGCTGATAGAATGGTCACCTCGCACCATGGGGGAGGTTGACGGCTCTGTTGACTTACCTGCTTTGTGGCGCTGGTCGACCAACGTCGCGTGGCGGTTGTGTTCGGACAAGCTATCCATCCTCACCACCGTCTGCTTGAGGGTGCTGTGGAGGAAGGGAACCCAGGGAAGACAACTCTCTTAATGAGGAGGCACCACTGGGGAGGGGCGGGGCTGTCGGGAAGCAGGCTGCACTCGGGGACGTGACGACCTGTGGGTGGTCATGCCGCGGCGAGGCAATATCTGCGGTATTGCCCTAGTCTGCTTCTGCACCGCGGAGAACTAATGACGTCCTCCACGGTGTCTCCAAACAGCCCGGCTTGCAAGATAGGCGCGTCCAGAAGGCGGGCCTTCTGGACGTTACCCATCTTGCAAGGCTTAGCCACAGATGCCTTCCTTAGGCCACCATAGTGGGCATCGACCGACCCAGTGCCCCTGCCGTGGCCTTGTCGCACGGAGCGCGAGGTCTGTGGCAGTGTTCAACTCACTCATGCGAGTGGGGTCAGGCTTCCCTTCATCCAGGTCCTTCAGGGCTTTAGCCCGAAAGACCTGGAGGATCGCTATGGTGCGGAGGGCGGAAGCAGCCTGTCCAGCAGCGTTATAAGCCCTCGACCTGAATATCGAGGAGAGCCTACACGCTCTGGACGGGAGTCTAGGTCGATGCCCCCAGGTGGCAGCCGTCTGCGGGCACAGGTGCACCGCTACAGCACGCTCCACCTGGGGACGTCAACATAGCCTCGGGCCGCTCCGCCTCCAGGGAAGTCACAGCTGTAGAGCTCATGAGTGTGGAACGCGCCAAAAGGGGCGCATTCAACCTGACAAGCGAGCGTGTTGGCAGCAACAGTCCCGAAGAACGTCGCCAGCCGTGACCGAAACACCTTGATAGACATGTCCTCGCAGACAGAACAATCATATCAACGAAACCGGCTTCAGCATGCTTGATGCCCAAACATGTGACGCGGGTTTTCATGGCCGTCTGACTCGGGATGAGTCTGCCGCACCTAAGGACACAGCTGCGAGACATGCTCAGCAGCTGGAGAAATATGCTCTTTTAGAATAGCTCTGTGGTAACTTGCCGAAATGTCGAGTGGAAGGCCGTCACGAGAAGGGATCCGCTGCTTCCGCGTCGCACCGGCAGGAGAAGAAACACTCTCGAAGATAATAACATGCAACATAAATTGCACTAGTTCCGAAGATCAAAAGGTGAGTGAATGACCGCCGCCATCTTCCTTTTATACCCGTATGCACGGGGCGGAGACTGGCGTGGGCGGCCATTTGCCAATCCTATTGGTGTTTAGAAATTCCTCTCGGAGATGATAGGTTCTCAAGATCAAACCCCAGTCGTCTCTCAACACAACGTCGAGAGACCGACTGAATGGGAACCGAGTTGTGACCGGGTCCTGACCCAATATTAGATACAAGTTATGGTTTAGACTGAAATCTGTAGAAAAACTGTTAAGAACCACTGGTGTAAAGAATATAAAACACTATCTAATAAGGATTATTATTCTAAAGCAACCATCTACATCAGGGCCCGTATTCATGAAAAATCTTAGCGTAAAGAGTTGCTCCTAGTGACAAAATTCTAAGAAAATTCTTAGAAATGTGGGTGTTTAACCTTAGAATTACAGAAATGATCCTAGTAAAGAAAAAAAGAAATTCATAATGGATCTTAACCCTTAAAGAGCTCTTAAGGTCCAACATTTTAGGAGTAGTGAGGAGGACTTTTAAGAGCCTTAAGAGTTTCTTTAGCAGCACAGAAAATGGACGAAACACGAAAAGTGAGAAGAAATGTGTTGCAATGCATGACAATTTCCATATTACTTTCAAAGTTTATCAGATTTTTTATTTTGTTTGTGTTCAACATTTGATTATCTTGGTTTTGGTTTTCTTGTATAGCTGCTTCGATGCTATGCAAATTGTAAAAGCGCTATACAATAAAATTACATTGAATTGAATTGAATGACAGTGATTTAATAAGACGAAACATATTAGATGTTTGTGAGCGATCCTATTAGAGACACACTCAAAACCCAAAACAGCGCAGAAATAGAAGAAATCACTACATTAACATATTTAGCAGCTATGCAGCAGATGATTTGGTTCTGTCACAACCTTCTATAGTGACCACACAAAGAAATACAACACTTACAGAAACGTATTGTCACTGTTCATTTTCTATCAAATACGTTGACATTAACAGCATGGTAAATAAAAAAAGAAAGAAAGAATATTTATACATATTTATATATATATAGTGCTTGTGTGTGCGTGCATGAGTATTGTAAAACAGGAAAAGACACGTGCAATTTCAAACTTATGACCCTTTACTTAAAAGCGCTTCTTTTTCCTTCTTGGTCAACCAACCAATCACAGTCTTTAAAGGACTGTGTCATACAAAGCAACGGGGTCAGCTCCGCCTACTCACTAAGATAAAAGTTTTTGTCTTTTCCTTGCTCAAAGTTGCTCTCAGATTGGTCCTGAATCGCTTTTAAGCTAAGATTCCTACGTAGAAGTTTTTAAGCTAAATTAAGAGCTCTCTGAGAGGATTCTTAGAATCTTTAAGAATACAGGCCCTGGGGCCGTATTCACAAAGAATTTTAAGGCTAAAAGTAGGTCCTAACTGGCGAATTTAGGAGCAACACCTAAAAATAATGGGCGTGTCACTCCCAACTTTAGGACTCCTAATTTTTTTCACTAAGAGTAATTCACAAAGCATTTTAGCCCTAAAAGTAGCACCTAAGTCTGGGACAGCTTAAAAGAAGTCGAGAGGACTCCTAACTCACTAAGACCTATTCACAAAGGATCTTAAAATGGCCGTGCGACGCAGTGTATTGGAGACACTTAATGACACGGAGTTAATACAAAGATACCGCCTTAACCGTGAGGGAATACTGATTGTTGTGGATCTTGTGAGGGATGCAATAACAGCGCCAACTATTCGCAACAACCCAATCAGGGCCGAATTGAAATGTTTGACAACACTTCGCTACCTGGCAACGGGAAAAATGCAATTGTGTAATGCCGACGATCTAGCGATATCCCAGCCATCGGTAAGCAGATCCATCCACCAAACCATCAATGCACTCTGTAGACCCCATATTATTCGACAGTTCATAAGTTTTCCTTTGGACATTCGCCAACTCCAAAGAAACAAAGCCAGCTTTATGGATATTGCCGGTGTGCCCGGAGTGGTCGGTGCTATAGACGGGACCCATATTAAACTAATTGCACCACGTCAGGATGAGGACGTGTTTGTGAATAGAAAGAAAACCCACTCCATCAATACCCAGATTGTGTTCGATGCAAACTTCACAATTCTCGATGTTGTTGCAAAGTGGCCCGGATCCACTCATGACTCGAGGATATTGATGGAAAGTGGTCTGAGGCAACTGTTTGAGAGACATCATGTGCCAGCTGGATGTCACTTGGTGGGGGACAGTGGCTATCCCTGTAGTCGTGGCTCCTTACACCTTACCTCCGTCCACAAGTGGGACCACAGTTAAATTACAATAGGTAAGTGCACATGTTGGCTATATTATTTAGATGCCATAATTCAATAGCATGACCACAATGTCAAAGCTTTTTAAAAATTATAATGGTGGCTCTTGGTGTTGTTGGTTAAATCAATAATGTTTACTGTTCCTTGGTGTATGTTTCAGAGCACACAAGAAGACACGCAGCGTGGTGGGAAGGGGGATTGGACAGCTAAAGCGACGTTTCCACGTTTTACATAGTGAAATCCGCCTTAGTCCAGAGAAGACGAGTAAAGTGATCACTGTGTGTGCGCTTCTTCACAACCTGTGCCGGCAAAGGAACATACCACAGACAGAAGATGGTGATGAGTTTGACGATGATGATGATGATAATGATGATGAACACAGAGAATTTGTTGATGAAGTGGAACAATGTGGACTGGCATTCAGGGATCACTTTGTCTATACACACTTTAGGTAAATAATCACATATGCACAAATGAGTAAAGACACATTTTTGCTCAATTTAAGTGTGTTTATTCCCTTTGCATTTTTGCAATCTTTAGAGTGTAATATTCAGACTTTAATTGTATTAGCCTCTCTTTTGCATCAAGAACCCTTTTCTGCCTTTTTAACACACGCATTTCCATTTTCATCTTCTTTTCTTTCAGGGGTGATGGCTTTGCACCAGCAGCAGGACTGAGGGGAGAGGCAGGTGATGGGATTGTGGAAGAGGAAGCTGGAAGAGGTGCAGTAAGAGGAAGAGGTGCAGTAAGAGGAAGAGGTGCAGTAAGAGGAAGAGGTGCAGTAAGAGGAAGAGGTGCAGGAAGAGGTGCTGGAAGAGGAAGAGGTGCAAGACGCGCAGGAAGAGGAAAATGACTTGCATCTGAAGGACCTGGGTTTTCCATTTGGCCTGTAAATTATAGCCTGTTAAACCACTTATAATTTGTGAACAGTTTTTTGTGTGTGTGGGTGGTTTGCACATAATGATATTTTATGTTCTTCATTAAATATCACCAAAAATGTAAGTATTGCAATCATTTCATAAACATAGCCTACCCCTCTATTTCCATTAGCAGCTGCATTGACGGATCAGTTGCACCCCTCAAGGCCCATTATGCTGGTGTCTGACCCAATGACACTATACACCACCGATGCAATGTGGCTCAGTGGCTTAGGTGCTGATCCTCCTCCTTAACACATACATGGAAAGTTTCACCAACTCAAAAGCATTGCCTACATAACACTTAAAAGCACACTTTAATGTAAGCATATTGTTTATGACATTTGTTTCATAATTCATTACATTCATGACAAGCAGGACGTTTTTAAAATTACATGAAACAATAATGATATTATTTATTTAATACTATATGCCTACCTGTTGCCATGTTTGCCCGTTTAAAGGCTGCAATCTCAACCCTCGACTGTGATTGTAGCGCATACCACCCGCCTCTCGCAGTCGTCCGTGGTCCGCGACACAAGCGGGAATGCTGCATTGATCTGCAAACAAATCCTCTCCCATGTCTCACGCTTAGTTTTGCTTGATATCCCAGTGCCGAATTTCCCTTTTATGTTTTTTTTTTCCAGCACCAACTGGGCAAGCAGCAGTAACTGATCCTGCGTCCAGTTGGGCTTTCTTTTACGTTTTGGCGAGTTCATAATCCACCGTCATTCAACTATTACATTACTTCAATAGGAGCAACATTTCATTGCTTTAAGTAGTCTATTAAGGCTAATAGGATGTCAATTAACCAAGCAACAGTTAATGCAAGTGTCGTTTTTCATTATTAGGCAAGTGGCGGTTTTCATTAGGTATTAAGCTACCTTGATTTATTTTATTTAATTCCCGACTTTTCTATCTGTCTCTGCCTTTTTAGAATTACACTTCACTGGGGCCTGCACAAACATGTCATTATACAGTATATGCAATTCGATGAAATTACTATTATTATTATTTTGTGTAATGTAGGACACAGACATATTTAGATGTCGTGATTCCATGATTTGGTGCGTCTGTGTTATGTTCCGCATGATGGCCCTGTCATCTAACAACCAATCACCGTGATCATTGCGAGGAAGCTCGTGCCTGAGAATTGACGTCATCCATAGCAACGAAGACTCAATCTTAGTTTAGGAGTTGTCATTTTTCCTTAGTAAAAGTAGGTCTTAAAGGCGTTGGGAATAACTTTTAAGAGAAAACTCCTAGCTAAAATATTTTAGTGCGATTTAGGAGTACTCCTAGTGGTAAGATAAAATGCTTTGTGAATACGGCCCCTGATCATTAACAAGCAAAAAGAAACACACACAAACTTTATCTGGAACAATGAGTGCTTTCCGACCGGATAACCCATCTCTTCTGTGAATACTTGACAGACAAATGTAATAAAATAAATAAATAACCCTCTCTCTTTCTCTCAACAGGTAGTGGTCTAGCTTTTGTTGAAACTAGTAGCTTTGTATTAGCGCCTATTGTATTATTGCTCCTGTATGACATATTGCGTATTGCTCCCTAAACTCTCTGTAAGTCACTTTGGATAAAAGCATCTGCTAAATGACTAAATGTAAATATAAACAATTTCAGAAATGCCATTGCAACCGGGAACATAGCCTGAGCAAAAACTAAGTTTGTGAACTGCAGCCCCCTTTACTGATTCTGGACTGTTGTTCACAAACTAAGGTTTTGCTCACGCCATTTTCACGATTGCATTCACATCGGCATTAAGACCTCTAAAGGGATGTAAGCCTGCCAACAACACAGCATTTAAAAACACAAAACAAAAACTGAAGGACGCTGCGATGTGGAGAGTTTTGTGATAACTGACAGGTAATATAAGTTGAGATTCAAAGAGCAAAAAGGAGGACTTAAGAATAGAAATCTCCTACAACCGTTTAAACTGCAACATATCACTGAGACAGGAAAAACACATCACACAGACAATGTGCAAATGCCCCTATAGTTGTATTCATTAAATACTGTACTAACCCCTGGTACAGCACACTTTGTTTTCATGGGCTTCAGGGCCCGCATCCCTAAAGATTCTGAGAATCCTCTCAGAGAGCTCCTAACTTAACCTAAAAATTCCTTGCCAGGAGTTTTAGCTTAGAAGTGATTCCAGAACATTTTCAGTGAACTCTGAGCAAGGAATGGATGGAAAATCCTATCTTAGTGAGGAGGTGTGTTGACCCCGTTGCTAGGTATGAGTCATAATTTCAAAAGCCGTGATTGGTTGATCCTACAAGTTTGATGAAAATGAACTTTTGGTGATAATGAGCAAAGGATGTACCCTCAAATCAATAAACATAATTATACACTCTAATCTTATGCAGACTGTAATTGTAAATAATATTTCACTTTCAAGAAAATATCTGGAAAATGAATAGTAGCTGTAGGGGTTATAGCCTAACATTAGAATCTAAAATATGTGAAAACTTAAGCTCATTACACCCTGTTCAAATAATGATTCGTGTCTTATTTGCTCAGATTAATATCCTAGCTGGCATATTTTGTACTTTCACTCCCATATGGACCCCATTGAAAACAAGATGGCCTATCTCAAGGGGCTGTCCGTAATGAAGTAGAAATTACAACGTTACAACTCAGTGTGGTCTTAACGAGGGTAACACGGCTCAGCTTTTATCAATGTCTGTGATTGCTGGCTGGTCTATTATGAAGGCTTGTTAACAAATATCCTACAAACACAGAAAATGGAAAAAAAGGAATCGCAAGCCAAACTGGACTGAGGAGCAAGGTTTGTTGCTGGCCCAGTTGGTGAACGAACATAAAGGTATGTTACGAGGAAAATTTGGCCCAACTGTCACTAGCCAAGGCAAGAGGCGCGCCTGGGACACAATATCCCAAACAATCATGCCTCTTTTCCACTGGTGGTGCGGACAGGCGACGATTGTGAGAAAAGGTGGTATGTGCTGCAGTCCAAAGCAAAAGATGAGATTTCAGCACACAAGCGGGAATCCTCACTCACAGGTGAGCAAAATACTATAGCCTACCACATAATCTGGCAACTTGCTCCTGCTGGCAAAGTTAATTTACATGCCTAGTACTGTGTTCATTGACTGTTTCTTTCTAGGGGGTGGACCACCTGCAAAGCGGCTGTCCCAGGTGGCCGACACTGTCTTTCAAGTCCTGGGACACTCTGAGGTCAGTGTCACCGGGCTGCCAACAGGCATTGACACGTCAATGATGCAGGCCCTTGAAATGCAGCAAAGGTAGGACACAGGGTTATTCATATCAACAGTGTTTATTCATTGCAGAAGCCATTTCATGTGTTATCCATGCTCATTGTATTAAATTAATTTAATCAAAACAATAAATACACTAGGCCTATGTATTTCTGTAGCATGGAGACATCACAAGAACCGGGCCCATCAAGTTTGCCGACAAGATTGCCGCCTGAACCATCTGCAGCTGCTACTCAGGATAGCCCGGCGGATCAAACACCATTCCCATCCGAAGCACCTGCTCCGTCAGCATCCCTGCAGGAGAGAAGATTGCAACTCACAATTGATGTGTTTGAACAACAAAAAAAAGTCCTTTCCCTTCAGGAGGAATACTACCGCCTTAAAATTGAACACCTAAAAATAAACCATTTACAGATGTTTCTGTGTTTGCAATTTTTGGGTGAAAGTAAAACTGTGGTAGTTCTTAATACCATCACAAGTTCTCAAATGACATGGGGCTACAGCTTGCCTGAAATGTAAATTTGTGAAGTTTGCCCTGTAAGGCAGTCCACTCTGGGCTAGGTTCCCCTGTGGAATGTGAATATCTTCTTCACCACCATCCTCATCGTTGTCTTCATCCTCATCCTCATCGCCATCCTCCAGAGGTTCTGCAATTTGTCTAACCTTGCAAATATTGTGTAATATTGCACAGGCTATGATGACTTTGCTGACTTTTTCAGGCCTCAGCCGCACCTCTCCGTGGAGAACATGAAAGCGCCTCTTAAGCTGGCCTACGCCACGCTCCACCACCGCTCTTGTTGTCTTGTGGGCCCTACAATAGAATACAGACCTTTAATTATTTTATGGAAATATTGCACTACTTGGATGCTCTAACATATTGCTTGCATTTCATTTCCATGATTTTTGTATTGTTTGGCTTACCTGTTATAGTTTAATTGGGGCCCTTGGCGTGGCTGGAGGTAAGGTGTAAGGAGCCATGGTTTGCATGGGTAGCCACTGTCCCCTAACAAGTGGCAATTAGCTGGCACATAGCGTCTCTCAAAAAGCTGTCTGATGCCACTCTCAGAGAGTATTCTCGCATCATGTGTGGAGCCTGGCCATTTAGCCACAATTTCCAAAATCTTACAGGCCGCATTGAACACTATTTGCACATTGATGCTGTGGAAATTCTTCCTGTTAACAAAGACTGCCTCGTCCTCTGATGGCGCAATTATTCTCACATGTGTTCCATCAATTACACCCACAACGCCAGGGAATCCTGCAATGTCCATAAATGCCCTTTTATGTGTGTGTAAAGTGCGGGCATCCAGCGGGAATGAAACAAATTGTGTCACAATATTAGGTTGTGACAAAGCTGTCAGTGTTTGGGTGATGACTCTGCTGACGGAGGATTGGGACAGACCCAAGTCATCACTGCTGCATTGTTGCATTTTCCCTGTTGCCAAATACCTCAGGGTTGTGATTACTTTTTCTTCTCCGGTGTAATAGCGTTGTGGCGTCGAGTTGGTGAAGTAATTGCATCTCTAAGGAGGTCCACCAAACATGATTCCTGCACGATCCAATCTGTAGCGTCTCAATAATTCTCTGTCATCCAGTGTTTGCAGGACATCTCTCCTGCCTCCTCTGTTGGCCATTTTGTGGAGCTGCTTAGGGGAACTCCTAAGCCACTAAAAGTCCTCTTCCCTGCTTAGCAGATCTCGCCTTAGGAGCCCTTTTAAGCGCTAGGAATCTTGAGGAATAGCTTTTATATTAACTGGGATTTTCGTGTCACTTTTAGGGGAAATTCTAAGAAAACGTCATGACTCTGAGAATTTTCTTAGAATTTGGCCGCTAGGAGCCACTTTTTGCACAAAAATTCTTTAGGGATACGGGCCCAGATCTTTATGTCCTTTTTCTTGTAAAACATTTTGTACCTGTTCAGGGCCATTATACTCCCTCTGCCAAGTGAACTTTGCCTGCATAATCTTGATAAACAACACATGATGATCCAAATTGTGCTTTCTTTCTGTTTTGCTGCCAGCTTCTGCATATTGTAGCGTTATGCTTTTTTGATTCTTTTGATTCTTTGTTGCCTATTTTTGTTCGACATGGCCAGTTACTTACAAAATATGCCAACACTTTATAATTCAATGTTATTTTATGACACTAAATATTGGTGAAAATGTAACACATTTGAACATAAACAACATTCACAAACTAATAAAGAAACACTGTAGCAGGGCATGTTGTCATTGCAGTGGGTGGTGTCAGAAGTCTGAATTGTAGTGCCTGTCTTGCAGACATGACCGATGGATCTCCTACAGTGAGGCAGATGGTTTTTGCAGTTGTCACAGCCATTGATCTGCTGAACTTTGTGGCTACTAGTGAGAGGAGGGAATGCTCAATGTCTGAATGTTCTCTGTCTGAAGACCAGTGAATGACAAATACACACACATCTGATGTATAAGGGTTTCTTTTATCGGTAACAATGGTCCGTTGTTAACATCTAACTAAGCAGGAAGTAATAAGTAGTATTACATTAACATTGAACTTAATAATATCAACTAACAAGCAAACAAGATTAATGTAACAAATCTCAATAAAAGGGAAGGAAGGAGGCGGGAACCGGCAAACGTTCAAACATTTAATAAAGTAATATAACAGCCGGCGGCCCCTCACGGACGACCGCCGGCGAACAAAACATAAACATAAACATAAACATAAACATAAATACAAATACCAACGTAACACATGTTCGGGCCCGGTCCTCTCTCATCGACGGTCCGGTCGCTCGTTCCTTTTATATGCTCCCAATCTCCTACGTGATTCGAGCCCGGTGTGCGCACAGCTGGCGCTTATTCACAATTACTCACCGGTCTCGAACCACGGTCTCGCCCCGCCTACTCCACTACAATTAACTAATAGCAAATTTATGACAAAGGTAGTTCCTTGTTAGATATTCAAGAATTACTAAATTAAAATATAATTAACTGAGAACTGCTTGCGAACAATGACTGACTATAAGGAGTAACCAATTAATTACTAATAACAACAAAACATGTCTAAAAGGGAATTTTAGAATTTTTATACTCTTCACATGTTGGTACCAAAAAAAGGGTTCTTTGTGGAATCCCAATCCATAAATATTATTGTAATGATGAGTAAGACAGGTAGAATGCAAATGCAGGTTAAATGTAAAAGTAACATCCTGGGACAACAAAGCAGAGAACGAGGCACAATGAACACATTACCACACAACAATACGACAACAGAAACACTAGGGCTTAAATAGACAAACTAATCAGGGGACACAATACACAGGTGCAGGCCCATCGCCACGAGGTGGCAAAAGGGGATATTGCACCCTCAGATCTGATTTGCGCCCCCTCAGTTTCATTTAAGGCAGTTTTAAAAAATGAGGCTTTGCAAAAATTATAGCTGTCTTGCATGTTTTCAAGGCGAACTGAAATGAACTAAAATAATAAATTATGCCCCCTGTTACTACCCTTTATTTAAATTCAGCAGAAAAGAGAACGCAACATAAATAACGGACACGTGCAACCTAAATACCATGCACAAACCTTTATTCCAACCAAAATTATCCAAGAAAACATTAAGGAAACACGCATCTTACCAAACTCAATGAATCAAAATGACCTAAAAGGAATAGACCTAAAATAATCACCCACAATAATAACTTCCCAAAAAGGAAACAAAAAACATAACAAAACGACTAAAGCAACCCAAAAGAAAATGACTTGTTTGCTGGTGGATCTCTCTCCCCTTTCTGCTCCATCTCAGTGTCCCTTTATAATGGATCCATTAATGAGACACAGGTGCGCAAAGCATCCAACCCAAACAGGGTATGAGCACAGTTAATAGAGGATATACCTCAGACGCCTCTGGGACCACTGTCCCCCTCCAAAAAATGTTTAGGGGGAGAGTCCTCCTCTGCCTCCCCCACTGTGAAGGAGGACCAGCTCAATGCCACGGCCAGCTCTACACAGTCCACAAATCTCCCTTGAGGATTGAAACTGGAAAGTTTGGATCTGAGAGGTTCAATTAAACTGCAACTGTAAAAAAAAAAGAGTGACTTATCTGGAAAGTGTGTGTCTGGAACTAGATCTAAAAATTCCTGTGTATGGTCCTCAAGGGGGTGGGAGCCCTGGCGAAGTATCAGTAGGTGCATAGCTGGTGACCATGCTGCTGCTGGTTATATTTGTGGGCCCGTATTCTGTAATGATGATGAAGTCAGATAGGATCCAAATGCAAGCAGGTTTAATGTAAAAGTAACATTGAGGGACAACAAAGCAGAGAACCAGGCACAATGAAAATATTACCACACAACAGTACCGGACGGCTGACAAGAAAAACACTTGGGCTTAAATAGAAAAACTAATCAGGGAAACAAGACACATGAGCACACAATTAGGGCGGGGAAATATAAAACAGAACAAAATGGCAGGCAAACCAAACAAGACACAGGGCAGTATCGTGACGATTATGTCTTCGCAAGTGAGCAGGTGTTGGGGTCCAGGGTTAGCACGTGTCATTTGTCTGTTTTGTTAAGTGTTAGTATGAATGCCGAGCACATGGAGGCTGGCTGACAGCTCCACGTGCTCGCTGTCCTCGTCTTATTATCTCCCGCCAGCCGCTACTCATTCTCCCCTCATTAGTTTAGTGCTATCACCTGGTGTTAATCAGTCTTACCACTATATAGTCACCTCACTCCTCACTGTTCCCTGTGTGATCGTTGACATTAGTCACCTAGTATCCAACTCCCAGCAGCGAGTCTAGTTTTTGCTCTAATTAGTCTCCATCTTGATTCGGTTTTTGTGTGGATGTGGATTAACATTTTTGTGATTTTCTTTCCCTTGGAATTTCTCTGTGCTATTATTTTTCTAGTAGGATTTTGTAACCTTGGGTTTATTTATTTTTGCCCAGGCACTATTTTTTGCTGCTTTAGTTTTTTCCCCTTCCTTGATTAACACTCACAGGGTTTTTCCGCCACACCAGTGCCATCCCCGCATCCGCAACTTTTGGATTATACGTGTCTGTCCTTACCCCTGGACCATCCCCGGGGACTCGGCGGCCGTCAAACCTTCTGCCTGCGAGGCTCTGGAATCCTTCCCACCACCAGCTCATCTGCATGCGGATCTCTGGAGGTTCGTCCCTGCCATCACTTACCTGCTTCCTCCGGGGGAAACCTAGTGACTCAGTTCCTCATCTACCCATCAGCTGATGCTGCCGTACACCGGGGTTCTTCCCTGGTTGGCCTTGCAGTCAGTCGTCACCCTCCAGATCTCCTGCTAGTGCTTGCCACTCACAAACTCTAAAGTTAGGTTACAAGATTGAGTACCGCAAATCAGCTGACCACATGGACATCGATGCAATGTCCATACTGCCAGTCATGAGTAGAGTCTTTGTAGCAGAAGAAAGCAGTGTGTTCTATTTTTACCAGGTGGACGAGCTTCCTGTGTCTTCAAAGGACATAGCACATGCAACATGGAAAGATCCAACATTATGCAAAGTGTGGGATTATACTGTGAATGGCTGACCTAACTATGTGCTGGAGGAGAGTCTTAAACCTTATTTCAGACGCAGACATGAGTTGGACCAAGGCTGTGTATTGTGGGGAATGCGTGTCATAATTCCACCCAAATACAGACAGAGACTATTGGACAAGCTACATCATGAGTATCCGGGAATCTGCAATATGAAAGCTTTAACTTGTAGCTTTGTGTGGTGGCCAGGGTTGAGAAAGTACGGAGCTGTAGCTGTTGTTTGGCAGTTCAAAAGATGCCTGCTGTAGCCCCCCTTCATCAGTGGAGATGTCCAGAGCGGCCATGGCAAAGAATAAATATTTATTTAGCAGAAAAGACAAACATTTCTTTCTATAAGAATCCTCAAAATGACCCCTCAAAATTGTCAGCGGTAATGCCAATGTCATAAATCACCTCTTCACTCAACATTGAGGCACTCCGAGACTTGTTTGCAGCTTACAAGCTGCCACGGAGAGGCCCTGTGACTACAAGGTGACCAAAACTATTTACAAAAACTCATATTTCACACATTTGCATACATATACATTAACACGCTCTGTTTGCCGGCACTGACATCTGTATATACTAAGACATGTGTAACATTTCAATGTGATGGTATATTGTTTGTGAATTGATGTTGTGTATTTTGTTTGATATGTGTATGATGTGTTTATGGTTTGGCGTGTAGGCGTAGCATTAGCCGCTTGCAGGCTTTGGTTTATGTATAGCATTATCCGCTATCATTCAGTCATTCATTCAGGTTTATGTAAATAACCACAATACACTTATGTCAAGTCAGAATATTTATTTGGGATTGCATTGTACATTTAACAACGACACAACTTGCCATTGAATCACTGTTGCTTCGACTGCGGACGTAAAAAGGGGTAAGTGGCGATCTTTTATGTTCCATGTTGGAAGGTGATTGGTTAGGTGTTGATTGGTAGTGAGTGATGCAGGATTGAGTCTTCCTGGCAGAACTTGCGCTGAAGCTATATTTCTACCAGAAAGACTCGGTAGGCGAATGTTGAGTATTGAACATTTATTAGACAGAATATATGGTTATAGTAAAGATGGATATTGGGTGTCTTTGGAGTAGGCCCTGTCCGTGGCTCGCATCCAGAGGGCCAAGAAGTCCTCTACTTCCCGCCTTGAGATGAAGGCGGGGGCGTAGCCAACCCCTGAGAATGGTCGTAGGCTTACCTCTGGAGCATGGCCTACCCCCCAAAAGGAAAGGGATTTCTACTCACCCGCTGGTTGGAGTCTCTATCGGTTCCTGCAGAACGAGATTAAATGCAATGTTAATGATATAAACAATTGACCGGTCGCTGGGCCGTAAGCATTTACATTTACATTTAGCAGACGCTTTTATCCAAAGCGACTTACAAAGAGTGTAGGAGCAATAAGCGATATGTCATACAGGAGCCATAATACATTAAGTGCCAATACAAAGTTACTGGTTTCAACAAAAGCTAGACCACTACCTGTTGAGAGAAAGGGTTAGTTTTTTTTTTTTTTTTTTTTTGTCTGTCAAGTATTCACAGAAGAGATGGGTTTTAAGTAGTTTTTTAAAAGTTGTGAGAGATGTGGTTGAACGGACAGAGTTAGGAAGAATGTTCCACCAGGAAGGAGTTGTGAATGAGAATGAGCGATTTACTGCCCTTGTGGGAAGGCAATACAAGACGCCGCTGGTTTGCTGAACGCAGGGATCTTGATGGGGTGTAGGAGTGCAGGAGAGTGTGGAAGTAGGCCGGTGCAGATCCAGTGATAGTCCTGTAGGCAAGCATTAGTGACTTGAATCTGATACGGGCTGCAACCGGTAGCCAGTGAAGAGAGATGAAAAGGGGAGTCACGTGAGCCCTTTTGGGCTGTTTGAAGACGAGGCGCGCTGCTGCGTTCTGAACCAGCTGAAGTGGTTTGATAGCCTTTGCAGGAAGACCAGCAAGGAGAGCATTGCAGTAGTCCTACCTTGAGATTACCAGGGCCTGGACAAGGAGTTGTGCCGCATGCTCAGTGAGATAGGGTCTGACCTTTCTAATGTTGAATAAATATCCGGACCGTGTTGTCTTTGCAATGTGATCATTGAAGGACAGCTGTTCATCAAATATGACTCCGAGGTTCCTGGCTGTTTTGGAAGGAGTGATTGAAGTATTGCCAAGATGGATGTTGAGATCGGTTGGACCGTAGGGTGTGCCGGAAACACGAGTAGTTCTGTCTTGGCAGGGTTCAGCTGGAGGTGATGCCCTTTCATCCAAGCTGAGATGTCCTCGAGGCAGGCTGTAATGCGAGCTGCTACAGTGGTATCGTCTGGGTGAAACGAGATGTAGATCTGGGTGTCGTCGGCATAACAGTGATACGAGAAGCCATGTGCCTGTATGATGGGTCCCAAGGATGTCGTGTAGATGGAAAAAAGCAGCGGTCCAAGCAACAACCCCTGAGGGACCCCAGTGATCATGTGGTGAGCAGTGGACAGCGAGCCCCTCCATGACACCCTGAAGGATCTGTCGGAGAGGTAGGATTTGAACCAGCGGAGGGTAGAGCCTGAGATTCCTAGCGATGACAGGGTTGCTAGCAGTATCTGGTGATTGACAGTGTCAAACGCTGCAGATAGGTCTAGTAGAATCAGGACCGAGGATTTAGATTCTGCCTTGGCTAGCCGCAGTGCTTCTGTGACCGATAGCAGTGCCGTCTCAGTGGAATGGTTTGTTTTGAAGCCAGACTGCTTGTCATCCAGTAGTTTATTCTGGAATAGGTAGGAAGACACCTGGTTGAAAGCTGCCCTTTCAAGTGTTTTTGCTATAAATGGGAGGAGAGAGACAGGTCTGTAAGCAACACTGAGGCGAAGCCCCGATAGGCCACAACACTAACAAGGCCCCAATAGGCCACAACACTGAGACGAGGCCTCGATAGGCCACAACAATGACAAGGCCCCGATAGGCCACACCACTGACAAGGCCACAATACGCCCCAGTGACACAAGGCCCCGATAGGCCGCAACACTGAGACAAGGCCCCGGTGACTGATGAAACAAAACACCACCACCAGTAATTACATGATTTACCTGGATCTTGGCCGGATAGGGCTCGTTGAGCTGCCATGATGGTTTAGGAGTCCAGTCTTATGTAAGACTCGTAAGCGGAAGACGACTATCTACCCATTCGTTTGATGGTTTCTGTTGGAATTCCACGTTCAGCCGCGGTAGTGGCTGCTCCGATCCTGAAGGAGTGTCGGGTATACAGGAGGGGCGAGAGATTGCATGCCTTTGATGGTTCTGATTTGGTTCTGAACCAGGCCTTAGTGACTGGCGCTCTGTTAAGTAAAATAAAAAGTGGAAAGTGGGGAGGGGTTTTGGGGCGGACTTTCAGATAGAGCGTCATAGAAGTGAACGGGCAGAAGCTGGTATTGTTTTTCGGAAGATTTATCGTAGCGCCGGCTCGCTTCGTGTCGGTTTTAATGTGTTTAAGGGTGATTGAGAAGGCTGTGGGGGAAAACTGTATGTCAGATAACGAAAGGCCTTGCATTGGATCGAAATATTTCGTTGAGTGTGACATGAATTCCCCCGGACGCATGAAGCCGTAGAAAGCTGAGAGGAACATGGCCTCCAGCAGTGTATTTACGTAGAAATCAAAAAGCTTGCTGCGAAGGGATTTGATAAGTCTGTGTAATATTGATAAGGTGATTGGCTTGCGTCTATCTGGATGGCTGCACGACGAATAGTTCATGCCTTTGAGCAACAGACGCACTGAGGGATTGGTGAAAAGACTCGGATAATCGTTATTATGATACCTTGCGTAAAATTGGATTCCCGCCAATAGTCTACGGATGGAGGATATTGTCTGGTTACAGTTCTCGTATTTATGGACTAGGAAGGAGCAGACTGACGAAATCAAGATGGGAAATAGGGGAATTTGGAAGGAGAAGCAGAACATGTTAAAATGAGAACAGGCGGAAGTGTATGCCTTAAGTGTCGACGGAGCAACGCCTTTAGACATGTAACGTCCGACCGATTGTCGGAGATAATCTAATCCAGCTTTATCTCCTCTAGAGCGGGGCAGGGCAATGGTTCCTGGTCTGCGGACAGGCAAAGTCGTCTGAATGCCTGCAGATGAAGACGAGATAGAGCATCAGCGATAGCGTTATGGTGGCCCGGAATGTGTCTGGCTATGATGATGAAATTATGTAGAACTGACTGCCAGATCAGACGTCTCACGAATGGCATTATAGTCTGGCAGTAAGATATCCCTTTGTTGATGATGGCAACTGTTGCCTCGTTGTCGAAGAACAGAGTGATCTTCTGTTCCAGTTATTTAGTAGATTGACCAAAATCTGAGGTCGGAATGGCTACCTTCGTCTAGCAAGATCATATCGCTTAGTTCTGCCGCCGAATGGGTCAGGGTAAGCATGCGTGAGATAAATGACCGGCCTTGGGGAATAATGCTCATGGCAAAGTTTAAGTGGCCTAAAAGGGACAACATGTCACGTTTAGAAGCTAGGAAGAGAAGCTTGCATCTTGACTGAATCGAGTTGAATGCCTAAAAATGTTAAAGCCGTAGAGGGGCCCTGCGTTTTCTCGACGGACAGGGGGACGCCGACGTCATCGAAGATCTGTCTGAGTATGTCGAGGGAGGATGTTTGGGAATTGGGAAAGTCGATGAGTAGAAAATCGTTGAGCATGTGTAGGATGAAGGGCAGTTTGTTACCGTTCAATAGGATCCAACACAGTGCTTCGGAAAGGCAATTAAAGATGTGTGGGCTGCTTCTGCAACCAAAAGTGAGTCTCGCAGCGAAATAAAATTTTGACTCCCATTTAACTCCAAACAGGTGGCGGTCCGCGGGGTGAAGAAGTATAATTTTGAATGCGTCTGTGATGTCGGCTTTGGCTAGCGAAGCCCCGGGTCCGGCTAGCTTTAGCAGCCTGATGGCATTATCAACTGAGGCATAATGCAGTGGAAAGGGTTCTAAAGGGATGCATTCATTAACGCTTGTAGTCGTGCTGGAGTGGGGAGAAGACATGTCGAAGATGAGGCGGTTTTTTTCCCGAATATTTTCTAGTAGCGACACCGAGCGAGTTAATGCGAAACAAGGAATACGGAGGGGAGTCGAACGGGCCGATTATATAACCTTTATTGACTTCGCTCTCCAGCAGAGATGAAACAATTCCGGGTTCAGACATGGCAGATTGTAGATTTTTTGCCACAAAGGAGGCAGTGAGTCGTGACGTAATACCGACCCGGAACCCTTGAGATAGGCCGGTTAACAAATAATCTACAAATCTAGAGAGAGTGGATCCTTATGGGCTGCGGGCACTTTTTGGATTGGCGAGGATTTGCTAGATCGCTTCCTACCGGCTTGTTTGGGCTGGGTTGGTGGCGCTGATGTCGTTGGGGATACGTCGGCGGTTGCGGTTGCTTATTAATGGATGCATAGAGCATCATTAATCCTTTTAACAAAGGTGCTTTACAAGAAAAAAATTGAAGTTTTGTTCAGGCTATTGATCTTTTGACTATCTATTTTGACTTGTTGAGCTGAACTGTGGGCCACGCCCTTCCAGCCTGGATACACTAGGCTGAGTGCACCAGGTGAAGGTGATTTACTAATCAATTTGGGGTTGGATTCACACACACACATCATCTCTACAGAGCAGCAGTGGGAGCAAGCAGCATGAGAGGTGAAAGAGATCTGGAAGTTTAGACTGAAACACCAAGACTGTTTGTGCAAAACAAAGCTTTCAAGGAAGACGCAGCCGGTGAGCTCCTTGCTATTCTTGGATGTAACTGGGCTTTGTTGTTGCAGTCCATTGTTTGCAAGTCATTTAAATGATTTGCTTGTGAGCTATACATGTTAATGGCTAAAACCATGTTGGAGAAATATAGCTAAAAATTATATTCTTGTAGGTAAATGCAGTTAAAACTAATGCCTTTTTAAAATCATGTGAGCTGAATGCAATTCAAATGTTATGTATTTAGATGCGTCTTAAAAGCTGTTAATTTATTGCATAGTTTAAGTCATGAGGTCAAGTCAAATTCCACACTGAGAAAGTATTGCAGGTGTTTTCTGTATTTAAATTAAGATATTGTGAAATTGATTGCTACCTATTAACAAGGCTTATTTCTGGGTATTGAGAACTTAATTCTCATGTGTTTAATTGAATGTATTTATTTTGTTTCATTTTCTAAAATGGTATTCATTCGTGTTTAAAGGTTTTTCACCTGGCTATTCACATTGCATCAATCTTCTAAATAAAGGAAAGAAAAAGTGTGATGAGTGGAATCCTGTTCCATGATGAAAGTCTTCCTGAAATTAGCTGCCTTATCAAGTGGGGAGTTTTGCACACTAAAACCTTGCAACAGTGAGGAAACAATCATTAATCCTTTTAACAAAGGTGCTTTACAAGAAAAAAATTGAAGTTTTGTTCAGGCTATTGATCTTTTGACTATCAAATACTGCTATAAATCCATGCTCTATTCTGTTCTCGGTATCAACTTCAATCTTCTTCCAATGCTAATCCGTATGTGTGTGTATGTTCGATTAGTATGCGTCTAGGTAATAAAGTCCTGTTTTATGTCACATGTGACGTTGTTTGTAGTTCATATTCATAATCCGGAGTCCCTAATCATGCTGATTCTTGCTACCTGCTCGTAATGCTAAGTGATTTCCCAAAATCATGAATTTGATCCAGATAAGTATAATTGATCATAATCCAGTAAATTATTCCCAATTTGGGCTGATATTTGTTTATCTTATAAAGGGTGGTGGAGAATTGTTAACTTATAATTGTGACCAAAGCTCAGAAACAATCAGATTCAGTAAGAGCTTTATTGCCATAATAATCTTACAAATTTGGTTGACAATAGTGTGTAAATAATACTGTTCCTCATTGAATCCCCTACAGCGGCAATCGGAGATCCTGAAGAGGGACTTCAGGAGTCTGATTGAGATGGTAAGCAACGCTTCGCCCACAGCAAGAATAACCGTATTAGGCCGCTTCCTACCTTGGGACGAGGGAATTTAGGGTTCAGTAGACTTATAACCAACTGTGATTAAACAAAACCTCCAATAATCCTACAATTTATTTATAGAAGGTAACCTACTGCATTAAAATGATGGACAACTCAGAGGCTCTTATTGAATGCAAAATATCATATTTATATTTGGTGAAAAAGAATCATTCTAGTAAGCATAGTAAAGATTATTTAATATTTAATCACTTTCTCCCAGCGCATTTATATTCATAAACATAACAAAGGTTCTTCAGCAGTCAAGACAGATCGTATGTTGTGGAAATATATTGTGGAAATATACTGGTGGAAATTCACTGGATGTGTATTATATAAATGTTATGACTAACTATCGCTTGTCCTTGCATGATAACTATTGCTTGTCCTTGCATGAGAGTTTTTGCCCCCCGTAGCTGTTTTGGTGGCGGAAACAGTTCTTCCTGTTCATCCCTAAATGGAATTGTTATGTTACACTTGTTTTGTCTGCAATATATGCCACGTACACCGTTTCTAACCTATTGTATAAATAGAGGGATTGGTTTCCGCGACGTGGTTTCTCCGATCGGGTAAGACATGAGTTGGTTTGACTACCTGATTTGTGAAATCTGTCGTGTGTTTTGAGCAGGGGGTTCGAGTCCTCCTGCAACCGTTGAGCGAGGGGTTTTGAGTCCCCCCCGCAAGAGACATCCTCCCACGGTAGAGTGAGGAGGAGAGCGCGCTTTACACATTTATACACATTAGTTGAGAAACAATTCATTTTAAATCGCTGGATTCTTGAGAAGGTTCCGCACAAATGGGGGGATCATATCCAAAACCCCAAATGGGGGAGTCGCCATTAGATTGGATGGTTCGCTGTAATCAGGATTTCTACGCCAATCCATGGGTAGATAATTTAGCTGGTTGGACTGAGGGAATCGAGCGATGTCCTACGTTTCCACGCACGGGGAGTTTTGACCCCTACCATTTGGCCAGCGCTTTTCGAATGATTTATAAAGGGGCTGGGGATCCCGGTTGGGATTATCAGTACATGAAAGATGGTTATAGAGCAGAATTCAAATTTATCCACTAGTGAGGCCCGTCGTAATTCCCTGGCAGATTTACATGCCAAACGTGCTGCCAATGAGGGGTTGCCCCCTCCGTGGCTGAATGTAGCTATGGTATCACATGGCCCGCTAGCCTCGGGTCTTCTGCCTGATCTCGACCTGACTGTTGTCCAGTCTTTCGCGACCCCCAGTGATTTGTCTTTTTGGTCCTCATTCGCTGCTGTACAAGATAACTCAGGTCTCTGGTCTGATCGCGACCAACGCATTTGCATTCCTGAATCGGCCTTACCGTTCCTCGTCCGCGAGTTTCACGGTGTTACACATCGCGGTCGAAGAGGGGTACTCGATATCATGCGCCCAATACTCTGCGCAAATAACTTGCCTAAAATCGTGGACAAATTCTCTAAATGGGTAGAGGCGTTCCCGTGTGCTAAAGAAAATGCAAAAACCGTCATAAAACATTTAACACAGGACATAATACCCCGCTATGGTATTCCTTTAAGCATAGATTCGGATAAAGGAACGCCGTTCACGGCTAAGGTCACGCAAGATCTGGCAAAGGAATTAAATCTGACGTGGCGTATGCACATCCCCTATCATCCTCAGTCCTCAGCCTTTGTGGAACGTGCCAATCAAAGGGAAATTACGAAAAGCAATGCAGGCTTCAGGAGCTAGAAATTGGCTTGGTGTTCTTCCCATCGTACTGGCCGATTTAAGAATGATGCCACAACCAAATTTGAACGGTCTGTCCCCATATGAGGTTGTTATGGGGCGTCCGTTTCCAATACCATGGCGACATGGAATGATTATGGTGGGGGGTAATGAAATGGTAGAGCACATGTCGGAGTATTCTGCAGGCCTAATACGCACTTTAACTACATACTGGGAGAAGGTGAACAAAACACACCCAGAGATACTTCAGATAATACACACCCATTTGAAGTTGGGCAAAAGGTCTTGGTAAAAAAGCTAAAAGCCCCTGGTAATATGCTGGTAGAGGCACTGTACGATGGGCCTGCAGAAGTGCTGGCTATAACTCGTACCTCTGTATTAACTGATCTTTTTCCACAGTGGATACACGCTACGCGACTCAAGAATCTTAAATAATCTGTATGAATATGATCTAATACTTTTTGTTTTGCAGAAAATGCTCCAACTAATCCTCCTCTCCTGCCTCGTAGCTGCATGTGCTACGGGGGTGAGAGGTGCCGAAGTGCATGCTAACACATTCTGGCAGTATGCAAACTGGACCGCCCGACAGTCAACCAATGATTCTTTTGTCTGCCAGGAGATGTTCACTTCAGCGGTCACAGTTTCGTTAGGTGCCCTCCCATATGCCCCTTGTAATCACACTGTGTATTGTAATTTGTATGAGAATAATGAATTTGTGTGGGGACCTGTGTGTGCTGACCCTGTTCAGGGACCATCATATTGTCCAAATAATGACCAGCGAGCAAATAGCTCGGTCAGACATAAGGTCACTGATGTAAAAATTATGATTGTGATCCCTAAAGGGTATGTATTTCCTTATTGTTTTAATGGAACAAGGGGAGCGAATGTACCAGGCATAACTGCTAATCATTGTAAACATATAATCTCCACAGGACAGCCCTTGGCCCATTGCCCCGATTTATCTCCGGGTCTTGTCAACGCAATACCACAGCCTGTCAAGAGTCCGGGGGTAATTTCACTTTTCATCACAACGTTTCCCTATGTTTTACCTCAAATAACCCCTCCTGTACTAGCACTGATACGTCATGTGATCTACCCTGGCCCGCGGATGGGGCCCGGCTGATGGACGACTGGTACTGGTATTGTGGAGGAGAGAGTGTCAATAACACTTTCCGAAAGAACTGGACTGGACTCTGTGCACCCGTACAACTCAAACATCGTGTCACTCTTATGCATTTGAAACATCGGTCGGCTCGGCTCCGACGTAATGCGTGACCGACAGTGCAGTGCCGGAGGAGCACCAGCTACGATCGCACTGGTCCATGTTTTGGGAATCTATGGTTCCAGCGTACGGCACTGCCGATCTGATGAGCCAACAGAACATTTTACATTACAGACTTGCCTCCTTCACAAGAAGTACCACAGCCGCGATGCACGGGGTAAAGAAAGAACTGAATGCACTACGACAGGTGGCCATGCAAAACCGACTGGCCCTGGATATGTTGTTGGCCGAAAAAGGTGGTGTGTGTGCAGTAGTAGGGGATCAATGTTGCACATATGTGCTGGCAGAGGACGAGGGTGATGGGTCAATAGCTGTGGCTGTGAAAACCATGAATGACGTTTCAGTCAGTTTAAGGGAAGATGAGTTACGTGATAAAACAAAGAATTGGAATTGGGGACTCTTGTCCAGCCTGTTTGGGTTATTCGCTCCCTATGTTTCCATGTTAGTACCGGTACTTATTATTTTTTCTTTTTATGTTTGTTTGGTCCTTGCCTTATGAGATGTGTAATGACTCGTGTTTATTCTATGGTGCATGTCCTTACTCATCCCCCTACCTATCAACCTTTGTCTAATAATGATAAGGTGTACGTGAATATGAAGATGTGAAAACTAGTTATGATGATGTGGATTAAAATAATTATGCTTTCATGTAAAGCATAAAAGAGGGGATTGTGGAAATATATTGTGGAAATATACTGGTGGAAATTCACTGGATGTGTATTATATAAATGTTATGACTAACTATCGCTTGTCCTTGCATGATAACTATTGCTTGTCCTTGCATGAGAGTTTTTGCCCCCCGTAGCTGTTTTGGTGGCGGAAACAGTTCTTCCTGTTCATCCCTAAATGGAATTGTTATGTTACACTTGTTTTGTCTGCAATATATGCCACGTACACCGTTTCTAACCTATTGTATAAATAGAGGGATTGCCCCTCTTTTATTTGAGCATTCAGCAATAAACCATCTGTTAATTCACTTGGCTTCTTGTTTTGACTGCTCCGGAGCTCCGCGGGACTTCTTCTCATCTATCCAGACGATTGCACAACACAGACAGAGTAGCACATTTCTTACATATGTGTATTCAAACCGATGAATCCGATTGAATAAAGTATTTTTCTTTTCAAGTCCAAGATATCCTCCAGCTATTTGTTTGCTGTGCTCAAACATCAAAGTTTATGATGTATCCGTTTAAAGGTGATTAGGAACAATGAGTTGAAAATCTTATGAAGTATAAAAGGTAAAGAAAACTCTTTCCCCACAATCTTCCTGTCTTGGATCATCCTCCAGACAATATACAATAAGTCCATCTAAATAATCAAAGCCATAATAAACAAACAATCCATATAATAAATACCAAGATAAGTTAAACACAATATAACATCACTTACTTTCAGTTGATCATAAACCAAATGTTTCTCAACAAGGACTTAAGGAGCACATGGCAAAGCCATACTTTAGCTTCTGCATGCTACATCTACTCCTTCTACCCTCTGACCTGATTTATACACAATCATGTTGCCCTCTAGTAGCCCTAGTGGCGAGGAAGAGTAAACAGTACAGTTTCTGTGACTGATTTAGGGGCGGTTTCCCGGACAGGGCTTAAGCCTAGTCCTAGACTAATTTAAATGTTAGAGATATTTTGATGGAAAACAACTTGCACTGACATAACTTAAAATATATGAGTGCAACTTTTTTTTTGTCTTAAGATGCAGGCCTTTAAAGTTGTTTGTAAAATACGTTTTTTTTAATTGACTTAAATATCCGAATATAACTAAGACCTAATCCTGATTTAAACTAATCCTTGTCCGGGAAACCGCCCCTGAGTATTAGCCCTCAAACAATGGTTAATGTCATGGTGTATTGAACAGAAGCTGCTCTTTGTTAATAAGTTTGATCTTTTCTGGGAGCAACCTAGCCTTTTCCGCCCTGACGGCCTGCACCCCAGTAGCATCGGAGCGTATCTTCTGTCTGACAACATCTCAAAGACGCTACGCACCATTTGACTAGTAAGTCAAAACTTTAACCATAGTCTGTGTTCCTCCCACTCAACTGTTAACAATGTTACTGTTTCCAAATGCATAGAGCCTGTGTCTGTCCCCCGAAAAAAAAAAAAAAACTGTAAAAGTCAGAGAAAAAATCTTAGCGTGATCAAACCTGAAGACAATGTATTAAACGAGCAAAACCAACTCATAAAGTTCAGCCTACTTAATATTAGATCACTAAATTCAAAGGCAGTTATTGCAAATGAAATGATGACAGACAACAGTTTTGATCTACTCTGCCTTACCGAAACCTGGCTTAAACCAAATTACTATTTTGGTCTAAATGAGTCTACCCCATAAAGCTACTGTTATATGCATGAGCCACGTCCGGTTGGTGGAGGTGGTGGTGTCGCAGCAATTTTTAGAGACTTTCTTTCTGTAACTCAGAGAACGGAGCATACATTTTTATAATTTGAAGTGCTTGTTGTAGTGTATTTCGGGGAAACTATGAGTTTAATCACAGTAAAATATTAGTAAATAGTAAACAGCGACAAAATAAATGCCCTCATCCACCGAGTTATCAGCAGATCGTATATCAACTCTAAGAAATATTACTTTCCTGGCCTTGGAAACACAATACTCTTACTGTAGACAGTACCACTTCAGAAATCCTAACAAAATCAAGCAGTTTAAGTGACGTTAATATGTGATAAGTAAACACAGAAACAATTCGGGCGTGAATACAAACGTAGGTTTATTGACTACACTAAAGGGGAAACAAACCAACTAACTATCAAATAACAAACGCTAAACAAACAACACATGAAAGTAAAACCCGTAAAGAAATGAAAGGAATAGACAAAGCAAAGAGAGGCAGTATTACATCAGCTATTCACATCTGCATAAACCATCGGACAATCTCCTTATTTAAAAGGGGCAAAGTTTAAATCACAGCTATGCTTTACATTATATATAAATACTTGCATTGGCTCCTTGATTGTGCTGATATAATTTATTTTCCGCGTGGAACAGGGTTTTCAGAGTCCTGATGGTTTCAAAGCGAGCCCATCGGATTCTTTCTAAGAACTGGATTGGCTGACGAAGGTAGCACGGATTTAGCCGAGGTAAACTGGTGGAAAAAACTGTCTCTAAGGAGAGAGACAGGTCTCGAAAGGTGACGACCCAAGAGCGTGAGCATGAGATGAGCACGGTTTCCTCCGGGCACGGATGTTTTAAGCCTGGAGGCGTCACGCCCCCTCCAAGGTGGGCGATCCAATGCGATGAGATGATTTTGGGCGCGAAACATTTTTCGCATTTTCCGGCTCGCTAGCTCATTTGAATTATGTAATACTATTAGATTGAGATAAAATGAGTATGGTATAAAACTACATTACTGTGCTATACACAATCTTTTAAGGAATGAAGAGAGAAACATTTAGATATGAAACATGAAAGGATTAGAAGTACATTGACCTGTAGTTTGTACAAGAACTTAAATATAGAGAGAATACAACTAAGCACACATGCCCTTGTGGTTATAGGTGAGGCAGAATATCATGGGGACAAACATACAATGTGGAGATATACAGTTGAAAGAAAAAGTATGTGAACCCTTTGAGCTTACTTGGATTTCTTCATAAATTGGTCATAAAATGTGTTCTGATCTTCATCTTAGTCACAACAATAGAGAAACACAGTCTGCTTAAACTAATACCGCACAAACATTATACGTTTTTATTGAACACAACATGTAAACATTCATAGTGCTGGGTGGAAAAAGTATGTGAACCTTTGGGTTTAATAACTGGTTGACCCTCCTTTGGCAGCAATAACCTCAACCAAACGTTTCCTATAGTTGCAGATCAGACCTGCACAAAAGTATATCTAAAAGCCTTGATGTCCATGTGTCCACGGTAAGACAGATTGTCTACAAATGGAGAAAGTTCAGCACTGTTGCTACACTCCCTAGGCGTGGTCGTCCTGTAAAGATGACTGCAAGAGCACAGCGCAGAATGCTCAATGAGGTGAAGAAGAATCCTAGAGTGTCAGCTACACTTACAGAAATCTCTGGCACATGCTAACATTTTTGTTGACAAATCTACAATAAGGAAAACATTAAACAAGAATGGACTTCATGGGAGGACACCACGGAGGAAGCCACTGCTGTCCAAAAAAAACATTGCAGCACGTTTGAAGTTTGCAAAAGAGCACCTGGATGTTCCACAGCACTACTGGCAAAACATTCTGTGGACAGATGAAACCAAAATTGAGTTGTTTGGAAAGAACACACAACGCTATGTGTGGAGAGAACAAAAGGCACAGCACCAACATCAAAACCTCATCCCAACTGTGAAATATGGTGGAGGGGGCATCATGGTTTGGGGCTGCTTTGCTGCCTCAGGCCCTGGACGGATTACTGTCATCGATGGAAAATTGAATTCCAAAGTTTATCAAGACATTTTGCAGGAAAACTTAAGACCATCTGTCCGCCAACTGAAGCTTAACAGAGGATGGACGATGCAACAGGACAACGACCCAAAGCATAGAAGTAAATCAACAACAGAATGGCTTCAACAGAAGAAAATACGCCTTCTGGAGTGGCCCAGTCAGAGTCCTGACCTCAACCTGATTGAGATGCTGTGGCATGACCTCAAGAGAGCGATTCACACCAGACATCCCAAGAATATTGCTGAACTGAAACACTTTTGTAAAGAGGAATGGTCCAAAATTTCTCTTGACCGTTGTGCAGGTCTGATCTGCAACTATAGGAAACGTTTGGTTGAGGTTATTGCTGCCAAAGGAGGGTCAACCAGTTATTAAACCCAAAGGTTCACATACTTTTTCCACCCTGCACTATGAATGTTTACATGTTGTGTTCAATAAAAACATGAAAACGTATAATGTTTGTGCGGTATTAGTTTAAGCAGACTGTGTTTCTCTATTGTTGTGACTTAGATGAAGATCAGAACACATTTTATGACCAATTTATGAAGAAATCCAAGTAAGCCCAAAGGGTTCACATACTTTTTCTTTCAACTGTATGTGGATACACAATTAAACCATACTTTTGTGGTTAAAGAGAGAGAAAGAGAAATTCCTTGGGAGAAACTGGGTGTCTCAACCTTTGGTACCAGATGGTGTTCACACTCTCCTGAAACACAATTCCCCCCCCCTGAACCTCCTTTGGAATCTGTCCTGGTCAATGATAAATACTTTGAGCGAGAGCAGTTTGGATCAGACTCTTTGGCACCGGTTAGAGCCCTGCTGAGAGGTCGTGGTGTTTTACGGTACACAAATGGTAACCTTTGTTCCTTGACCAGATCCTACATCCCCTCCTTTCGGATGACAAGGTTTGCATAGAAGCCTAGATGGATGATGGTAGTTTGGATCGTAATGGTCGAGGTGACAGATGGATCTTACTGGTCCTCAGTGCTGTGGCGCGCTGGCAGTGGGTCGATCTCGATTAGGTTGGGCTCGGCCTCAGCTTGTTTGTCTCTCTTCTCGCGACTCCGTTTGAATGCCCAAGGAAACGCCGCCGTACACTTGTTCACTGACATTTGCATTGCGTTGACCCTTCTTTAAAGAACGAAGGATAGACCAAGGGTAAGGGCATACCCCAATGTGGTGGTAAGGCACAGTGCAGTGTCCGCGGCTGTCCAGGACAGGACCGGACCATAAGAGCAGACATCAGATCAAGAGTCTGTAAGGCCTGGTCAATGGGGGTGATATCGATCAGCTGGGTCCCCTTCTCTGCAATCCTCATTTCTAGTTCAGGGCCAATGGGGAAGTTATATTCCCTGAAAAAGGTTGAGATCTCCAGCTCGGTGAGGTATTCTTCACTGGGTAAATGATACAGTGCCAAGTCATCTATGTGCAGGATTACGTCCTTTGGGACTTGAATCCACATGGTTTGGTTGAGTAGGCTGATGCGAGTGCGGTATCATGCTGGTCGTAGGTTAAAGTTGCTACCCGGGCTGGGGTGTTGACTAGCCAGCGTTCTTTCACAATCTCAGCCTGTGTGTAGGTGACTTGGACAAGGGTTTAGCCTCCGCTGAGCAGCGGGTGTCGCTCCTCATGGGGTGCATTCCACAGATTCCCTCGGTGTTGTCCCGGAGGAAAGGCTTACTGGGAAAAGGCAATGGATGTCTTTGGTCAGGGTACACATGCGCAGGATTGGGGCTAGGTACAGCTGGTCATTGCTGTCATGGCAAGCCACCATGTCGGGGGCGTGTATCCTGATGTGGGTGTTACCTTGCCAAAACCCAACATTAACTATGTCCTTGAGTCTGTAAATGTTGTTAGACTCAATAATGGGTAGGTTCAGTAGAAATGGTATTTCGCCTTGCTCGGGGGCTATGTGTAGAGGGATGGCACTACCCAGAGAGTATGTGAGATGGGCTTGAAGTGGGTTGGTTGGTCCTGAGGTGGCGGAGGTCAGCACAGTCTGTACAAGGCTCAACGGTACTAGGTATGGAGGGATCGTGCCCATGGCGAGGCTGTCCACAGATGAGCTCACCTCTCGCAGCATGTCTGACATCAGTGGTGTCACCAGTTGAGCATGTGCATAATCCTTCTGGATTACAGAAAAGAGCTGCTTCATAGAATTCACAGTCTGGTTTAGGAGGACACTGTGGGTGTTGAGGACCACAGTGCCCTTTAACGACTTGCCTATGGTCTGCAGGGTTTCACTTTGGGTTGTCAGTTCTGCTCTTAGCTGGAGAATCTCAGTTTGGATCTCATTCACATGTCGCCTTACAGTGGCTAGGCTCACGGCGTTGACACTGGTGATTCCAAGGTTCCGACTGCAGTGGCGGCTGCCAGTAGGGTTCCAAGGAAACGTTTGGTGTGACGGTTTTGCCCGCTCAGGTCGGCTTGGGTGACGGTCATCTTCTGAAGTTGGGTGAGCATGTGGCTGATGTCGGTCTCCGCATGGTCCAAAGCAGTCTGTGTCCATCGCCCGCCAGCCCATCCAACTTGTGGTGCTGCAATGGGGTACTGTGCTCTGTAGACGTCATGGGAGTTGAGTCAGACATACACTTTCTGGGTGTGTGTCCAGCAGTTGGTGACCAGAAGGCCTGGTTGCTCTCTCAAAACGATGCCTGATGTAGGGCCTGGCGACACGACGTCTGGTTGGAACAGTCCTCCAGTTAGGCAAAGACTCAGGGTGGCGAGCCCCAGCAGCATCCTGGTGACAGAAAAGAGAGAAAGCAGTGGATCAGCAGTGATTTCTTTAGCAGGACAGTCTTGTGGTTCGTAACTTTCTCTAACGGTGAGTTCTTCGTCGTTGATTCGGTAAGGAGGGAGTTCAATCTAGTTAGTGTTAGCCCCCCTTTTTTCTCTCGCCCAGAGGCTACGTGTCTTTCAATCTGGTTGCGATGGACCCATTTCAGAATGGGTTCTGTCTGTCCCCTGCTAATCCTGATCCTGTAGGCAACAACGGAAAGTTTGTCGACAATCTCATAGGGTCCTGCCCAGTGTGGCAAAAACTTCTTGGATAGCTGATGTCGAGGGTGAAAACAAAACCCGGAGGGTGATTTATTTGTAACACACGTGAAACAACTAGTGCAAATAAATCCTGGTGATGTCCCCACACAGCCAGTGGGAGTGTTCGATCCCATGCAGGCGGTCTATACTGCTCCTTGCTCGGGCTCGCTGAGGGGTTGAGCTTTGGCTCGAGGCGTCCGCCGATCGTCAAGGGCTAGAATCTTCAAAAAGAAGAGAGAGAGACAGAGAATTAGCAGTGCGTAAGTGCTGGAGTGGTAACTCACAGTTTCTCCCGTCTCTTCGGCTTTTATCTCTCCGGGAGATTGGCCGCAGGTGCTGGCGATCGGCTGATTTCCTCTGTAACCATGGCGACGCTGATTGGGTGCGGGCTGACTCGCCACACCGGGTGAAACTGTAATACCAGACCCTGTCACCCACATCCAGTTCCTCTCGTGATGCTTTCTGATCGTAGTATGCTTTCCGGCCTTCTGCACTCTTCTGGAGTTGTTGTTGGGCGAAAGCAAACACTGTTCTCAGATGCCTGTGCAGCTCCTCGAGGTACGGGTGAGTGGTGTAAACTGAGCAGGTTGGAGTCTCCAGGCTGGTATAACAGGTGTAGCGGCAGAGTCATCTGTCGTCCAGTCATCATCTCGAAGGGAGGTATGCCGGTTGATTTACTCACGGTTGGTAAATACTTCCAGTGTGAGGCGAAACATTCCACTGATGGCTGGAAGTAGGCTAGTGTGTGGTTGAGAGTTTGCCACACCGCATGTTGAGCCGAACAGCGACCCCTTCGGTGTAAGCAGGAATTGCAGTTTCAAGTTCATTCACCAGGGTACAGACTTCTGGGATGGTCTGACCTGATGCAAGGTGTATGTGGTTGACTGGGCCCACAGGGGATTGTGAGTTCAATGGGGCCCACACCACCTCATTAATAGAGTCTATATGAGCTTGGAGACGAACTGATGTCTGCCCCAATGTAGATATCATCTGATGAGTTCTGAAGAACCAGGAAGTAGTGGGTTAAGGACCGGCCACTCCATTTCAAGTTTGAAGCGCAGACGCCTTTGACAGTTACCATGGTTGACAGGTGTGAGTCCAATGGGAATTGTGTGCTCTTGACAACAAAGGGAATGTCCGGTGTGTTCGTAGTGAGAGAATTGAACAGTGTGGGGCTGATGGCTGAATTGTATGGCCCATAGTGCCAAAACAGTGTCTGTTATTACCATGTCGTTCAGGTGTATGGCTTCCTTGACCCTAGGGCAGTAGCTTGTCTGGGTCCTCGGCTGATTGTTAGGTGCAGACTGGAGTCCCTGAACTTGGCGCCGGCCTTGAGTCTGTGTTTTCACGACCGCCTGGGGGTTGGTCACTGACTTCTGTGACCTGTAAGTGCACTTCAGCTGAGTTGGTTGATGGGAAAGGCAGTCGTTCTCGCACTTGTGCCCAGATTTTTCCTGTTTAAAGTCCATCAGGGGCTCAAAGCGATCTAGCAAGTCCATACCAATGAGGAGAGGATAAGTGTCCACTGGTGAGATGTACACGGGGTGTACCAGACTCATGGGGCCGATGGTTAGGTGTATGGGGGCTATCTGTTCCAGTCGGACCTCAGTTTGGCTGTATGACTGCACGTTCAGTACACATCTCTGTGGCTTGAGAGTCCGATTCTGTCTCTTAGCTCGCTCCAAGAGTCTGTGAAACAACTGGGATGACATCAGCGTGAGGTCAGCTCCGGTGTCAACAAGAGCCTCTAATCTCACCTCATATTCCAAGGTGATGGCTAGATAAAGTTTCCTGGCCACTCCTTTCTTGAGCAGATTTCCCAGGAGACATGGTATAGGGGCCTGTGTGATGACAGACAGGCAGTTAGGGCTGGTTTCCTGTTGTTCGGTTAAGAAACAGACAACCAGCACAGCACTTTCTGGTACCTTGATCGATTATGGGCTGAACTGTTTTGGCTTTTTCTGGGTGATCAGCCATAGGCTGGGGTGCATTTCGGTCCCCCGAATCTTTTGGTGTCCGGGAGGTTGTCTCAGAGTTTGTGGGTTTTTTGGCAGAGATCTGGGAATTGTCTTTAGGAGGGGGGCATTCTGAAAGTTTGTTGATTTCAGCCACTCGTAATCACAAGGAGTCTGGCTTATCCTTTTTGTCTGGCTTGTTAACCCCCTTTTGGATCAGCTCCTTTAATATCTTCAGGATCTGCCGACTCTAAGGTCCCTGTACTATTCTGCTCTGGGGACAGGTGAAACTTGTCACGGGGGTGTTGAGGTGCATTCCTCCCATGATTGTTTAGGGTGGTTGCCCCTGCTGCTGCGGGTCGGTGACTCCTAGGTCGGCGATTAGTTTCCCATGCAGCTCGGCCACTTGGGTTGTCCGACAAGCGTGGTCGGCTCCAGGTCCTCTCGGAATGTCCTGTCGGATGCTTGGCTCGAGCACCAGTGTAGTCATACCGTTCCCGGCCAGCAGTAAAGTCCCTGTACTCTCTTTTGACAGGGCTAGCATTGTGATGCGGTTGGGCGCCCTCTAGAGTCAGCTCTAGGCAGTGTTCAGAGACAGGGAGAATAACAGGATTTTTAACAGTCTTTTCAGAGGCCTTCTTTTACTTCACATAGGCTTTATGAGGTAGGTCCCGCAACTGTTGAGTGGTCATGGTGCGGGGGCATGCCATTACCCCGAAGTTGTGACTCACACTAGGATGCAGGAAAATAGTTCTAAAGTTAAAATCCTCTTCCATTTCTGGCTCATTTCTGGCCCCAAAGTAAGTTCATCTCAGTCTGTTATAATAGGCCTGTGGGGTTTCGAGACGGCCCTGTTTAAGGTCCATGGCAGCAACCAGTCCCTGTTCAGACTCTGGGTTTGAAAACTCCTTTATTAGAGCCTGCTGCAGATGCTTGTAATCCCCTTTGACAGTGTCTGACTGCCGGTCCAGGAAGCTGGCACCTCCCGGCTGGAGGTAAAGTCTGTCTCTGGTGATAACATTTACCATGGTTTACGAAATGAAAGTCAATATCCTGCAGGGATGCGTGTTTGTCGTGATCTCCTGCAGGGTTTGGGGTAAATGTGGGGATGTTTCTGGCCAGTTTGTCAAGGCACTTGGGAGCCATGCCGTGGGTCGTTGTAGGGATTCTCTGGAGACACTCCCTTCCCACAATGGCGGTTAGGGGCTCTTGGTTGCTGGCGGTTGATGTTTTAAACAGCGGGCTACCAGCTACCTCTTTCTCTGATGGTGCTTGGCTGGGAAGTCTGGTCCTGCTTGTTGGGGGAAGTTCAGTGTCCCCCTTTTGTTCAGCCTGAAATTGATAGGCGTACTATAGTTCTCGTTGCACTTTATCAAATTCAGCTTTGAGCTGGTCTTGTTGCTGAGCCAAGGCTTGGACTTCAGCTCGTGCTGCTTGAAAGTGTCTTTCAAAGGCCTTGACTTTTGCCCCTCTCTTTCAGTTCGGTTTCAGCCCGTCTTAAAAGAGCCTCTGCTTCTTATAGCTTGCATTGCTTTTCCACCTGTTCTCTGTGCTTGGTGTCTGCACGGAGTTCGGTCAAGGTGTCCTGAAGTCTTTGCAACTTCTCCTTTAACTCTGGGTCTTGCTCATCCGTTGCCTACTGCTGGGCCTCCAGGGTCAGTTTATCTAGGCGGTTCTGGGCGTCTGCCTGGTCCTGCTAGCCTCCTTAGCCTGAAGCTTTAGTGCTGCCGTATCCTGCTCCAGGAGGGTGAAGTTTCCGTCCCTCAGCTTCAACTGGACGATGAGGTTGTGGGCGAGGGCACCGATGACCTTTTCCAGCTCCTTGTGGGTGTGGCTCTGAGTTGGATCGTCGGCCATCAGGGCTGGATGATCTGGACGATCTGGACATGCTGGCGCACTGGGGGCGCGAGAGAAAAGCTTAAAGGGCCAATGCAAGTCCTTACAAGTTTAGTGAGCTCTATAACACTTATATGTCATGTGTTGTGCAGCTAAATGGGGTGAGCAGTCAGTGGCGCATCTTAAACACCTATTTATCCTGGCAGGGTGGATAGTAGGTGTGTGAGTGAGTGTGTGAGCACAGAGGAAGAGTCTGAGCAAAAAAAAAAAAAAGCTGCCTATAGCAAGCTCACTAGGGGCTGTGAGGGCTTCCAGGTGGGTCCCCAATAAAGCAGATCCAACTCTCTGACCTTTCTGGACACACAGCGGCAGACACTCCAGATCCCTTGCCCTGCACGCCACTCAGGTGCGACCACTTAAACAGTTACAACTCTCAGCCCAACCTAGCCATACCAAGTGGGTGACCGACTGGTGGGCACAGAGAAAATTGGGGATTTACTCGGGGGTGCCACTCGCAACAGACATAGCCCGTAGGCTTTTCTTCCCGCTAAATGGCACTTCCCGGCGTTATATACCCCAAAATTGCTGCAGTGCACCAGCCAGCGCTATTGGTCCCCACTAACATCGGAGTGCTAGTGGCTGAAGTGTCCCTGCGTGCCGTCACCTAGAGTGCGGGGACAGAGGTATCTAGGGCAATCCAAAGCCAGTGCCAGGCATGCCAAGACAGCCAAATCCACTCACCAGATGCCACCGAGGAGAGAGCTGTCACTTCACTACCCAGGTGCCCTAGGTGCTACCTATAAGGGAAACACAAAGGCTGAACAGGGCTAGAGTTAATGGCATAGCATGAAATAAACAGGAAGAGTAAACTAATAAAAAATTATAAAAATTAATTAAAAAAAAATAATTGCGTGCCAAGTGAATTAATTAAAATCAAATTTAATTAATGATGTTCCTAGGTAGGGGGCTGTATCCGGAGTAATGAGGAATGAAAAGCAAACGAAACATCTTGGTTACGTATGTAACCTCGGTTCCCTGATGGAGGGAACGAGACGTTGTGTCGAAGACGACAGATGGGGTTCGCCCTTGAGAACCTATCAACTCTGACTACTTTAAGAAAAGGCCAATGAAATTGGCGAATTAAATTTGCATGGCGGGCTCCGCCTCCGGATGTCCAGTATAAAAGGAAGCCGGCATACGCCCAGCCGGCTGCCGGTCCTACACGTGGCCATGCAGGACGCGGGCTGATACCAGTTTACGCGGAGTTGCGAAGGTGTTTGGGAGTAGCCCGAACCGCAGCTCTGCAGATGTCTTCCAGAGAGGCGCCCCTGGCCGGGGCCAACTGAGACCGGGATGCCGTAGTGACGGCGTCCACGGTCTGGTGCGTCAATCTCTGTTTGGAGACAGTCCTCCCTGCTGACCTCCGAAACAGACAGAGAGCTGATCAGAGCCCTAAGCTCTGCATGCAGTCCAAGTAGAGGCGCAGCTGGCATGCTGGGCACAACACGAGTGGGGTTGGGTCTTGCTCCCTGATAAGGAGCACCTGCAAGTTCACCACCTGGTGGTGGGAACTTTGGGCACGTGGCCGGGACGGGGTCTCAAGATAGCGTGAGACTTACCGGACCATAATCTTAGGCAATCGGGGGACACAGAAAATGCTTGTAAGTCCCCTACCCTCTTGGAGATGAACGCCAACAAGAGAAGCATCTTCATCGTGATGAGGAAGAGCGGCCTCTCTGAGAGCTCGAAGGGCCTGAGCCCGCCACGAGGGTATGGAGCGCGATCGAGGCGAGTCCGCCTTCACGCGCCCCTTAGGGATCTACTGATCAGGTAGTGCTGCCCTAGGGACTTCCGCCACTGAGTAGTGATGAGTGGACGCTACAAACACTTTCAGTGTGGAGGGGGAGAGGTTTAGTCTCCAGTCCCTTAGGAACAGCCTGTTCCGATCGAGCATCTTCGTGGGTCTTCTCATCGAGAAGAGCACCAGGATGAGAAGGGGCCCCGGTGGTAGGGGCCCAAGCCTGAGTGATGGCTCCACCACAGGGAGGGGGGATAGCCAACTCAGGATCTTCTGGTCCTGTCCAGGGGCCAGACATGAGGGCTCCAGAGGTCTGGCCTGGGATGCCATAACGTCCCCTTCCCCCCGAGAAAGCAGGTCTTTCGTCAGGGAAATCGGTCAGGGGGGAGTTGTTGTCAAGAGCATTAGCTCCGAGAACCAAGTCTGGTTGGGCCCGTCGGGCGAGTAGTACTTGATGCTCCTCTTCCCTGTCCTTGCACAGGATCTGTGCAATGAGGTTCACTGGGGGGAAGGTATTCTTCCGCTTGTCTCGCAGCCAGCTATGCGCCAGGGCCTCTGTGCCGAGGGAGGTCTCGGAGGGAGTGCCAAGGCGGGAAAGGGTGGTGTTCAAAGAGGCGCCTGAGCCTGCCCAAACAGCACCCCGAGAGCTGGAGTGCGCAGAGGTGGAGTCGCCACTCTCCACAAGGTGTCAACTGACGAGAGAGCCGTGGGCTGTCTGGTTCAGATTGCCTGGGATATGTGTGGCCCACAGGGTGCGGATCACCTGCTGACTCCAGAGGAGGAGGCGTCAGGCGAGTCGTTCGTATGCGCACATGTACAACTCTAGGCACTGATATGCCAGCGCAGACTGGGAATCGTCCTTGCCCCGATACTGCGTGCCCATTGCACACTGCTACCTCAACCCTGCAGGAAGGTGTCTGTCGACATGCCTTCCCGAGAAAAGGTCTCCAGGAGCCCGCGCGGACGCAGGCTTCCTGTGCCCCCGCGGGCGGGGGGTGACGTATCACTTGAGACCAAGGGGTGAGGGTGCGTCGGCAGAGAGGCGTAATCACCATCCGCCTGCTGCCAGTGTGCCACGCTTTCCTCAGAACTTTACTCTGTAGCCAGTGTTTTGAGCGCATCTGAGGTTTGGATTGAGTTGAGGATGCATCTGTCCCAGGAGCCTCTTCAGAGGGACCGCTGACTGCCTGGAATGCTCCAGGCAGCTCAACACCGGCTAAGTGCGCTCTGCAGAGTTAAGTTCCTTACCAAGAAAGAGGATGATCTCCATGCCGAAAAAGAGGATGCTCTTCCTGGGGAGAGCCTCTTTCTCGGTTGACCTGTAGTCCCAATCTATCTGCGTGCCAGAGCACTAAGTCCCTGTGTGCACATAACAAATCTCACGAGCGCCTCGCCGAGATAGTTTAGAGCCTGCACACCTCTCTCCCGGAGGAAAGTGAGGGCGGCTTCCACGATCTTCATGAAGACTTGGGGTGAAGGGACAGACCGAAAGGGAGGACTCTGTACTGACATGCCCGACCTCCGAGACCGAGACATGAAAGTAAGTGTCGCTTGCCATGAACTCATCTTGACATCCAGTAGACATCAAGATGTGCCTCTGCATAGCATCCTGACGGGCAGCTTGAGTAGGTGCCTGTTCAGGGTCTGCAGATCTTGCAACCCTCCTTTCTGAGAACGATGAAGTACGGGTCACCACCCGTTGAACATCACGGCTAGAGGGACGAGGTAGCCGAGACGGATCATATCTCCTAGCCGCGTCGCGGTTTGGGCAAATCCTGTCAGACTCCCAGGGACCGGCCGGGGACTAGAGGTACAATCTACTTCATCGACCTCCCAGGGGGGGTTTGATGGCTGGCAGAGCGGATCTTCCGCTGTGGGGGGTCCCCAGGGGGGCGTTCGGCTCAGCTTACCTGCCTGGCGATGATGTAGCAACGTGCACTGTCTGTGAGAGTGTAGAGGGTTGCTGTTTATCCTCGACACTGTCTCGACATGACGCAACGTCGAGTTGCCGAACACCGTCCTGTAGAGGGTGAGAGCGGCTGTGAAAACTCCCAGAGAGAGAGAGAACCCCTTGAAGTGGGCTGTTGGGACGGGGCAGTACCGTCCTTGAATGACCTCGAAACCTGGGGTCCAGCTTGAAGGTGTTCTCGGTCTCCCAGGGGTCTTCCCGTGAGGGCCGCATTGGCTCCCGCCGCGGCTGCTGACGGGGTGGTGGTCTCCTCCTTGACGTTTTCTTTCGGTGGGCCAGCTGAATGAGGGGGCCGCAGTCGGGGAACATCGAAGAGGACCAGGCTGCTGGGGAGCAGACGGTGCACGGAATCTCGACAGCCCGAGAGGGGGGGTCGAGTCCCGGCAGGGGAGGATATGCTTGATACCCTCAGTCTGCTTTTTACTGTCGAACTCGACAGTATCACCAAACAGCCCCCCCCTTGCGAGATGGGTGAGTCGAGAAGGCGTACCTTCTCGGTGTCACTCATCTATGCAAGGTTCAGCCAGAGGTGTCTCTCCCAGACCACGAGTGTGGACATTGTCCGACCCAGGGCCCACATGGCGGTTTGGTGGCAGCGCGGATCTCCTGCATAAGCGCCAGGTCGGTCTTGCCCTGTTGTGACTCCCTCCACGCACGCCGTAGCATGTCGAGAGGGGCAGCTTCCGCCCCCCCCTCCACGCCGTAGTTCGAAGAGAGGGGCAGCTTCCACCCCCCCCTCCACGACGTAGCGCGAAGAGAGGGGCAGTTTCTTCCCGCAGCAGTGCAAGCTCCCGGCATTTGGACAGGAGTCTAGATCGTGCCCCCAGGTGGCAGCCAACCGCGGGTTGGACCGCAGCGGCACATTCTCTCTGGGGGACATCGACATACCCTCTAGCTGACCCACCAACAGGGGAAGAAAGGGTGACAGAACTAGTTCGACCTGTACGCGCCCGAGAAGGGGGCGTTTCCAGGTCTTACCGAGTTCCTCATGCACTTCCGGTATACACGGCACTGATGGGTAGGCGCAGCTTGGAGCCGCACGCAAACCCAAGGTACCGCGTATCCAGCCGCGAGCGTTGGGGGGCAGTGCGTACACTACCGCCCCATGCTCACGGCGGCCCAGGAAAGCATGGCCGGCCTTTTCGATGTCCGATTTTCCAGATCTCGACCCCCCGAAGGAGGGAGCTTCAAGGAATTATCAGAGTCAAAGATGCCAGTCAGTCACCCTCCAACGTTGCAAGGGACATCTCATCATCACGCGCTGTTTCCGACACGTGATTGAGGAACAAGACAGTTGGACCGTCCTTTGGGGAACGATCAAACGAGCTAAGTACGAGCAATCCGTGAGCCAGTGGCTGGCGGATTAGCGCTTGCAATAGTCCTCATTTCACCCTTGGTGCTTGCCGGAGCGGACGGCAGGGCCGTAGTCCTGCGGTCACGAAACGGGTAGCAACACAAGGTGACGGCTGGTTCCCGGGGGAAGACAGCCGCCTGGACGCAACGTCTGAATCGTCATCCGCCCGCAGTGCGGGCAGGACGTATCCACAACGGCTGCCTCAACGTTCTGGAACCCCAACACCCGAAGCAGACATCGTGTCCGTCCCCCTCCTCGATGAGTGTGTTGCACCTGAGAGAACAGCGGGACATGACACGCTGGAGAAATTTGCTCTCTTTTAGAAAGAAATTGCTTCCTTTAGAAAGATCTTGAACACTTCTGGCATCGCCGAGACGCCCAGGGGAAAGTCGCTGCAGGAAGGGACGATCCGCTGCACCACGTCGTGAGAATCCGGCGATGTAGATACAAGCAGTCTTGTAGTCAGGAGCGAAGGCACGCCGGCTTCCTTTTATACCGGACATCCGGAGGCAGAGCCCGGCATTAAAATTTCATTCGCTAATTTCATTGGCCTTTTCTAAAAATTGTCAGAGTTGATAGGTTCTCAAGGGCGAACCCCATCTGTCGTCTTCGACACAACGTCGAGAGACCGACAGAAAGGGAACTACAATAATGAAAAACTGAAAACAAAATTAAAACCAAGTGACCCGAAAACTAATCATCATTATTATAATGATTGATTAAACTGAAAATCAAAATAAAATAAGTAAATAAAATAAAATAAGCTGAGAAGTCCAAACAACAAAAACGGAAATGAGAGAAGTTAGAGAGGGAAGAGACTGACTGAGAGGACCCACAAGGGAAGTCGGGGAGGAAGGGGTGGAGCTAGGAAAGTGTTAGTCACTTACAACACACTGCCCTCTAGTGTTAGTGAGGTTTACGTCTTTTGCTTAGCTTTCGTTTTAAACAAAGACTTACACAATCACGTTAACTTGAAAATTCCAGCGGCAATTGTTATTGAAAAGAATTTACATCAAAAATAACATCAAACCACAAGTCAAATAATGAAAATTCAAACTGGGTCAACGAGAAAATGATATTGCTGCATTTTACGTCAAATTGGTATAAATTCAAATCAAATTGCCCGCTGGGAAGCGTCACAGATGGTGACGTTTGATCTCAGTGTATCTGAGTTATGCGTCTGTTCACTCTATGCCCTGACACGCGGCAGGATCTCTTCGCTGCCTAAACACTGAGTTAAAACATACAGTAACACACAAACAACACAACGGGATTTCTTCACCGTCGTACAATTAACTTGATCAAGATTTTGATAACATTTTCCTTTTAAACGGTCGTCATCTACTGTTTAACTATACAATATACAGTAAAGAACATATACATTGAGAACAATATCCTTCCGCCTTGTCTACTCAACGAGGAAACAAAAAGCACGCATTATTTAGCTAGACTAATGGTTCAACTTCGGGAAGCGGTGTATAGTGGTTGAAAAACATTGGAACACGCAATGCATCAATCTAACTTACACAAAATTCGGCCATATACACAAAATAGGGAGGAAATTCGCTCCTCTATTTCCTTCACACTAACAGAGGATTTCTTCGCTCAGATTAGGGCGGTCTAAAGTATCGAGAAAGATTTCTTCGTTTTATAGGGTCACATTTAAAATAGCTTTAACTTAACCATCATTAACAGTGACTGGGGCTTCCTGGATAGGAACTCAAAGATTGTTTCGGCGCAGTAACGTCATCATTCATTCATAAAAGGAGCGAGAATGAGTTTCGCTCAGCGTGCATTACACACAAATGCAAACACAACTGAACTGATACTGGGCTTTGCTCACAAACAACCTTTGAAACATGTCCGCAAAATCTCCACCAATTATGTATAGTATTTCGGGGAAACTATGAGTTTAATCATAGTACAATACGTACAATTAATGGTGATTAATCATACGTTTTTTTTATACACTTTACCTGATGCAGCAGACTTAATAATAGCGACAAACTAAATGCCCTCGTCCACCGAGTGATCAGCAGATCGTATATCGACTCTAAGAAATATTACTTTCCTGGCCTTGGAAACACAATACTCTTACTGTAGACAGTACCACTTCGGAAGTCCTAACAAAATCAAGCAGTTTAAGTGACGTTAATATGTGATAAGTAAACACAGAAACAATTCGGGCGTGAACACAAATGAGAAACATTTAGATATGAAACATGAAAGAATTATAAGTACATTGACCTTTAGTTTGTACAAGAACGTAAATATACAGAGAATACAACTAAGCACACATGCCCTTGAGGTTATAGGTGAGGCAGAATATCATGGGGACAAACATACAATGTGGAGATATATGTGGATACACATTTAAACCATTGTGGTTAAAGAAAGAGAAATTCCTTGGGAGAAACTGGGTGTCTCAACCTTTGGTTTCTCCTGAAACACAACCCCCCCCCCGAACCTCCTTTGAAGTCCAGGAGAGGGTATTGGAATGTGTCCTGGTCAATGATAAATGCTTTGAGCGAGAGCAGTTTGGATCAGACTCTTTGGCGCAGGTTAGAGCCCTGCTGAGAGGTCGTGGTGTTTTACGATACACAAATGGTAACATTTGCTCCTTGACCAGATCCTACATTGTGCTACACTTTTTAAGAAAGAGGCGGTGCTCATCCTTTGTACAACACATTTATTTCTCTGTAAGAGATATGAAAAGCACAGTTTAGATCGGGAACACTCTCTGTAGCCTGCACACTCGAACTCTCTCATGACATACTGAACGCTATTTCCACTCTCCAAGGGTCAGATTAACCTATTGTCAAAAACAATAATATCTTAATTGTGCAAATGTCCATGCAAATACTGTACATGACAATGGACACATTATCCTTCACACAGGTTACCCTTCCTAACCCAAAAAGATAACACAATGCCTGAACATGTTTGATAGTCAATCTTACATGGCATAGGAGTACATCAAATAACATTAAAGTAGCTTATTGAAAACAAATACATGTGAGTATTGCACATACATCATACTCGTACCCATAAAAATTACAATTATGGATGCATATTCAAAATACTCCAACATTTATAACTGTATGAACTCTTACTGATCTTTTTTGATTACTATTTTATGAATCGTTTTAGTCACAGTTTTACCCAATATGAAATATACTTGTGATTTTAAACCCACCCCCCTGTACTGTCTCTTAACATCACATCCTCACTAAATGGGTAATAAATGCATTTTCAACACTGAGTCTGACATACATTCTTGCTCTCTAAATTGAATGGCTGAAAGAATGATTCTAGATGAAATTAACACAGGAGCGGTGTGATCACAGGCATGTTCACACGTGCTTTTTAGCTTAGTTTACTGAAGACCACATACAGCTAATTCATATTCTTCATAATATAATAAAGCGACACAGAGTTTGCTTTCACTGTTATTTAATGATACTCAACCTTATATTTCCTCGAAGCCTCATGAAACACAGCAGTTCCATCGAATAATGGAATGCATAATCGATATAAAGAACTGGATGAGTAACAACATTTGACCATGTTGCTAACAGCTGTAAAATTGCAATTTTCCATCTTAAGTATATATCTTTATGCTGTCACTGTCAGATGCAGAGAAGTTAATTCATGCATTCATGACATCAAGACTAGATTACTGTTATGCACTGTTAGGTGGTTGCCCAGCAGGCTTATTACAAAAACTTCAACTGTAGATTAATAATGAGAATCTTAAAACTATAATTTACCTTATTACTAAGTTTATTCTTTATTTAGCCTAGTTGTGCAAGCACTGTCGAGCTTGTGAAGATACAGCAGCTTTTGCCATAGGGGAACTGGAATCCCCTGGTTGGGCCTGTGTTATCCAGAGTTTTTTTTTCTCCATTGGTGTTTTGGGTTCCTCGCCACCGTTTGCATACTGTTTTGCAATGGTTGCCTGGCCGGGGGGCTGCTTTATTTATTTTAAAGTTTTACTTAATTATTATTACATATATGTAACATGTAAATGTTTTGCTTATAGTCATTATGTTTTATGAAAATTGTAAAAAGCTCACACTTAGTGTTACAATCTTTGACCAGGATTATTAACGTCACTGTCTGCCATTTTAGGTGCAACTTCTCTTAATCACCGTCCAGTTCAACATTTTGTAATATCTCAGACAAGACTGCGGTTCTATGAAAATATAATTATGTTGTGCATTACTAGAAGATTAAATATTGTCAGCCTACCTGTTAGAGATACGAAAAACACAGTTTAGATCGAGACCACTCTCTGTAGAGTGCACACTCGAACTATATCATGACATACAGAACGCTATTTCCACTATCCTAGCGTCAGCGACCAATCCTTAGACTAGTGTAACGCTTAGGGTGCCCTCTGTTGGTGAAGCTGGGTTTAACAATAATAACTATCTATCTAACTATCTTTGAGAAATACATTGCAACAGTATTATCAGTAATACAGTAGTTTTCTTAATTTCCCAACCCAGTCGTTACTCAGTTCAAAAGTTTAAAAGGGGGTGCAATATTTATGTCTTATTTAAAAGGGTGATATGACAAGGCTAAAACGAATATTATAATTTGTTTTAGATATAATGCAAGGTGTATACACGATTTACGGCTAAAAAACACTGTATTTTCCACATACCGTGGATGTTTGTATCTCCTCTTTGCCTCACCTCTCTGAAATGTGCAGATTTTTTACAAAGCTCATCTCTCTGAAAAGCCAGGTGTGCTATGATTGGCCAGTTAACCAGTGCGTAGTGATTGGTCGAATAATGCAAGCGTGTGACAGAAATATAACGTCTCTTACCATATTCGGAACAGCAGGTTTCAAAGCAATTGTAATGTCAGGTACGCACACCTTTCTTGCATATACATTTGGGCGGTCTTAGTCAACTCATACCACGGACTGACGTGGATTTGTGGGGATGTGGTTACACGAGGCGTTTCATGAAGGTCTGGGTGAGCATTCGCTTTAAGATAGAATGCATCTTTTATTCTGACACTTCAACTTTTGCAATTTTATACATCATATCGTAAAATATCCCCATCTCTCTACGATGCGAATCGTAACATTTTTTAACGAAATATCGAAATGCGAAGTATTGTTACACCCCTATACCCTAGCCATGATTATATCTCACTGAGCCAAACTAACCAACATAGATATTATACCTCAAAGCAATGATGTCACCGATCACCATCTTATTACATGTACACTGCGTACTGCAGTAATCAGCCGTATAACTCGTTATCGACAGGGTAGAACAATTACCTCGACTACTAAAGATATTTTCGTAAAAAACTTGCCAGATCTGACTCCTTTAATAGCCTTACCAATAAATACAGAATCAATCGATGCCCTAACCAGCAACATGGGCACTATTTTCTTCAACACATTACATTTACATTTACATTTAGGCATTTGGCAGACGCTTTTATCAAAAGCAACTTACAGTGCACTTATTACAGGGACAATGCCCCTGGAGCAACGTGGAGTAAAGTGTCTTGCTCAAAGATACACTGGTGGTGGCTGCTGGGATCGAACTAGCAACCTTTTGATTTACCAGTTCAGTGGTTTAACCCACTAGACCACCATCTCCATTAGAAGCTATGATGTCAAAAAAGATTAATGAGAAAATCATTGCACCATGGTACAATATCACCACTCGCGCCCTTAAAAGAGAAACACCTAAACTTGAGCGCAAATGGAATCAAACCAAATAAGAGGTCTTTAAAATTGCGTGGAAAGAGAGTGCAAACTGATATAAAAAGGCACTAAAAGCACCAAAGGCTGAGCACCTCTGAAACTGTAACGAGGCCGGATTCCCCCTCACCAGCCACGCCCCCTGCATCGTCACTCACTCACGGACTGTCCCGCTCGCACTCCCCTGACTATTGATGCCTAATACATGCATGGGCAACTTACCAAAGACACGTTTTAGCACCATATGACCCCTTTAAACAGTCAATAAACACTCAGGGCTACACTTGCGTTGAACGTAATTGTTCCAAACAAAAGTAAAAAAACATTGCTTTCTCTTACATTTACTCCTGTTTATAGACCCCCTGGGCCCTACACTGATTTTCTGGAAAGTTTGCAGACTTCTTATCGGACCTATTGGTTAACATTGATAAAGTACTGATTGTCTGAGATTTTATTATCCACTTAGATAGTGCTAATGATGCATTAGCAGTAGCATTTACAGAGCTACTAAACTCTTTTGGAGTAACACATCAATAGATCCACTCATCGATTTAATCATACACTAGTAGGGGTGTAACAATACACTCAGCTCAATATTCGCTATATATCTCGATGCTGGGTTCACGATACGAAACACCTCTCGATATTCTGAACAAAATTAAAACATGAATCTGAAAATTCAAATAACATTTATTTTCAAAATATTAACAATTTAGTACGTTTTTTGTTGCACATACAACTTAATAAAGATTTTTAATATTGCGTTAGTGTGTGTGTCAGTGCGTGTATGATAATTAATGTATTGCTTATAGTTAACTGTCATGAACTGACATGGCAAGAACCCAATCGCAGGCAGAGATAGATGGTAGGGGTAAACTAGGGTATTTATTGTACACAAAACAAGACAAAAATGCAAAACAAAACCCACGAGGGGGAAAACAGGACAGGATACTAAATAAACTGAAACAAGGGCAAGGACTCACTAGACTAAACACGTGACTTCCTGTTTGCCGAGAGCGCGTGGTTTGAGACGGAGCTCCGTCTAACATTTCTTAAATATCTTTTATTCCTGTTATATTAAGATTTATGTTCTAAAGTGATAATTCACCGTGGGTACAAATTATCCTTAAGTGTACCCCATACCAAAATCGTAAAAAACGCACAGATAAATTAGTTTCACACGATCACTCGCTATTAGCCCTAAAGCTGTTAGCATTACCAGCCTGTACTTACTAAATATTGCACTTACTGCTTAACTCACTGTTACATCACTAATGGCGAATGTTTCAGACGTGTGTTACCTCTGAGTGCAGATGATGAATCTTTCTTCGCACTTCAGTCGGAGCTGGAGGTTGTTAGAAACAGATCCAGGATCTACTCGAGAGGCAGACACTGCTGCGAGAACGTAAAACGCGCTGGAAACATCCCGGGCTGACGCTCGCAAAGCAGCGGTAAGTTTTCGACGTGATTGTAATACTCCTACCACTTCTACTCCGCGTGTTTCTCTGCACAGAGCCCAGGCTTCGAAAACACGACGGGCCCAATTGAACTTCACTCCTGCACCGGCACACCCACGGCGTAAGGCGCAATCCAGGACCGGAGCGATAACCTCTCCCCCACCGCCGCCACCGGTCTTTGAGATCCGACTAGGAACCGCTTTGCCGCCCTCTGCGAGACGGAATGCAACGCTGTGGTCGTCGGAGACTCAATCGTCCGGAACGTACGCGCTTCCTTCAATCAAGGTAAGGCTCGCACTCACTGTTTCCCTGGCGCCCGTGTTCTCGATGTCTCTGCGCAGGTAACTGCGATCCTGAAAGACGACGCTAGCATCGGAGCTGTCGTACTGCACGCGGGGGTCAACGATCAGGATGCGGCAGTCGGAGGTCCTGAAGCGCGATTTCAGGAGTCTGGTCGATACTGTACGCAACGCATCGCCCCGGGAATGAAAAGTTCAGTAGACTATTTACTCTCAATCATGGTTAATGTCATGGTGTACTGAACAGAAGCTGCTCTTTGTAAATAATTTTGATCTGTTCTGGGAGCGACCTAGGCTTTTCCGCCCCGACGGCCTGCACCCCAGCAGCATTGGAGCGGAAGTCCTGTCTGACAACATCTCAAAGACGCTCCGCAGCATTTGACTAGTAAGTACAAGCGTTAACCATAGTCTGTGTTCCTCTCACTCAACTGTTAAAAATGTTAAACATCCAAATACAGAGACTGTGTCTGTCCCCCGAATAATACAACAACAAAAATGTATGTAAAAGTCAGAAAAAAAAAACATTATTGTGATTAAACCTAAAGACAATATATTTGTTGAGCAAAACCAACTCCTAAAGTTCGGGCTACTTAATATTAGATCACTAAACTCAAGGCAGTTATTGTAAATGAAATGATCACAGACAACAGCTTTGATATACTCTGCCTTACTGAAACCTGGCTTAAACCAAATGATTATTTTGGTATAAATGAGTCTACTCCACCAAGCTACGGTTATATGCTGAGCCACGGCCGGCTGGTCGAGGTGGTGGTGTGCAACAATCTTAGAGACTTTCTTACCGTAACTCAGAGAACAGAGCATAAATTAAATCATTTGAAGTGCTGTATTGAACATAATTGTTCCAAACAAAAGTAAAAAACCATTGCTTTCTCTAACACTGGCTACTGTGTATAGACCCCCTGGGCCTTACACTAATTTCTGAAGGAGTTCGCGGACTTCTTATCGGACCTATTGGTTAACGTTGATAAAGTACTGATCGTTGGAGATTTTAATATCCATGTAGATAGCGCTAACGATGCTTAGCAGTGGCGTTTAAAGAGCTTCTACACTCTTTTGGTGTAACACAAAAACATCAACAGACCCACTCATAGACTTAATCATACTCTAGACTTGATTATATCTCACGGAGCCGATCTAACCAATATCGATATTATACCTCAAAGCGACGATGTCACTGATCACCATCTTATAACATGTACACTGCGCACTGCAGAAATCAGTCGTATAGCTCGTTATCGACAGGGTAGAACAATCACCTCATCTACTAAAGAGTTTCGTTAAGAATGCCAGATCTGACTCCTTTAATAACTTTGCCAATTAATACAGAATCGCTCGATGACATGACCAGCAACATGGGAACTATTTTCTCTAATACATTAGAAGCGGTCGCGCCTATGAAGTCAAAAAAGATTAACGAGAAGATCAAAGCACCATGGTACAATAGCACCACTCGCGGCCTAAAAAGAGAAACGCGTAAACTGGAACGAAAATGGAAACAAACCCATTTAGGTCTTTAAAATTGCGTGGATAGAGAGTGCAAACTGTTATAAAAAGGCACTAAAAGCCTCAAAAGCCGAGCACCTCCGTAACCTCATAGAAACTAATAAAAAACAATCCAAGGTTTTATTTAGTACAATTGCTAAACTAACAAACAAACAGATTCTCCTGACCTGGCTATTCCGCCACACCTTGGTAGCAATGAATTCATGACATTTTACTGAAAAAATCGAAAAAATACGAGACGACGTAGTTAAAATCCAACCTCCAACTGTGTCTGATGAATTAGTACAACCATCAAAAAGAAAAAAACAGTTTTTCACCTATAAAACAGGAAGATTTAATTAAACTTATTGCAACATCCAAACCGACAACATGCTTATTAGATCCATTCCAACTAAATTACTAAAAGGGTACTACCTGTTGCAATTGAGCCCATTTATACATTATCAACTCGTCAATTAATCTAGGCCATGTCCAGGACCCTTTAAGCTGGCTGTGATTAAGCCTCTTATCAAAAAAACAAACTTAGACCCCAGTGAACTTGGAACTATAACCGATTTCAAATCTCCCGTACTTGTCTAAAATACTAGAAAAAGTACGTCACTCAGAATACGGGCATCGATCCAGCTTCATCTCGCATGTTATGCGCTATACCGTTTGCCCTAATTCCCCTACGAGGTACGCAGGCTGAACTACTACTGATCTATGCTGCCTCGCCCAGTTGCGTTTGAACCTCCAACAAATGTAAATGTTACAGATTCAAACTCGTCTCAGCGTTCATGTTTTTTTTAGTTTCCCGTTGATCACGGCTATTAGTTTTAACAGGCAGTCGCAGCAACATCTAATTCAAAGGTGTACCCGAAAGGGGGCTACCGAATTTGAACCGGGGACTTTTTGATCTGCGGTCAAATGATCTACCACTGAGCTATTTCCCCTCGTCAAGATGAGTTTAAACCACCATGGAACACAACTGTTTAATCTTCCAATAAGCAGAAACAAAGCTCAGCGTACAAGTTTCCCATTTACCACGGAATCTTGCCTTAACAGACAACAGCAAGATCTCATTTAAAGGTGCACCTAGAAGGGGCATCCGGATTTGAACCGGGGACCTCTTGATCTGCAGTCAAATGCTCTACCACTGAGCTATACCCCCTCTTCAAGACATGTTTAAACCACCATGGAAGACAACTGTTTAATGTTCCAACATTTAGAAACATGCAGATAGAACAAACGTCTTCAGAATGCTGTAAAGTTCTACTGCTTTCTGTCTACCAACTTGTTTAAGAGTTCAGCAGTTTTTGGTTAGAAGATATCTTGAAGAAAATAAACTTGTTGTACACTGAGTGCCCTTACCATCTTTTGTTTTTGCAATGCCTCACACTTCAAAGTCCCCTGGAATTTTTGGCTTGTTGGTGTAGAGGTATGTTTCTGTATACCAGCCTGTACAAGGGGTAAGCAGTCTGTGGTTTGTCAAATTTATTGATGAACTTGTCCAAAACCAAACGTATTTGTCTGTTGAGGACCCTGACCTCCTTGTCTCTGCCTAACGCCCAAGACTCCAGTTTGGTCTAGAGCCGTTGGCTCGTTGGTCTAGGGGTCAGTTTTTTAGCGATCTTAATTTAAATGTACTTTGAAGACTTTGCAACACAAAATCGTGCTGAAACAGCATACAATAAAGCACTTCCATCCAATTCATAGTGTTTTTCAGTGCACTGGTTATAGAGATGCAAACCATTACACATTCGAACTCACAAGTTTCTTCATATTGCTGACACTTACCCTCCAGCCTGCAATCAACTATTTGACAAACATCAGGGCCCACAAAGAGGTTCCACCGAGATTTGAACTCGGATCGCTGGATTCAAAGCCCAGAGTGCTAACCATTACACCATGGAACCCATGACCAAAGAACAGTGCTTGATTGAAATAACACATGTCTGTATACACACTTGTACAGGGGGTGAGTGGTTTGGCAACTGTGTTGATGAACTTGTCCAAAACAAGAATTATTGTCTCATCAATTGCCCGACCTCCTTGTCTTTGCTTGGTGCCCGAGGCGTCAGATTTGCCTGAAGCCCGAGACTCGATGGTCTAGGGGTATGATTCTTGCTTATTGTGCGTTAGTGGTGTGTCAGTGCGTGTATGATATTTAATGTATTGCTTATAGTTAACATGTTTTCATGTGCAGCTGCTTTGCAACAAAGAAAATTGTAAAAAGCGCTATATACAAAAAAGTTGACTTAAGTTAAGGATAATATTTAAAGACATTGGGATAATTTTGGGGCAGGATCTATTTTACCTAACTGTCACGTTTCTGCCCTCATAAACTTATGCATGGAAGCATATATAGCCAAAAAAAGTTTGATGCATTCACATAAGCAACTGTGTATGTCTCATGAAGCATTCATTTTTTATGTCATAGACATGCAAAAATTTCATGGCCACACACACACACACTACATGCTTCACATGCCAGGATAATTTTAAAGGGGATGGGGTAATTTTGGGGCAGGATCTGTTTTACCTAACTGTCACGTTTCTACCCTCATAAACTTATGCATGGAAGCATATATAGCCAAAAAAAAAGTTTGATGCATGCACATAAGCAACTGTGTATGTCTCATGAAGCATTCATTTTTTATGTCATAGACATACAAAAATTTCATGGTCACACACACTACATTCTTCACATGCCAGGATAATATTTAAAGGGAATGGGGTAATTTTGGGGCAGGATCTGTTTTACCTAACTGTCACGGTTCTACCCCTTTTAAACGTATGCATGGAAGCATATATAGCCAAAAAAAGTTTGATGCATGCACATAAGCAACAGTGTATGTCTCATGAAATTTTTTATGTCATAGACATGCTAAAATTTCATGGCCACACACACACACACTACATGCTTCACATGACAGGATAATATTTAAAGGGGATGGGGTAATTCTGGGGCAGGATCTGTTTTACGTAACTGTCACGTTTCTCCTCTTTTAAACGTATGCATGGATGCATATATAGCCAGAAACAATTAGTTTGATGTAGGCCCCAGTGAAATTTAGAAACTACCTGTCGGCCACGGACGGAGGCTAAGAATAAGACACGTCACTGGAGAATACGGGCATCGATCCAGCTTCATCTCGCATGTTATGCGCTATACCGTTTGCCCTAATTCCCCTACGAGGTACGCAGGCTGAACTACTACTGATCTATGCTGCCTCGCCCAGTTGCGTTTGAACCTCCAACAAATGTAAATGTTACAGATTCAAACTCGTCTCAGCGTTCATGTTTTTTTTAGTTTCCCGTTGATCACGGCTATTAGTTTTAACAGGCAGTCGCAGCAACATCTAATTCAAAGGTGTACCCGAAAGGGGGCTACCGAATTTGAACCGGGGACTTTTTGATCTGCGGTCAAATGATCTACCACTGAGCTATTTCCCCTCGTCAAGATGAGTTTAAACCACCATGGAACACAACTGTTTAATCTTCCAATAAGCAGAAACAAAGCTCAGCGTACAAGTTTCCCATTTACCACGGAATCTTGCCTTAACAGACAACAGCAAGATCTCATTTAAAGGTGCACCTAGAAGGGGCATCCGGATTTGAACCGGGGACCTCTTGATCTGCAGTCAAATGCTCTACCACTGAGCTATACCCCCTCTTCAAGACATGTTTAAACCACCATGGAAGACAACTGTTTAATGTTCCAACATTTAGAAACATGCAGATAGAACAAACGTCTTCAGAATGCTGTAAAGTTCTACTGCTTTCTGTCTACCAACTTGTTTAAGAGTTCAGCAGTTTTTGGTTAGAAGATATCTTGAAGAAAATAAACTTGTTGTACACTGAGTGCCCTTACCATCTTTTGTTTTTGCAATGCCTCACACTTCAAAGTCCCCTGGAATTTTTGGCTTGTTGGTGTAGAGGTATGTTTCTGTATACCAGCCTGTACAAGGGGTAAGCAGTCTGTGGTTTGTCAAATTTATTGATGAACTTGTCCAAAACCAAACGTATTGTCTGTTGAGGACCCTGACCTCCTTGTCTCTGCCTAACGCCCAAGACTCCAGTTTGGTCTAGAGCCGTTGGCTCGTTGGTCTAGGGGTCAGTTTTTTAGCGATCTTAATTTAAATGTACTTTGAAGACTTTGCAACACAAAATCGTGCTGAAACAGCATACAATAAAGCACTTCCATCCAATTCATAGTGTTTTTCAGTGCACTGGTTATAGAGATGCAAACCATTACACATTCGAACTCACAAGTTTCTTCATATTGCTGACACTTACCCTCCAGCCTGCAATCAACTATTTGACAAACATCAGGGCCCACAAAGAGGTTCCACCGAGATTTGAACTCGGATCGCTGGATTCAAAGCCCAGAGTGCTAACCATTACACCATGGAACCCATGACCAAAGAACAGTGCTTGATTGAAATAACACATGTCTGTATACACACTTGTACAGGGGGTGAGTGGTTTGGCAACTGTGTTGATGAACTTGTCCAAAACAAGAATTATTGTCTCATCAATTGCCCGACCTCCTTGTCTTTGCTTGGTGCCCGAGGCGTCAGATTTGCCTGAAGCCCGAGACTCGATGGTCTAGGGGTATGATTCTTGCTTATTGTGCGTTAGTGTGTGTGTCAGTGCGTGTATGATATTTAATGTATTGCTTATAGTTAACATGTTTTCATGTGCAGCTGCTTTGCAACAAAGAAAATTGTAAAAAGCGCTATATACAAAAAAGTTGACTTAAGTTAAGGATAATATTTAAAGACATTGGGATAATTTTGGGGCAGGATCTATTTTACCTAACTGTCACGTTTCTGCCCTCATAAACTTATGCATGGAAGCATATATAGCCAAAAAAAAGTTTGATGCATTCACATAAGCAACTGTGTATGTCTCATGAAGCATTCATTTTTTATGTCATAGACATGCAAAAATTTCATGGCCACACACACACACACTACATGCTTCACATGCCAGGATAATTTTTAAAGGGGATGGGGTAATTTTGGGGCAGGATCTGTTTTACCTAACTGTCACGTTTCTACCCTCATAAACTTATGCATGGAAAGCATATATAGCCAAAAAAAAAGTTTGATGCATGCACATAAGCAACTGTGTATGTCTCATGAAGCATTCATTTTTTATGTCATAGACATGCAAAAATTTCATGGTCACACACACTACATTCTTCACATGCCAGGATAATATTTAAAGGGAATGGGGTAATTTTGGGGCAGGATCTGTTTTAAACTGTCACGGCCTTTTAAACGTATGCATGGAAGCATATATAGCCAAAACAAAGTTTGATGCATGCACATAAGCAACAGTGTATGTCTCATGAAGAATTCATTTTTTATGTCATAGACATGCTAAAATTTCATGGCCACACACACACACACACTACATGCTTCACATGACAGGATAATATTTAAAGGGGATGGGGTAATTCTGGGGCAGGATCTGTTTTACGTAACTGTCACGTTTCTCCTCTTTTAAACGTATGCATGGATGCATATATAGCCAGAAACAATTAGTTTGATGTAGGCCCCAGTGAAATTTAGAAACTACCTGTCGGCCACGGACGGAGGCTAAGAATAAGACACGTCACTGGAGAATACGGGCATCGATCCAGCTTCATCTCGCATGTTATGCGCTATACCGTTTGCCCTAATTCCCCTACGAGGTACGCAGGCTGAACTACTACTGATCTATGCTGCCTCGCCCAGTTGCGTTTGAACCTCCAACAAATGTAAATGTTACAGATTCAAACTCGTCTCAGCGTTCATGTTTTTTTTAGTTTCCCGTTGATCACGGCTATTAGTTTTAACAGGCAGTCGCAGCAACATCTAATTCAAAGGTGTACCCGAAAGGGGGCTACCGAATTTGAACCGGGGACTTTTTGATCTGCGGTCAAATGATCTACCACTGAGCTATTTCCCCTCGTCAAGATGAGTTTAAACCACCATGGAACACAACTGTTTAATCTTCCAATAAGCAGAAACAAAGCTCAGCGTACAAGTTTCCCATTTACCACGGAATCTTGCCTTAACAGACAACAGCAAGATCTCATTTAAAGGTGCACCTAGAAGGGGCATCCGGATTTGAACCGGGGACCTCTTGATCTGCAGTCAAATGCTCTACCACTGAGCTATACCCCCTCTTCAAGACATGTTTAAACCACCATGGAAGACAACTGTTTAATGTTCCAACATTTAGAAACATGCAGATAGAACAAACGTCTTCAGAATGCTGTAAAGTTCTACTGCTTTCTGTCTACCAACTTGTTTAAGAGTTCAGCAGTTTTTGGTTAGAAGATATCTTGAAGAAAATAAACTTGTTGTACACTGAGTGCCCTTACCATCTTTTGTTTTTGCAATGCCTCACACTTCAAAGTCCCCTGGAATTTTTGGCTTGTTGGTGTAGAGGTATGTTTCTGTATACCAGCCTGTACAAGGGGTAAGCAGTCTGTGGTTTGTCAAATTTATTGATGAACTTGTCCAAAACCAAACGTATTGTCTGTTGAGGACCCTGACCTCCTTGTCTCTGCCTAACGCCCAAGACTCCAGTTTGGTCTAGAGCCGTTGGCTCGTTGGTCTAGGGGTCAGTTTTTTAGCGATCTTAATTTAAATGTACTTTGAAGACTTTGCAACACAAAATCGTGCTGAAACAGCATACAATAAAGCACTTCCATCCAATTCATAGTGTTTTTCAGTGCACTGGTTATAGAGATGCAAACCATTACACATTCGAACTCACAAGTTTCTTCATATTGCTGACACTTACCCTCCAGCCTGCAATCAACTATTTGACAAACATCAGGGCCCACAAAGAGGTTCCACCGAGATTTGAACTCGGATCGCTGGATTCAAAGCCCAGAGTGCTAACCATTACACCATGGAACCCATGACCAAAGAACAGTGCTTGATTGAAATAACACATGTCTGTATACACACTTGTACAGGGGGTGAGTGGTTTGGCAACTGTGTTGATGAACTTGTCCAAAACAAGAATTATTGTCTCATCAATTGCCCGACCTCCTTGTCTTTGCTTGGTGCCCGAGGCGTCAGATTTGCCTGAAGCCCGAGACTCGATGGTCTAGGGGTATGATTCTTGCTTATTGTGCGTTAGTGTGTGTGTCAGTGCGTGTATGATATTTAATGTATTGCTTATAGTTAACATGTTTTCATGTGCAGCTGCTTTGCAACAAGAAAATTGTAAAAAGCGCTATATACAAAAAAGTTGACTTAAGTTAAGGATAATATTTAAAGACATTGGGATAATTTTGGGGCAGGATCTATTTTACCTAACTGTCACGTTTCTGCCCTCATAAACTTATGCATGGAAGCATATATAGCCAAAAAAAAGTTTGATGCATTCACATAAGCAACTGTGTATGTCTCATGAAGCATTCATTTTTTATGTCATAGACATGCAAAAATTTCATGGCCACACACACACACTACATGCTTCACATGCCAGGATAATATTTAAAGGGGATGGGGTAATTTTGGGGCAGGATCTGTTTTACCTAACTGTCACGTTTCTACCCTCATAACTTATGCATGGAAGCATATATAGCCAAAAAAAAGTTTGATGCATGCACATAAGCAACTGTGTATGTCTCATGAAGCATTCATTTTTTATGTCATAGACATGCAAAAATTTCATGGTCACACACACTACATCACATGCCAGGATAATATTTAAAGGGATGGGGTAATTTTGGGGCAGGATCTGTTTTACCTAACTGTCACGGTTCTACCCCTTTTAAACGTATGCATGGAAGCATATATAGCCAAAAAAAGTTTGATGCATTAAGCAACAGTGTATGTCTCATGAAGAATTCATTTTTTATGTCATAGACATGCTAAAATTTCATGGCCACACACACACACACACTACATGCTTCACATGACAGGATAATATTTAAAGGGGATGGGGTAATTCTGGGGCAGGATCTGTTTTACCTAACTGTCACTTTCTCCCCTTTTAAACGTATGCATGGATGCATATATAGCCAGAAACAATTAGTTTGATGTAGGCCCCAGTGAAATTTAGAAACTACCTGTCGGCCACGGACGGAGGCTAAGAATAAGACACGTCACTGGAGAATACGGGCATCGATCCAGCTTCATCTCGCATGTTATGCGCTATACCGTTTGCCCTAATTCCCCTACGAGGTACGCAGGCTGAACTACTACTGATCTATGCTGCCTCGCCCAGTTGCGTTTGAACCTCCAACAAATGTAAATGTTACAGATTCAAACTCGTCTCAGCGTTCATGTTTTTTTTAGTTTCCCGTTGATCACGGCTATTAGTTTTAACAGGCAGTCGCAGCAACATCTAATTCAAAGGTGTACCCGAAAGGGGGCTACCGAATTTGAACCGGGGACTTTTTGATCTGCGGTCAAATGATCTACCACTGAGCTATTTCCCCTCGTCAAGATGAGTTTAAACCACCATGGAACACAACTGTTTAATCTTCCAATAAGCAGAAACAAAGCTCAGCGTACAAGTTTCCCATTTACCACGGAATCTTGCCTTAACAGACAACAGCAAGATCTCATTTAAAGGTGCACCTAGAAGGGGCATCCGGATTTGAACCGGGGACCTCTTGATCTGCAGTCAAATGCTCTACCACTGAGCTATACCCCCTCTTCAAGACATGTTTAAACCACCATGGAAGACAACTGTTTAATGTTCCAACATTTAGAAACATGCAGATAGAACAAACGTCTTCAGAATGCTGTAAAGTTCTACTGCTTTCTGTCTACCAACTTGTTTAAGAGTTCAGCAGTTTTTGGTTAGAAGATATCTTGAAGAAAATAAACTTGTTGTACACTGAGTGCCCTTACCATCTTTTTTTTTGCAATGCCTCACACTTCAAAGTCCCCTGGAATTTTTGGCTTGTTGGTGTAGAGGTATGTTTCTGTATACCAGCCTGTACAAGGGGTAAGCAGTCTGTGGTTTGTCAAATTTATTGATGAACTTGTCCAAAACCAAACGTATTGTCTGTTGAGGACCCTGACCTCCTTGTCTCTGCCTAACGCCCAAGACTCCAGTTTGGTCTAGAGCCGTTGGCTCGTTGGTCTAGGGGTCAGTTTTTTAGCGATCTTAATTTAAATGTACTTTGAAGACTTTGCAACACAAAATCGTGCTGAAACAGCATACAATAAAGCACTTCCATCCAATTCATAGTGTTTTTCAGTGCACTGGTTATAGAGATGCAAACCATTACACATTCGAACTCACAAGTTTCTTCATATTGCTGACACTTACCCTCCAGCCTGCAATCAACTATTTGACAAACATCAGGGCCCACAAAGAGGTTCCACCGAGATTTGAACTCGGATCGCTGGATTCAAAGCCCAGAGTGCTAACCATTACACCATGGAACCCATGACCAAAGAACAGTGCTTGATTGAAATAACACATGTCTGTATACACACTTGTACAGGGGGTGAGTGGTTTGGCAACTGTGTTGATGAACTTGTCCAAAACAAGAATTATTGTCTCTCATCAATTGCCCGACCTCCTTGTCTTTGCTTGGTGCCCGAGGCGTCAGATTTGCCTGAAGCCCGAGACTCGATGGTCTAGGGGTATGATTCTTGCTTATTGTGCGTTAGTGTGTGTGTCAGTGCGTGTATGATATTTAATGTATTGCTTATAGTTAACATGTTTTCATGTGCAGCTGCTTTGCAACAAAGAAAATTGTAAAAAGCGCTATATACAAAAAAGTTGACTTAAGTTAAGGATAATATTTAAAGACATTGGGATAATTTTGGGGCAGGATCTATTTTACCTAACTGTCACGTTTCTGCCCTCATAAACTTATGCATGGAAGCATATATAGCCAAAAAAAGTTTGATGCATTCACATAAGCAACTGTGTATGTCTCATGAAGCATTCATTTTTTATGTCATAGACATGCAAAAATTTCATGGCCACACACACACACACTACATGCTTCACATGCCAGGATAATTTTAAAGGGGATGGGGTAATTTTGGGGCAGGATCTGTTTTACCTAACTGTCACGTTTCTACCCTCATAAACTTATGCATGGAAGCATATATAGCCAAAAAAAAAGTTTGATGCATGCACATAAGCAACTGTGTATGTCTCATGAAGCATTCATTTTTTATGTCATAGACATACAAAAATTTCATGGTCACACACACTACATTCTTCACATGCCAGGATAATATTTAAAGGGAATGGGGTAATTTTGGGGCAGGATCTGTTTTACCTAACTGTCACGTTTCTCCCCTTTTAAACGTATGCATGGAAGCATATATAGCCAAAAAAAGTTTGATGCATGCACATAAGCAACAGTGTATGTCTCATGAAGAATTCATTTTTTATGTCATAGACATGCTAAAATTTCATGGCCACACACACACACACACTACATGCTTCACATGACAGGATAATATTTAAAGGGGATGGGGTAATTCTGGGGCAGGATCTGTTTTACGTAACTGTCACGTTTCTCCTCTTTAAACGTATGCATGGATGCATATATAGCCAGAACAATTAGTTTGATGTAGGCCCCAGTGAAATTTAGAAACTACCTGTCGGCCACGGACGGAGGCTAAGAATAAGACACGTCACTGGAGAATACGGGCATCGATCCAGCTTCATCTCGCATGTTATGCGCTATACCGTTTGCCCTAATTCCCCTACGAGGTACGCAGGCTGAACTACTACTGATCTATGCTGCCTCGCCCAGTTGCGTTTGAACCTCCAACAAATGTAAATGTTACAGATTCAAACTCGTCTCAGCGTTCATGTTTTTTTTAGTTTCCCGTTGATCACGGCTATTAGTTTTAACAGGCAGTCGCAGCAACATCTAATTCAAAGGTGTACCCGAAAGGGGGCTACCGAATTTGAACCGGGGACTTTTTGATCTGCGGTCAAATGATCTACCACTGAGCTATTTCCCCTCGTCAAGATGAGTTTAAACCACCATGGAACACAACTGTTTAATCTTCCAATAAGCAGAAACAAAGCTCAGCGTACAAGTTTCCCATTTACCACGGAATCTTGCCTTAACAGACAACAGCAAGATCTCATTTAAAGGTGCACCTAGAAGGGGCATCCGGATTTGAACCGGGGACCTCTTGATCTGCAGTCAAATGCTCTACCACTGAGCTATACCCCCTCTTCAAGACATGTTTAAACCACCATGGAAGACAACTGTTTAATGTTCCAACATTTAGAAACATGCAGATAGAACAAACGTCTTCAGAATGCTGTAAAGTTCTACTGCTTTCTGTCTACCAACTTGTTTAAGAGTTCAGCAGTTTTTGGTTAGAAGATATCTTGAAGAAAATAAACTTGTTGTACACTGAGTGCCCTTACCATCTTTTGTTTTTGCAATGCCTCACACTTCAAAGTCCCCTGGAATTTTTGGCTTGTTGGTGTAGAGGTATTTTTCTGTATACCAGCCTGTACAAGGGGTAAGCAGTCTGTGGTTTGTCAAATTTATTGATGAACTTGTCCAAAACCAAACGTATTGTCTGTTGAGGACCCTGACCTCCTTGTCTCTGCCTAACGCCCAAGACTCCAGTTTGGTCTAGAGCCGTTGGCTCGTTGGTCTAGGGGTCAGTTTTTTAGCGATCTTAATTTAAATGTACTTTGAAGACTTTGCAACACAAAATCGTGCTGAAACAGCATACAATAAAGCACTTCCATCCAATTCATAGTGTTTTTCAGTGCACTGGTTATAGAGATGCAAACCATTACACATTCGAACTCACAAGTTTCTTCATATTGCTGACACTTACCCTCCAGCCTGCAATCAACTATTTGACAAACATCAGGGCCCACAAAGAGGTTCCACCGAGATTTGAACTCGGATCGCTGGATTCAAAGCCCAGAGTGCTAACCATTACACCATGGAACCCATGACCAAAGAACAGTGCTTGATTGAAATAACACATGTCTGTATACACACTTGTACAGGGGGTGAGTGGTTTGGCAACTGTGTTGATGAACTTGTCCAAAACAAGAATATTGTCTCATCAATTGCCCGACCTCCTTGTCTTTGCTTGGTGCCCGAGGCGTCAGATTTGCCTGAAGCCCGAGACTCGATGGTCTAGGGGTATGATTCTTGCTTATTGTGCGTTAGTGTGTGTGTCAGTGCGTGTATGATATTTAATGTATTGCTTATAGTTAACATGTTTTCATGTGCAGCTGCTTTGCAACAAAGAAAATTGTAAAAAGCGCTATATACAAAAAAGTTGACTTAAGTTAAGGATAATATTTAAAGACATTGGGATAATTTTGGGGCAGGATCTATTTTACCTAACTGTCACGTTTCTGCCCTCATAAACTTATGCATGGAAGCATATATAGCCAAAAAAAGTTTGATGCATTCACATAAGCAACTGTGTATGTCTCATGAAGCATTCATTTTTTATGTCATAGACATGCAAAAATTTCATGGCCACACACACACACTACATGCTTCACATGCCAGGATAATTTTTAAAGGGGATGGGGTAATTTTGGGGCAGGATCTGTTTTACCTAACTGTCACGTTTCTACCCTCATAAACTTATGCATGGAAGCATATATAGCCAAAAAAAAGTTTGATGCATGCACATAAGCAACAGTGTATGTCTCATGAAGCATTCATTTTTTATGTCATAGACATGCAAAAATTTCATGGCCACACACACACTACATGCTTCACATGCCAGGATAATATTTAAAGGGATGGGGTAATTTTGGGGCAGGATCTGTTTTACCTAACTGTCACGGTTCTACCCCTTTTAAACGTATGCATGGAAGCATATATAGCCAAAAAAGTTTGATGCATGCACATAAGCAACAGTGTATGTCTCATGAAGCATTCATTTTTTATGTCATAGACATGCTAAAATTTCATGGCCACACACACACACACACTACATGCTTCACATGACAGGATAATATTTAAAGGGGATGGGGTAATTCTGGGGCAGGATCTGTTTTACGTAACTGTCACGTTTTTCTCCTCT
>VCII01000420.1:0-264017 GCA_006030095.1 Triplophysa siluroides | reverse complement strand
CTACAGAGTCGGAGTTCAGAGGACAGCGTGGCACACAGGCAGCAGGCGCATGGTATGACGCCCTGCTGCCGATGCACCCTAACCCCTTGGTCTTCCATGACCTTCCTCCGAGCGGGGGTTCCCCTCGGGCAGGTTACGAGGCACGCCGTGGTGACGACGGACGCCTCGCTGCAGGGGTGGGGCGCAGTGTGCAACGGGCACGCAGTAGCGGGGCGCTGGGACGGGCCCCTGTCTGCGCTGGCATATCAATTGCCTAGAGTTGTGGGCTGTGCTGCTTGCGCTGAGAAGGCTACGGCCTCTAGTGCGGGGCCAGCACGACAGCCGTAGCGTACACGCCAGGGTGGCGTACGCTCACGGCAGCTAACACGACTTGGCCGACGCCTCCTCCTGTGGAGTTAGCAGGTGATCCGCTCCCTGCAGGCCACACACATCCCAGGCGAACTGAACCAGACAGCCGACGCGCTCTCTCGTCAATATACGCCTTGCGGAGAGTGGCGACTCCACCCCGGTCCAGCTCATTTGGGTGCTGTCGGACAGGCACAGATAGACCTCTTTGCCTCCCGCGACACCACCCATTGTCCGCTTTGGTACTCCCTGACCCGAGGCCCCCTTGCACGGATGCCCTGGCGCACAGCTGACCGCGGGACGGGCGGAAGCACACCTTCCTCCCCCAGGAGCCTCCTTGCACAGACACTGTGCAAGGTCAGGGAAGAGGAGCACCAAGTGTTATTGGTTACACCGCAATGGTCTAACCACACTTGGCTTCAGAGTGAGCTCTGGACAGCGACCACCTGAACCATTCCCCTGACAGAGGACCTGCTCTCTCAGGGGAAGGACACGTTCTGGCATCCCAGATCAGACCTCTGGAACACCCATGTCTGGTCTCTAGACGGGACGAGAAGATCCTGAGATGGCTACTCCCCCTCTACGGCAGAGACCATCACCCAGGCTAGGGCTTCATCTACTAGGCGGTTACACGCCTCTAGACGGCGCCTCTTTTCGTCCTGGTGTCTCTCTCAACGAGAAAGACCCACTGAGGTGCTCGATCAGGATTGTGTTGTCCTTCTTACGAGACTGGAGACTAACATCTCCCTCCACACTGAAAGTGTATGTAGTCGCTAACGCCACTCATCACGACTCAGTTGATGGAAAGTTTCTAGGGCAACACGACCTGGTCACCAGGTTCCTAAGGGGCGCGAGAGGGCGGAATCCGCCTCATCTCCGCTCCATACCCTCTTGGGACCCTAACGTGGGTCCAAGAGCCCTCAGAGGCTCCGATCTTCCTCACCTGAGTAAGACGGCCCCCTGTTGGCGCTTCCTTCAAGAGGGTAGGGGACCTCCAAGCATTCTCTGTGTCCCCGGATTGCCTTGAATTCGGCCCTGGTAACTCTCACGTTATACTGAGACCCAGGCCCGGATACGTGCCCAAAGTTCCCACTACTCCCTTTCAGTAGCTCTGACCAGCTCCTTGTCTGTATTGGAGGACAGCAGAAGGGGAAGGCTGTCTCCAAGCAGAGGCTGGCGCACTGGGTCGTGGATGCCGTTACGACGGCATTCCGATCTCAGAATCTCCCATGCCCACTGAGGGCTTACTCCACACGGGGTATAACCACCTCCTGGGCACTGGCCAGAAGCGCCTCTCTAGCAGACATCTGTAGAGCTGCGGGTTGGGCTACGCCCAAACACCTTCGCAAGGGTTAACAACCTTCGCGTAAACCCGGTGTCAGCCCACGTCCTGCGTGGCGACATGTAGGACTGGCATCCGGGGGGGCGTATGCCTGCGAAAGCACCTTCCTACCCTCCAAGAGGTTGGGTCAGTGTGCTATCTACCTTTCTTCTTACCCAAACACATGGCTAAGAAACTGGTACCTCACCAACCTTCCTTCTTACCCAGACACTAGTTAAGAATAGGCATTCCATCCATCACTAAGCAAGCAGAGCAGCCTTCCCCCTTAGGCCGGGATACCATATGAATTATCACAGATAGCTCTAACCGGACCTAGTGCTATCGGACGCAGTAACACCCCCCCGGTGGGCTGTTCCGTCTGATATACCCTCATGGCAACGGTTCCCACACATGGTAACCCATGAGCTTCCCCAGGTGGGCCTCCACCTCGCGGTTAACTACCCAGTCCGCACGTTCCATGCGTTCTCCTCCAAGGACGAGACCATACCTATATCCACCATATTCCTCCCCACGGGTAGGAGGTGGCCTCTGCAGCGCATCCCTAATTAAGCAGGTTGCGCTTACCCGGTGTAAACCCGAGCCGGACGGCCTCTCGCCAATAGAGAGCTAAGGCCTCCGTCCGTGAAAGGTTACCGGTCAGGGCTGTACCCATCTTTCTCCAAGAAAGCTCTGGAACCCCCCGACCACCACACTGGAAGGTTACAGTTTCGCGAAAGCATCGAGCTGACACGCCCAGGCCTGTTACCATCGCTTCGCTAGAGATTGTGATGCGATACAGCGTTGTGGCGTTTTCCATAGGCAACCCCATCTGTCATTCTCGACACAACGTCGAGAGACCGACAGAAAGGGAACGTCTTGGTTACGTATGTAACCTCAGTTCCCTGATGGAGGGAACGAGACGTTGTGTCCCTTATGCCACAAACACGTATCGTATTCTGCTGCAGTCGTGAGAGGCTCTCAGGCTCTTCAGAACAAGAGGTAAATGAATGCTGCACGACGGCTTCCTTTTATACCGGACATCCGGGGGCGGAGACCGGCATGCAAATTTCATTCGCCAAATTTCATTGGTCTTTTCTATAGTAGTCAGAGTTGATTGGTTCTCAAGGGCGAACCCCATCTGTCGTTCTCGACACAACGTCTCGTTCCCTCCATCAGGGAACTGAGGTTACATACGTAACCAAGACGTTTTCTCATGTCAAATAACTAAATTGATAGTTAGCATGGCTATTAGTTATGATTCAGCATTTTTGTTGCTATAAGTTGTGTACTTTAGATATATCTGTATTGGTTTGATCTCATTTCTGTTTGTCTTTTGCTCTTTGTTACAGTTTTACAGTATAATAAGAAAAGTAAAGTTTCTTCGTGGAACCCAAGAAAAGTTATGCCTTGTGTCTTTTTAGAGAACTTTACACTGTTAGCTAGCTGTCAAGCTTTGAAGAAGCAACTCATTGCAAGGACAGTATAAAGTGAAATATGTTAAATCTAAAGAAATCTGAAATGATGCATAAAAAGTAGGAACTAAATAATTCAATAATTATTCTAAATAAAAACCTTCTAAATAATTAAATAATGATTCTAAATAAAACCTTCTAAATAATTGAATAATGATTCTAAATAAAACCTTCTAAATAATTCAATAATTATTCTAAATAAAACCTTCTAAATAATTCAATAATTATTCTAAATAAAACCTTCTAAATAAGGCAATTCTAATTAAATTCTAAAATAATCAATAATTATTCTAAATAAACCTAATAATCAATAATTATTCTAAATAAACCTTCTAAATAATCAAGAATATAATAATTCAAAAAACCTTCTAAATTATTAAATAGCGGTATAATCAAAAAATGTGTACGGGTGCATGCTTAATATAGAGTGTGTGCATGTATGTGTGTCATAAAATACATGAGACATCTCAGAGGGTCTTTCGGGGTTTTCCAAGATTCCTCCAGAGAGTGAAGCGCACAATTTCTGATGACAATGAAAAAAAGAGATGTGTTAGAAGAGCTCTGACAACTTAAATTTCAACTCTTACATAAACTTTATTTCTATAGCACTTTTTACAATTTTCATTGGTACAAAAAGCTATAAAATACTATAATGGAGAAAACACACATTCATACACTCACCTTTGCTCAAGAATACACGCTCTTCTACAGGAAGGAATGTTTGATAAGCGCTCGTCCACCTTCAAACAACAGATCACAACAACTGTTAAATGTGTTTTATAATAAGGAAGTGCTGATTGAATTTTAAAAAGCATGCTACCTTTATAGACCGTTTCATCGGATGCTGTTGTATATTGTATATATAAACAAACACCATTTTGATATGATAAAACTCATATGGTGTACTCACCTTCTCATATTCATGCATTCGTTACAAAAAATGTTACAAAATTAATTCTCACTTCGGCACATCTGCTTAGTTGTGGTTTCACAAGCTCACCTCTGATGTTTAAGGGAGGCAGGTCTTTGGGCTGCTTGGAACCCTTGATGTTCCCGCAATCCTCTTTCTTCCAGATCTTGGGAAGAATATTAGGGCCCTCAAGTTTTATATCAAATGGTGGGTGAGGGCGCACAAGACGGACACCTGCACAAGGTCAGATTTGTTGTTACACATTAAAACAGTGTAAATGTAGTTTTAATTTTTAACTTCACACTCAAGGTTTCCTATAAAAATGTTACAATTTCGATTCTCACTTTAGCACATCTGCTAAGTATTGGTTTGACAAGCTCACCACTGATGTTTATGGGAGGGAAGTCGTCGGACTGCTGGGAAGCAATAATGTTCCTACAGCCCTTTGTGATGGGATGCAGATCTTTACACCTCTTAGCTGGTGAGTTTGCCTGCTGTACACCAGCACCTGCATAACATCCGATTCATTATACATGTTAAAACAGTGTAAATGTACCTTTAGTTTTTAACTTCACACTCAAGGCTTTATTTAAAAATGTTACAATTTTGATTGTCACTTTAGCACATCTGCTTGATATTGGTTTGACAAACTCACCTCTGATGTTTAAGGGAGGCAGGTCTTTGGACTGCTGGGAACCCCTGATGTTCCCGCAATCCTTGTTCTTCAAGATGCTGGGAAGAATATTTTGGCCCTCAGGTTTAATATCAGATGGTGGGTGAGGGCGCAGTAGGCCGACACCTGCACAAGGTCAGATTTGCAACATATTAAAACAGTATAAATGTACATCACAGTCAAAAGGCTTCATATAAAAATGTTACAATTTTGATTCTCACTTTAGCACATCTGCTAAGTATCGGTTTGACAAGCTCACCTCTGATGTTTATGGGTGGGAGGTCGTACGATTGCTGGGAATCAATAATGTTCCTACAGCCCTTTGTGATGGGATGCAGATCTTTACACCTCTTAGCTGGTGAGTTTGCCTGCTGTACACCAGCACCTGCATAACATCCGATTCATTACACATATTAAAACAGTGTAAATGTACATCAAAGTCAAAAGGCTTCATATAAAAATGTTACAATTTTGATTCTCACTTTAGCATAATATTGGTTTGACAAGCTCACCTCTGATGTTTATGGGTGGGAGGTCGTACGATTGCTGGGAATCAATAATGTTCCTACAGCCCTTTGTGATGGGATGCAGAACTTTACACCTCTTAGCTGGTGAGTTTGCCTGCTGTACACCTGCACCTGCATAACATCAGATTCATTACACATGTTAAACCAGTGTAGATGTACCTTTAGTTTTTAACTTCACACTCGAGGCTTTATTTAAAATTGTACCATTTTGATTGTCACTTTAGCATAGTATTGGTTTTACAAGCTCACCTCTGGTGTTTAAGGGAGGCAGGTCTTTGGACTGCTGGGAACCCCTGATGTTCCCGCAATCCTTTTTCTTCAAGATGCTTGGAAGAATATTTTCGCCCTCAGGTTTAATATCAGATGGTGGGTGAGGGCGCAGTAGGCCGACACCTGCACAAGGTCAGATTTGCAACATATTAAAACAGTATAAATATACATCACAGTCAAAAGGCTTCATATAAAAATGTTACAATTTTGATTCTCACTTTAGCATAATATTGGTTTGACAAGCTCACCTCTGATGTTTATGGGTGGGAGGTCGTACGATTGCTGGGAATCAATAATGTTCCTACAGCCCTTTGTGATGGGATGCAGATCTTTACACCTCTTACCTGGTGAGTTTGCCTGCTGTACACCAGCACCTGCATAACATCCGATTAATTACACATGTTAAAACAGTGTAGATGTACCTTCAGTTTTTAACTTCACACTCAAGGCTTTATTTAAATATTGTACAATTTTGATTTTCACTTTAGCACAGTATTGGTTTGACAAGCTCACCTCTGGTGTTTATGGTAGGGAGTTCGTACGACTTCTGGGAACCAATAATGTTCCTACAGCCCTTTGTGATGGGGAGCAGATCTTTACACCTCTTAGCTGGTGAGTTTGCCTGCTGTACACCAGCACCTGCATTACATCCAATTCATTACACATGTTAAAACAATAATTACACACCTTATTAGATTTCCTCCATTGTATCTGTATTACTGAAACATGCTTCAAATAAACAAACCACGGGACGAAATCATCTTAATAAAGATTAACAAGCTCATCTCTGTGGTTTAAGGCACACGCACGCTTTTCTACACTAAAGTATCTAAATTTTTCCTTTTAGTAAGCCAGCTTAATGTTACTTTTACAAGCGTACCTCTGATGTTAATGGTAGGAAGGGGTCTGGACTGTTGGGAACTAATTTTCCCACAATCCTTTGAGGTGCCGTAAAGAACTTTGCGGCCCTCGGATTGCATGTCGTAGCTCCTGTAAGCTGGTGGTGGTGGGTGCTGTCCACCAAGTCCTACAAAACATCAGATTTATGACATTGAATAAAGACCTCATGAATTTTGTTTCACACTCAAGCTTTTTACATTAAAATGGGGATTTTGATTCTCACCTGTAATGATGAAGGGAGGGAGGTGTGTGGACTGCTGGAAGTACAAATTTGTTTGGGACATTTTCTCTGCAGAATGAAAAAAACATTTTGTTACTGACAGATGCAGAATGACTTCACTTCAGTTTTCCATCACTGACACATTATAAAAATAACATTTCACCTTCCTGTTATATTTGAGGTCAAACTGACTCCAAAGCAATAGCCTTGCCATCTAAAATTAAACTGATTGCATTGTTAAACATTGAGTCTTGACAATAGTCAGCAGGACAACACATTTATATGATGATAACAATATATACATATCAAATGTTATGTTTTGTCCTTATATTTTATAGTCAAATATTAGAATAATAACCTTTATTATATATTAACATATTTATGGGGTATATAAACTAACACATTAAATCACGCTAAAAGAGGGTGTAATTTGCACATAAGAGGGGTAAAATGTTTAAATACTTTATACTGAATTTCTACAATGGTGTAAGTTAGTATTATTAACGTTAGACGAATATGAATGCCATTTTCTCTTCATTTTTATACGTTTGTCTTAATATTATAAAACAATTTTACATTTCTACACGGAAATTAATGTTGTTTTCAGTCACTCACCACAGGCGGATGCTTTACGATCTGTTATGTCCGAAATCGGTCTCAGAATCTCGTCTGAAGCAGATGCGATTTTGCTCTAGCAATTCGGTCAGCACTTATTTGGACAAGTTGTTCGCTAATCCAAGCAGATTCCCGTCGAAACGATCAGAAACAGCAAGATATCTGAGCTCCTTCAAAACGCCGAGAACGCTCGTGAATCAAGTAAACACCTGATAAGATCTTTGAGTGAGAGGGCGTCGCCTAGGAACGCGATGTCACGTCATAAAGGACTCTTCGGAGTTTTGTGTGGCTCTCACAGACTCACACTTAATGCAAAATCACATATTTTGCTTGAGAATCCGTCCGATTCTGGTCAAAACTACCAAATAATGCCAAAAACAAAGAAACATCCGGTCGGCGGAAGCAGGGCAAGTCAAGTTGCGCAATTGGTTTTCAAGATGAACTGTTCGTGCTCAATTTAAAGTGACAGTAACCGTTTCCCATTAATTTACAATGGTGGTGCTAAAACACTACGGATGCAATACCCATTCGGCCACTAACGCTCTGTGGCGCACTTCCGCGTCTTGCACCGCCGGGAGATTGTTTTTTTTTTTATTGCTTCAAACAAAATGCATAATACAAATACAATAACATAGTACAAAGAATAATATTTTTTAGTATATTACATTACATTCACGATATAAATGTTCATCGTAAATTTCTATCAACATCGAGACATTTCAATATAACATAAAACTCAAATAAATAAAATGAAAAATAATAAACAGAAAAAAATAGAAGAAAGAAACGAGGATTATAACCAAACCAGCTTTGCTTTTAAACAGATGTTGCGTTCCTGACAGAGTCAATTAAACATAGTATTACTTTTCCTTGAGGAGTACATTCAATATTTTGAGAGTTTTAATTCCTTTCTTACTTTTATTCATTTTACAAAGGGTTTCTTTAAAACATTTAAGTTCACTACAAAAAACATTAATATTAGGGCTAGAGCCTGTAACTTTACATTTGTGTATGTAATATTTTCCAAGCAAACATACATTTTTAATAGCATTGTCTATTTCAATAGAACCAGTGTCTGAGTATAAACATAGGACCATTTCTTCTTTAAAGTCAATCAACTTATTGAAAGAATAAAAAAAAAAGGGAAATCTCTGTACAAAATGATCTTGTAATTTTACATCTAAAGAACAAATGGAACCGCCGGGAGATTTGAAGCCGCCATTTTGTTTCCGCGTCTCAAAGACAGAACACGCTCGGAGTTTTGCTCGTTTTATTCAGCGCTTTCTCGTCTCATCGACCAGAGGTAATTTTATTCACAACATCTGCTTGTGTTTAGCAATACTCGCGTATTGCTTTTAACTAGTGATGGTGAAATTAAGCTTTCCAAAGCATTGAGGCTTTTCCCTCAAGTGTATCGTAAAAGGGTTCATTACTCAAACAGTAATACATAACAGCGCCATTTTGTGGTCAAATGTGCAAACGCTGTCTTTGTGTCCATTTATGTTTTTATGTTTCGTAAAATACGTCACTTCACATTAATACAAGTAATGTGTTAGTGTTAATGTAGCACTTAATCTAGCTATACATAATGTATGGATATCTTCTATGACTACGTTTAAAAATAATCAATAAACGGAAAACGATCAGCAAATCCAGTTGTTCACGGAAACCTAGCTTTGTCTTAGTCCTGTAAATTCGTAAGTGATGCATGGGATCAGAATCCCGCCTTAAGTATTGCGGGCATATTTAAAAATATAAAGCGTAAATCAAAAAATTAAAACCGTGAGTCAGAACCTTAAACACATTTTAAATTATATTGCACAAAACTAATACATGAAGACAAAGTTGTTCAAATCTCAAACAAAATAATGTTTTCCTTGGTTGTTTTACAAATTTTTGTGTTCTATTATATTTTCCGCTTATATTTTCATTTTTTCTACCCATAAGTTATTTTTTCCCTCGCTTGCTTTTCCAAATGCTGCAGTTCGAGTTTCATGGTAATTAGGGCGGGCTTTTGCGTCACCGTTGGTCCACTAGTTCTAAATTGACAGCTCCTCCTCTAGCCAATCAGTCAAAGAGGGTGTTGACGTCACTTCTCTGCAAGAGACAACAGAGTAAGTTACATTTCTTTACCAGCATTGTTTTTTTTGAACACGTTTATAATTCTGTCGACTTTTTCCAGCACGATGCTGACTACATCCTCAGCCACATTTCACCAGAAATGAGTGCAAGAGTGAGTTCCACAGCTTTGGTAAAATGGGAAGATCATAAGCTACTTTTAAATATTTACCTTAAAAAACGTGGAGGTGGGCTTTGCAATGTATGCTGCATCTAAAATTGTCTAACTCAAAGGCCTTCCAAGATATGACTTTACTCATCAGAACAGCATGAATGGCTCCATCTAATACAAGTGCATGGCCATCAATTTAAGATTGTCAAAAACACATTTTAGCATTTATTGAGTGGAGTGGATCAGTGAATTTCATTTTGTTTATGTTCCTTTTTATTTAGCTTTTTGGAGGTACTTTTGATGTAAAATAGATATCATCGCTGTCGGGTGGAAATCTTCTACATTTTATTTTCCATTATTATTATTATTGGTCACTCCTTGATTACCACTACTGTATGTATTTGGCATTGTTATTTAAATAAAGCCTTCTGAAAGTGACTGCTTTTATTTTATTTTCAGGCAAAAGGTGTTAATTTTTACATCACTTACTATTTTTTATGGGAAAAGGGAGTATACAAAAATTTGACAATACAGCTTTTATTTTCTGTGTGCTAAGCATAATCACCTTTATAATGTAATAAATGACACAAAAATAATACAAATGATATTAATAATAGTCTGATGCTTTAAGATTCAAGTTGCAAAAAGATGCATCACAAAATTGAACACTAAGTAAATATCTGTAACCAGCACGACGTCCGTGCCGGCCACACCCTCTACATCTGCGTTGAATCCCGGATTACCAAACTCACGTTCACCAGACTATTATTGTCTGATTCTTTGATTACATGTCACAGCTGCAACCCATCACTTGGACTACATTTATACTCACTGGGTTCTAGAGTTCTTTGTTGGTTGTTAACGTTGTTTGATGTATGTCGGTATTTATGCTATCCTCTGGAATATATCCTTTTACTTCGTGTTTTGTTATCAGTTGGTTACCTATTTTTCCAGGGATTGGGAATCCCTTTTTTGTTCATGGTACTGTACCTGGAGTTATTCTTTTGGATTGTCCGTATTCGAGGAGTGTATTATTTTCATTGAAACCTTTAACCCGATCTATGTTGTGAGATCTTTCCGTCCTCAAGTAAACCGGTGACAATATATCTGAATTGTGAAAATTTGCCCATTGGTTGTCCTGAACTGAGTCATGTCATGATAGCATACACTCCATCCACATGATGGCCTGTTAGTGTTTTGCTCCTCCAATGAGTTCTCAAGCGCTGTCTTGCTCCAAAGGGACCTAGGATACAAGTTGAAGTATGCATCGTTCTGTGCGTTTTTAATCATAACATGGACACCTGTTTAAAAGCTGATTGGGGTAAGATTCTTATTCTGCTAACCTTAATCTTTTTTACACACTTTGTCTATTAAGACAGACCGTTTTAAATGTACACACGAGTGTATTATCATGCTCTTTGATGTAATTCCTTGCATCTGAACTAAATTCACAAAACACATCTGTTCCCCGGTAACAACACGATCATTAGCACATATTACTGATTTAATGCACTACTGTGAGAAAAGACGCTGGATCTTGTGCTCGTCTAAATGAGTTAAGATACGCATGGCATCCTCATTCTCATGAGTTAGCCACATCACACATTTACAACAAAACAGTCTTAATCTTACACAGCCAATAATCTTAAATAACTTAATAGAGTAACTGTAAACTATAGCACCGCTGACTAAACCCAGCTAACAGGACACATGTATGTTAACTCAATGGACTATATGGTGGAATTGGACAACAAACTACTTATAAACCTGTCACAGCGTACTCATGACAGATAAAAGAAGTGTATCTGCCACTCAGTAACAATATAATTATGTTCAATAACCTGCTTGACATATGCCAGCCTTCCATCTGGAGGTGGATGTACCGCTGCACTATGATGCGTGCGTGGTTTTGAGTCCCTCCATACCGTCTGCCATCCCATCATCTTTCTCTCTTGGGCTTCATCTTCCAGTAACATGGATGAAGAACCCATGGAAGTAGATGTGGAGGACATCATGGACTGGAGTCCCTCGATACCCCCAGCCACTGCGGCAGCATCATCAGCCAGAGAGTTTTTAAGAAAACCTCACTTTATCTTTGCAAGCCTGGGCCCAGATAGTCCCAGTGGCAACAAATCTACATTTCATGTGAGCACAAGAAAAATCACCTTCGAGCATTAGAAAAACAACTACGGAGCACAAGAAATAATGTCCCTTGAGCATAAGAAAGATGCCGCCTGAGCACCAGAAAATATGTCTTCGGAGCACAAAAAAACTCACATTATCTGTGCACAGAAAAATCTCCTGGTTACAAAAATAAAACAGTCTTTTGTGTCCAAAAAACTGTATGAAGACGTGATTAATATTGTATATTTAGATGGATGGATGGATGGATGGATGGATAGATAGATAGATAGATTAAATTATGTGTATGCCCTACATACTAAATGTATTATTGCATATGCTTCCTAATCATATTCCAAACTTCATTAATCTCAATTTCTTCCCTAATTCTATTACAAAATTCTCTCCAGTGCTTTTTCTTACTTCTCTCCTCACTATTGCCTGTGCTCTCTTGAAGTTAATGTACTCATTAAACAATACTGATTTTATGGCTTTCTTCATTGCTTTATTTCTTTCCATAACTGCCTTACTACACTCTTTATTCCACCAAGGTACTGCTTTTTTACTATTTATATTTTTTAATATAACTTCTGCCGTATTCCTTAACACTTCACTTATTTTCTTACTTAATTCTTCAATGCCTTTAATATCATCACACATATTGTTATGACATAATTCTTTAAAAAGCTCCCAGTTGGCTGCATTAAATTTCCATCTTGGAATTTTCTCCACCAATGTTTGGGTAATGTCCACACCAATTTTACACCATATAGGATAATGGGGGCATTCTCTAATTTAGGGTACATTTCATGTCAGCAAAAAAGCACAAGAGCACTGTCCTTTCTCAGTGGAACATTAAGTGTCACTGTCTCAATATAGTCTATTAATTCAGTGTTACATATCTGTTATCTGCAGAGCTTAAACATGAACTGTTTTTAATTTTTTTTAATTAAAAACATGTTTTTACTTCAGAGATTGTCAACTAGGTTACGGACAAACAGGGTGTTATAAAAACCATTCAATTCAGTCTTGCACTTAAAATTAAATGCAATTTAGAAGGCTATTGAGTCTATTTCTGCCACACATACAATTGTTGTTTAAAATTATTTTCATAATCAACCTTTTTTTAAACATGAACATACAATGCATTTATAACTGTCCTTATGGACAAGGATGTTTTTCATCATAAATCTCCATTAAAGTTATTTTTGATCATTAAAAAAGATGTTATAGTAAACTCCAACCTATGCAAATAAGTAGAATGCTTAAAAATGTCAGCAACATCAATATTGGCTATTTTAACTTTAAAAATCTAAGTGTAACCTAGTTGACGATGAAAATCACACGGTTGACACTAGTAACCTAGTTGACTGGACATATTGTTAACCATGGACAATATTTTATTCATGAGACAGAATTTTATAAGCAAAGTTACTTTCGGTGAAAACCTCTTATTTGAAATGTAGAATTATTTAACAGTACAGAAATGCACATAATTCCACAGATTAGCCCATTATAATCTGTTTTAAAACTCCCCCATAGTGTATTATGGGCATTCAAATTACCACATCATATTACTTTCTGATTTGTGTTACCTCTTATATTTTCCAATACTTCCTTGCTTAACTTTTCACATGGATTGTAAAAATTAATTTATTTAACACTATGGCTCTCTTCCCAGACGTCCATCACTACCACCTCATTGTCCACACTCTCTTCAACATTCCTATATCCCACACCTTGTTTTATAAATGTAGCTATACCACCTCCAATACCTTGTTTCCTGTCTTTCTGAATTACCTCATATCCTTGTACAACAAAATACAGCTGAGGTTTGAGCCATGTTTCTTGAACACATATTATTTCAGGGTTTTTTTCTAAATCAGAAATTAACTTTTTAAACTCTTGCCCAATAGCTATTAGGTTGTCGCATTCCACTGGAATATTAACAGCACCATTATGTACCACCACATCCCAGTTAAGTGTATGTTGTGAGCATCTTTAATTTCTCATTAAACATATCCACTGAAATATCTTCAATCTCTAGAGAATTTTCCACTGCTTTGATTATAATTCTGATCCTTTCTGTCCGGCTTTCAGTTTGCGCTGAACAATTCACTACTTCAGCCATAAAAGTAACAAATGCAACATTATTTTTAATTCCAAAATGTTCTTTTGTTTTTTCCTTCGCCATTTCCATCTTTTGTTGTAGATTTCTTTACTTTTGTCTCCTGATTCCACATTCTTTACTACTTTTTTAAGAGCCTCAGAGTGTGACAATCCTTCCTGTATTCTGACATTTTGAATTTGAGCCGCATGTTTCCTCACCTTGCACCCTCCATATCCACACTGTGTACCCCTCCACAATTACAACACTTGGGATTAACTTCTTGCCCGCATTTTCCATACTCATGTTCTCCACCGCATCTCGCGCACCTCTGTTTGCTTCTGCATACCGCCGTTACATTTCCAAACTTTTGGCATTTAAAACATCTTAGAGGAGGGGTACATAGAGCCTAACCGAAAAACTCATAAATCCCAGAAAGACTTTACTTGGCAGCTTTTCCTCATCAAAATGAATCATCACAGGGAGACTGTCTCCCCTTTCATTATTCCTATTGCATTTTAAGTCTTTTCACATCAATCACTGCAGCTCCCGTAATACCTTTCCTAATCTTTTCAACTGTTACCTCTGTGGGGATCCCCGTTATTACTCCTTTCAACCATTTATTTTCTTCTTGAACAGAACAAATCACATTTTCGCCACCTACTGGGATGGAGTGTGAAGACCAAGGAGGAGGCCAAACCGCCTCCCACGGACGGTACCCTAGACCTTCAGGAGCGCCGCGATCCGACGTCATCGCTTTGTTAGCGGAAGTTAGCTTTGGATGAGCGTGACCTCATTTTGCGTGGTGGTGTGCACAGCATTTTTTGTGACTCGAACGAACAGTTCGCGCGGCGCCGCAGTCAACATGAACAGCTTTGAAGAGATTTTGGCTGAACAGGTATGCCTGTACAGACATCTTTATGATCCGTCTATGCGTGATCATAAGGACTTAGTTAGTGTATAGTTTATATGTAAGTATAGTTTAAAACTATAGCAAAGTATTCTTTGCACCACAAAACAATGTGTCTGTATTATATTGTATTGAGAACAAAACAATATTTATCAACATTGCTCTTTTGAACTGTTCTTATCTTCTCATTTTGTATAACATAAAGACATCACATGGGTCAGTCAGTCAGTCAGTTAGTCAGTCTTGGCTTCTTGTTGTTGTCTTAGTCAGTGTTATCGTTCTTTGTTAAGTATTAGTTTATTGTATTATGTTTTCCCCCTCTTGGGTTTTTTGTTGTTTAATTAAATATCCTTTTCGTTAAACCCCTATGTTCGCTGCCTGCATTTGGGTATTGCCCAGAGTCTCATGACAGAATGACCAAACCCAACCAAACCCAGCAGGCAGCAAACATGGACAATGCAGCGTCGTCCCTACGTTCTCGACAAGCCCACTTGCGCTTTGGCTTCTGTCAGGGGAATTACGGGTACCGGGAGTTCGCCAGAGCATTCTCGGCGGTGGCGGAGGAGAGCGATTTTCGTGAGGCAGAGTTGAAGGTGATTTTCGACTTCTGCCTCACTCGGGACCTCACGCCATCGGAGAAGAGGCTGCTGGATCCCCTAGGGTTTGCGGATATGGTCAGGTACGTGGTCAACCGGGACGATCTTGGGGGTGAAGTCCCAGTTGGAACTCCCGCACCGCGGTTGATTTTACCGGAGGACCTCGTCCTGGCTGGCGTTACCCTTTGGCTCGAGTTCCACGGCCTCCGGTTCTCCTGACGGCGCCCGTGGCGGGTGGGGGAGGAGAGATTCAGGGACAACGTTCTGCCAAAGTTGGCCACGGACCCGGTGGTCCGGAGAAAGAGGCATCAGAGAGGAGCATCCTGGCCAGTGCAGCCGGCATCCAGTTCGGTCGTTCGTCCAGTCTGGTGCAGCCGTAGTCCAGTCCGGTGTCAAGTCCAGTCCGGTGTCAAGTCCGGTGTCCAGTCCTGCCCAGCCGGCCTTTCAGTCGGCGTCAAGCCCTGTCCAGCCGGCCTTCCAGCCGGCGTCAAGCCTCTTTCAGCCGGTGACTCAGCCGGCCTTCCAGCCGGGGACTCAGCCGGCAGTCCGTCCGGTCCCTAGCAGTGTCCGGGCGGCAGTCAAGCCTAGGGATGCACCGAATCTAACATTTTTGGCCTAAGCTGAACATGATGTGAAACACTTGGCTGAAGGCCGAATAATACCGAACACCGAACATGTTTCTTTTGCATTTCTTCTATTTATTAAGCCATTTTTTTCACTATTGCACAAACTGAATAGTCAAATTTGCTTTTTAAAATTTGTCTTGCTTTTCAATAAAATACAATACAACTTAATATAAAATTGAGCAAAACAAAGTACATTAGAACAAAAATATCAGATCAAGAGGGAGTTGATGAGCAGTTAGCTGATTTTCACTACCCCATTGATGATGACGTCGTCTCTGGTATGTAAAGCACTCCTGCATCCTTTTAGTTTATATGGGTTCAAAAGGCTTTAAATGCCTGTTACGAATCGCTTGCATCGATTTTACTTCGGTATTTTGACGCATTTCCGAGTGAAATGGAATTTTGTGACCACCGTTGATAAACTATTTAAAGTAAACGCTGCAATAATTCGTGAAAAATGGGCATTATTATTTTAAATATCACAGCAACTTTTTAAATGTCAAATTACAAATCGCTTTCATTGTATTGCAGATCTGCAGAGAATCGCTGTAGAAACAACTAGTGATGAAGGGGTTAAAACATTACCTGATGTGTCCTATCAAGAAGGAGTCGATGAGCAGTTAGCTGATTTTGACTACCCCATTGATGATGACACCGTCTCTGGTATGTAAAGCACTTGTGCGTCATTTTCGTTTATATGGCTTCAGAAAGGATTTAAATGTCTGTTTTGAATCGCTTGCTTTGTATTGCAGATGTAACGAGCGATGACGGGGATAAAACGTTATCTGATGTGTCCGATCAAGGAGTTGATGAGCAGTTAGTTGATTTTGACTACCCCATTGATGACGGCACCGTCTCTGGTATGTAATGCTCTTGTGCATCAATGTAGTGTATATGGATTTAAATGTCTGTTACGAATCGCTTGCATTGTTTCGCAGCTCTACTGAGGAACGCTGTAGAAACCACTACAGAGGAATGGGATAATACGTTATCTGATATGTCCGATCAAGAGGGATTTGATGAGCAGTTAGCTGATTTTGATGACGGCACAGTCTCTGGTATGTGATGCACTTGTGCGTCATTGTAGTGTATATGGATTTAAATGTCGGTTACGAATTGCTTGCATTGTTTTGCAGATCTGCAGAGCATCTCTCTAACACAAGAACAATTTGGAAACTCCTCTGAAGGAGCCTGGGATTCAATTTCTCCAAAGCTGATGTGTGGTGATGATTTAATGAATTTGCAACTCTTTGGTTCAGATGTGGACCAAGTTGAGCTTTGTCGAGGTAAGTTGGGAATTCCTGTTTGGTTTTGGGATTTATGGTGACCGTTCACTGCCAAAATTGACTACAAATTGTTTTTATGTTGTACAGTTTTTATTTCCGCTTGATGCCGCTAAATTTCACTGGACCTTTAATGAATAAAGTGTAACAAGATATACGAAGTGTGTTGTATCAATGTTCTAAATTTGGCCACATGCAGTCTTTTCGGCACAATTTATCCACATAAGCTGTATATTTTTTACTCCTTGGTTCATTCCAGTGCGTTTAGATAATTGGTCTTCCATTGTAATGGCAGGCTTGCAGATGAAAGGCTCAAAGAATGACATTGTACATTAATTTCAGTATCGAGTCACCTTTAACTTTATCTCACAGGTAGTTCTGCACCTGTTCCTCTTGGACGTTTACCACCTGATTGTGGACGCACTTCACCCACTCGTGGAGGTCTTGTTTTTGCTACACCCTATGATGGATGTGGTGTTGGACAACAGGTATTTGTTTAATTTGCTCTTGTGTATGGTTTAAAACTATAAAGCCAACTTTGATGTTTTTGTTTTTCAGGGAGGAAATTATGTCATGCGGATGCTATGGCAGGGTAAGCCTGTGGTCCTCTCTTGTCCCATGACCTAGTCTGTTGCGAATGTGACCATGTCTGGATAGCAGCCTCCTTGATTTCTTTTCCTCTCGCTTACTCCTGGACGCTCATTCCAGTCACCTGATACACCTGCTGCAACCACAGTGCTGCCCCCATTGTTTCCCTCAACAGTCCTGCCAGCAATGCTTCAGGGATACCCTCCATACAACCTATTGCCTCATTACTATTACCTCCATATCTGGCACCCACTGGCAAACCAGACACATACACCAGCCTCTGCAGCACTCACCCAAAAGCCACACTGTCCTTTCTATCCTTATCATATTGTTCTATCTCTATCTGTTGATGTCTGAAATAAAGTCAAATGAAAGTTTATTGTTTAAATTTGAGTAAAGTATTTCATTAAGGCTTAACTTTAAACCTGCTGATACCAGTTCTGTCATTTACCATCCCAAACACAATTTTAAACCAGCATGATATACCTTTTTGTCCTGTTAAGAAATGGTTTACCTTAAAATTAAAAATATTGTCATTTACTCACCCTGTCGTCAATTTTAAAGCTTTGATTTTCTGTCTTCTGCAAAACGCAAGATATTTAAAATGTTGGTAACCAAAAACCATTGATCACTGACTTCTATATCAACACGAATCAAATGCAAGAGAATTGGGACCAAAGGTTCTGTTACCAACATTTTTCAAAATGTTTTGTTCTGCATAAGAAAGTTATACAGGTTTGAAATGACAAGAAGGTGAGTAAATTGGCAGAATCTTCATTGAAGGCAAAATAGTCTTGATCTTTTTTCCTGAACTTCTGGGTACATTAGTGATTTTAGTGTAGTTTGTTAATTCTTTGGTCTCCACTACATACAAACTAATGCTGGGAATGTTAACACATGAATGGACGCTGACAATTATTTTATTGTGCTTTTGTAAGCATTTTATTTCTGAAGTCCATTGCTCACTGGCTCTGGAACGTACAGACAAACCATTGGTCACGAAGGATTGGGATGTTGATCGGTACCCTGATGGTACATCTATTTGAAGTCTGCATTTACATCTACAATACATGGTTTGCTCATCTGCAATACGTCTTGGAGATGTATGCTTTCAGACGTCATATAGACATTTAGCAGATGTCTGTATGATGTTTATGATTTAGACTGGATGTAAAGCAGGTCTTTCTAAGACGTTTAGCAGATGTTTTTATGCAGCAGATGTATTACAGATGTCAGTTTAGCAAACTATGTATTGCAGATGTCTTGTGGATGCAGACGTATGCAGTGTGAGGCTACCCAGCAAGCAATAGACGTAACGTCTCTGTTAAGTACAGACCATATATAGCCCACTTCTAGACCAAATATCCATGAATTTGGTTACATGTCGTTTTTGCCTAAAAAAACCTTGTGTAATGTATGACATTCCATCATGTAAACAAAACAAACAGTGTTTAAGGCGTTTGGTTTAATTGATTGACATGTTTTATGCGTTTAGCCACGATTTAGCTCCCATTTAGACCGGCTATTTGTATCCCACGAATAGTCAAGACTGGTTCGTTTTCGTTCTTTGGCCAGTTAGCGCATTCTGCTTCACAACTCCTTCCTGGTGGATCCATTCTTCTTAACTCGTCCAGTCAAATATCAAATGTAGTTTCATTCAATTTCAATTTCATTACATGGTCGATCTGTAGTCATGATTTCGCTCTGAATCGGATGGGCCATGACTTAGAGGAGTCGGATCTGGCAAGTTCTTTACGAAACTATCTTTAGTAGTCGAGGTGATTGTTCTACCTCGTCGATAACGAGTTATACGACTGATTTCTGCAGTGCGCAGCGTACATGTTATAAGATAGTGATCAGTGACATCGTATAATATCGACATTGGTTAGATCGACTCTGTGAGATATAATCAAGTCTAGCGTCTGAGTGGGTCTAGTGAACCCAAAGAGTTTAATAGCTCATTAAACGCCACTTTTAAAGCATCCTTTGCGCTATCTACGTGGATATTAAAATCAACGTTAACCAATAGGTCTGATAAGAAGTCTGCAAACTCTTTCAGAAAATTAGTTTACTAGGGCCCAGGGGGTCTATACACAGTAGCCAATGTAAGAAAAAGCAATGTTTTTTTACTTTTGTTTGGAACAATTATGTTCAACGCAAGCACTTCAAATGATTTAAATTAATGCTCTGTTCTCTGAGTTACGGTAAGAAAGTCTCCGTAAAGTAAGACCGCCTACTCGACCAACCGGACGTGGCTCATGCATATAACCGTAGCTTGGTGGAGTAGACTCATTTATACCAAAATAATTATTTGGTTTAAGCCAGGTTTCGGTAAGGCAGAGTATATCAAAACTGTTATCTGTGATTATTTCATTTTACATGTCTGCTGCAAGGAGATACCACAGGTAGACCTAATTATGACTTTTTGGTGAATAACATTTATGTAATAATAGTCTCTCCTATACTCCCATGTAACTTACCGTATCTGCATGTTTAGGTGATAAAATGACTACAACAGCTTATGGACCCTCCATCTTGTATGGCGGACCACCCTGGCCTTAAACCTGTTTGTTTGAATGTATTCTCTCTGCAGAATGCATACAACATCTTCAGAGCATACTATGGGCTTTTACGCCTACGAGGAATACAACAGTAATATTTTTTCGTATTTATATATATATATATATATATAATGTTCTATATTGCATCTTGTATATAAATTGCCTGCGGTTCATTCAATACAAATACAACCAAGAAATTTCAACATTACTTAGTTTGCTCTAATTTACTTTGCTATTTCTATTGTTTCACTCATGTTCTAACATGTTTATGAATGTTAATGAATATGAAACACTCAATAAACACAAAACCATTTATTAAAAAGTAATTTTATTTGTCTGGAAGACATATAGCAAGTATTATGTACACAAAACACAATATTTTTACATATAAAAAAAAAGTAGATCCAACAAAACATTTGTTCTGATTTGATCTGTTCAGCCGTTACAGATACTTGGCGTACAGAAGATTTGTAAGCTGAGTTTGGGAGTGGTCATTCCCTCATGCGTAGTGCTACAATACGGTGGGAATTCCCTGACGCTCAGGGAGTGTATGCTGGATTCAGACCAGCCCTTGATTAAACCGGGACACATAGCTGGCTATCACTTCCATCTTGTCCTGCTTTTCAAATTGGGCAGAGAGATGGGGTCAGGGATGGGGATCTTCTGCACCTCTGCCTCAAATGGAACAGGGTCCTCAAAGACCTTCTCAAAGATGAGGTCCATCAGTTCACTAACATAAGCTGTAATATAAAAAAGTGAGGGACAGCATATTTTTTGCAATTTTTTATAATATATACATTTTGTTTGTACTCTAACATTTTCAATTTATACATTTATTACTATAATCTTTTAAATATGTATATTTTATATTATGTTTTTCACGTGTTGTGCAATGTCTCTTTGCATGTTTTATTGGCTAAGTTTGGTTTGTAATAAAAGCTTGTAAACCTTACCGTATGTTGGATCTACTTTCACTGGCTTCACAGTACATTCCCCCTTCTTGGACTTGGGAAAGTTTACTTTGTATAGTAGCTCACCAGTTGATGATTTTGCTTGGGGATGCCCAGCATTTTCATTGAAGTGCATGGCAGCCAGGTAGAGTCTTACGAAGAAAAACAATACCCAGAATTATGAAGAGTAAATATTACATACAATGTATAAATCGATTTTTTTTTTATTCATGTACCTGCATAGCATTCCAAGAAAAGGAAAGACCACATTCTTAGGTGCAAAACGTAAGATTACGCTGTGAAAAGCCTCCAGCGATGAGGTCTGGTGGTGAGGGCTCATATTCACCACATCTTTTAAAACTCTCTTATTGGTCAAGGCTTTCTCCAATTTGCAGAATGCCTCTGTTCCTAAGAAAATATAAATGAGTAATACCATAGGATTAAATGTGCTTCTAATTGGTTTGAACATTGAATCAGTGTACAAATTAAATCGTAATTACATTTACATTTGGCAGATCTTTTATCTAAAGCGACTTACATTGCATTATCCTATACATTTATACCTAGGTATGTGCAAACCCCTGGGATCAAACCCACAACCTTGCGTTGTTAACGCAATGCTCTTACCACTGAGCTTACAGGAAAGCTGGTTAATATGATCTGGCATACACACCTGCTTTCAACCATTTCTTTTTTCTCCCTGATGTTAGTGGTGCATGCAAACACTGGGGGAAAGCAAGGTTTTTGTGGATGTGGACATCACGGATATGATTTAGTATAGATGTCCACTTTGCCACCCTCTCTGGCCCTGATGTAGATGATGCTGCTGTCCAGTACATGTGGTTTCTTACACTGTGGAGCCACTTCTTCAGTACATCACAGTCCTTGTTCTTTGACATCAGGACCAGTTTTTTGGACAGTTCTAACAATACAGAAACATATTTCCATTATGCAAATGCTCATTGTGCATGCAATACAATACTAATTACCACAGTGGTTGAAGTATTGTAAAATAAATTAACACATCTTTCTGTTTTTGTTACACGGAATAAAAAACTTGTCTATGATGAATCTATAATGTCATCAGCCAAGCAATCTTTCCACTAGTTTGTCCACTTATCAAAACAATAGGACACCCTACCCTTTTCAATATGCCAAACATCGAAGTAGTGCTTGATCCTACTCTCCTTCAGGAATTTCTGAATTTGCGGATGACGATCTGTCACAATACTATCCAGAGTAACACCACGTTCCTCCAAAAGAGCAAGGCTCCTCTTTAGCCCCTCCATTTCCATATGGTAACTCCCACCAACTTCATTGCTCTGAAATAAAATAGCATAGTTTTACAAGTCAATAAAAAAAAATGTTTAGTACCATATCTCCAAATACGTTCATTGTCATCATTTATTTTATGACAGCATTACCCATTTCTGTGTTTTTCCTTCAGTGTTCATATTACCAACCCCACACACACACAAACTGCACCTCCTTCTGCAATAGGCACAGCCATTTATTTGAGTTAATGCTTTGCATTTCCCAGCTGACCCTCCCACTGACCTGAACCAGTTGAAGATCAACAATCATGTTGTTCCGCAGGTCCATCATTGTATAGCTGCCATACTTTGCAGAATGACCTACAAAAAATGCTTTACTTTTACCAGTATTACAATCCTAGACATACTGCTTTACTAGTACACCCCAGAGAAAAACATTAATACACAATTAAACACACATTCAGAAGAACAAACCTGGTGAATCAGCCCTCATATCACCCCCTAGGATGACATTCTGTTGTTGGCCAAGCTGCTGCAATGTGGCATCCTGCGTAGTGTTCCACCTGTGTACAATGGCAGGCTCAATGAATCTCCGGGCAAGTCTTCGAAAGGTGATGTACTTGTACAGCTTTAGTTTCATTGCATGGAAGATCTGAGGTCAGACAGAATAAGAGGTATAAATATATATACATTTATCACTATGGTGTCTAAAACATTTTGACATAAATTAGTCACATAAAAGTCTAAAAAAACACAGTTTAGTATTTCTACTTACCTTTTCAAGTTTGAAGAAAGAGGCACCTGAAATATAAACAGCTGCAGTGAGTTGAATATTTCCGGCAGGAGTAGACCCAATAATGGGTTGACTGTTCCATGTCCTGGAGAACTCGCAATGTGGGCAGTTCTGCTCCACTCTTAAGAATGTGCCCACAGTTCTTGTCTTCGGGCTTGAATGTCGTTCACACTTTGGGCACACCTCAAACAGCTCCATAAGGCAGTTCTCATACACTATGTATGTTGATGTCTTGTGGGTGGGGATGGAAGATTCCATTCTTTTAGAAAATAAAATATTTCACAGGAAAATAATCAATTAACATTCTGCTCAAGCTGAAATAAATTCAAGATTTATTGGATTGTTTTCATAAAGTAATTATGGGAAATATTTAGCAACTCACGTCACATCTGTGGATTCGGTCAAAGTAACAGATCGTAGAGGATCATATGTGACATCATGTGGCTCTTCAACGATCACAGATAAGTCATCTTCCAGAGGGTCAACCTCATCTTCTTCCTCTTCCTCCTCCAGTTCCAAGCGGGGTCTTTTGTGTGGAGTTGATGCAAATAATCGTGAAGCTCTGACAGCAGAGGTGCCAAAGCTAACATCGGTGCAGTACACAGTGTCAGTCTGTACTCCTTTGATAATTCAAAACACACATATACTTTCATCTTAGTACTTGCAAGAAAAAGGAAAGACAAAGCATTACAACTTACAACTGAACCATAAAGAAATATAGCAGGAATCACAACATATGAACTAACTGTGGGTCAACAAACCGGTGCTTCTGAAAGGTGGAGCGAGAGTCTTCATAGAGAGCTGTGTGCCATATGAACGGGTAGTTAGTTTATCCGTTTGGCAGGCCTTATCAACAAATTGCGCAGATGTGCCCCTCTAAACCCCAAAGGAAAAAGTAATCATTGCATGTACATAATCTTTACATAAAGCCCATGAATTAATTATGTAATTACTCTATCTGGAACATTGTGAAACATATCAATAGATTGAGCTGGTAGTTCACTGAACTATGTTCTAGCTTTATATGGTTAGTGTGTTCAGTGGCTAATAGTCTCGCACTCAGTCGTGATCACACATCTCGTAAGAACTTCAGTTTCACAAGCGAACAAAGGACGTACTCGAATCAATGTCTGGACGCCCACTGTACATGGCGTAATTGTTTTCCAAAAGGATCACGCAATGCTTTATGATTGTTATTAAATGTTGTGAACGGTCTAATTTATTTTCTCCAAAACATTGTTCGAACAGAAAAGCGTAGCGCTACATTCTGGGATAGCCAGACATTAATCAACAATCACATAAGACATTGTGATGTGATGCTAAACTACATCACATGTCAGCAGTTTGAAGTTATAGCTGCATTCAGTGGCCCTGATTGGGGGTTGCTGGGCCGGTGTTCGTGGGGGGTGGGCTCGTTGGTTGTGGTTGGGGGATCTTATTTGTTGGGGCTGTGTGGGTCTGGTTTGGTCTTGTTTTGTGGTCGATGTCAGACAGCAGAGGAATAAGGTTCCAATATGCCATTACTATTTTCCCTGGTTGTTCCTCTGTTTTCTGGTGTCGATCGTGGAGTGGGACCGGGCTGGACGTGCATGGTTTCGGCGAGTGGGATTGCCTGGGTCGTGGGCGGTGGGCTCTCCCTCTTCCTCGTGGATGTTTGCTCAGTGACTTGGTCGGGGTCACTGAGTGCAGCTATGACGTCAGAGGGGATCTGGCCCTCCCGGCTGAGCCTGGTTTCTCCCGAGGTTTTTTTCTCCGTCAATCAATCATTGGAGTTTTGGTTCCTCGCCACAGCAGGGCAGTGTTGGCTTGCTCACCGAGAGACTGCATCTATTTATTTATTTATTAGATATTATCTATTAGAATGATCTTGCTTGTTCTATAAACACTATGCACTGTGCTGTGTTTTACCTCTGTGTTTTCTTATTTGCTCCTGTAAAGCTGCTTTGGAACAATGCACATTGTGAAAAGCGCTATATAAATAAACTTGAATTGAATTGAAGACAGTGGTTCTCAAATGGGGGTACGCGGGGGTACTTGAGAGAAACTGACATTTAGGATTTAATTATTTAATAAATTATAAATTATATAATAAATTATGATAATAGTCTTTTTATATGAAGTTAGGACTACACAAAGATGCATAAAAAAGGAATTAATTAATTTAGATATAATAACTGTTTGACTCTCATTTCACTGAATTTTAAGTTTTGATTTTTTTTGAAAAAATCGTAAAAAGGTGTACTCAAGCCAAAAAAGTTTGAGAACCACTGACATAAGCGTATCTAAATACCTAGCATTCAGCAAATTAACTACAATTACATTAGTACTCAAAGCTTGTAAAGTTGTAGAGCGAGGACTACAAGTGGAGCTACCTGAACTGACAGAACAGGTTAACGTATGCATTAACTTACTTAAAAATACTAACATTTTCCTCATCTGAAGCTTTGGCTCCTTCAGTTGGTGTCGCTCCTTCTTTCAGGAACAATTTTGTAGCAAATCCTGCTTTGTACTGGCCAAGGTTGACAAAGCACTCCGGCTTGAAGTGATTCGCGCACACAAACAGGTTTTTGCTAACTCTTTCCGGAGGATTCCCATTAAAAATAAAATGAATCCACTGCTCTCGCGTCTTCTCTGAGGCTGTGACTCTAAATAATGATCTGTGCTGTTCAGAGCACCCAACAACAGAACACTTAGCACGAACTTTCGCCATCGCGTTATTACAGATACACTCGTATCGCTTGCAAAACCACAATGTCGCGCCATGGGTGGAACCGAGCAGACTTAAGGGGCGGTGATATTACATTGAGATCATTCTCCTACGTCAGAAGAAGTGCGTTACCTGGAGCGCTGATATTTTTCTCATGCTTTCAGACAAAGGCGTAACACAGAAAAAATACTGGGTTGTACCTTTTCACGTTTTCTTGGTTGGTAGATGCACCGGGGAACTGATTATAGCACTCAAACACAGAAAGTGAAATGTCCCATTTAAAGTTAACTACAACGTGGCTTACACTGATATCCGTTAAATGTTACGGTTCCTAAACATAATAATAAATAATGTAGATAAATAATGAACACATGTGAAATCGAAAACCCAGCAAAGACCAAAGCAAAAATGTCCTCGTTCTGTGTTTGTAGATTCTCCGACTTTTGAAAGTTTGCACTTTGCAGTGAAGTCTGCAGTGAAATGTTTAAATGTAAGTCACCGTGCTGCTCTCTTCTTCTTCTTCTTCTTCTTTAGTTTTTTGCCGCATTACACCCTTTGTACATTACGCCACCTACCGTACGTTGCTGTTGTTCAGTCCTGATCGTCAAATACTTCATTTAATAAAATTAAAACATAACTAACCATAAAAAAACAATAAATGTTTATATATATATACCTATCAACTCGAATTGGGTTCACGGTCCAATCTGGCGCTGCGTGTTCAGCTCCTCCAGAAATCCCTTCATTGTCTAACCTAATTTTAAATCCTCACATTTAACCCTGTACTGTTAAAGTACCTTATTATTAACCTATATCCTTCACTGTCTTTATTAATAAAGACGTGATTTGATATCCTAACAAATATCCTATATCATTAATTACTTTTCCTTTTCCACTTAAATATGTTATTAATTCCTTTCTTTCTTCATCATATTTTTTACAATCAGATATAACATGCTCTACTGTTTCCCACTCCCTACAAAACTCACACAAGCCACTCTCATGTACTCCCGTTATAAATAGAGATGAGTTCAATCCTGTGTGCCCAAGTCTCATCCTTGTCAACATCCTTTCTATTTTTACCATAAATGTTTTGTTTATTTTTAACATTGTTTTTTATTTATAGAAGTGCCTTCCCTTATTATCTAAATTCCATATTTCTTGCCATTCCTTTAAAATATTATCCATGATTAACGTTTTAGCTTCCCATTTACTTAAAGATACATTCATATCTATTTCTTGCTTTTTAAGAGCATCTTTTGCCAGTCTATCAACCTCTTCATTCCCTTCTATACCCACATGGGCTGGGACCCAACAAAAACCAACCACTATCCCTCTTCTTTGTATACGCCATAGTAACGTTAATATTTCATTTAATAAATCTTCTCTATTAGACTGATATGTATATAATGATGTTAATACTGATGCAGAATCAGAGCATATCAACACTCTATTTGGGCTTACTTCCTCTACCCATGTCAGACCCATTAAAATCGCTATCATTTCGATGGAATAAATTGACAGCTCAGCTGTAACTCTTTTAGATACGGATATTTCAATTCTGGTATATATACACCTATTCCTGCAAGCCCTTCATTCAGATTTTTTTCATCCGTCAGTATATGTATGTAAACTTGCATAGAATCTTTCCTGCAAATATCTATTTACCTCATGTTTAAGATTACCCATTTCCTCCCACTCTCGTTTCTTTTCCAATATTTCTAAATCTATTTTAACTTCCGGTATCACCCATGTTGGGACTTCACCCCATACTGGTGATGTACTTAATTTGATGTTTTCAACTTGATACTTCTCTGCCAATTTGTTCATATTCCATCCAAATCCTTTCCTTTTTTTTCCTGTATATTCCCAAAAATTATTTAACACATCTTTAGCAATATGTTCTCCAGAATGACTCTTAATTGAAGTCCAGTACACTAGGGATAGTTTTATTCTTCTCAAACTTAATGGTATTTCATTTGCCTCCACCAACAGTGCATTTGTTTGAGTAGTTTTCTAGCTCCTAAACATATTCTAAGTGCTCTATATTGAATCCTATCTAATCTTCTTAACAATGTATCAGACGCTGCCTCATATACCATACATCCATAATGCACAATAGATCTGATCAAGGCTTGATATACTGATATCATAGACATTCTATCTGCTCCCCATTCTTTTCCAGCAATTGATCTCATCACATTTAAACACTTACTACATTTTTTTTCCGTTTCTTCTATATGCTTTTTCCAGGTATATCTTTCATCTAACCATATTCCTAAATATTTAAAAACATGTACTCTCTCTAACATCTTCCCATATAATAAAAATTCAATATTTTCCAAAGCTTTCCTTTTTCCGCTAAACACTAACATGATTTACTGGCTGACATTTTAAAACTTCTATCTATAGTACATTTTTCCACCTTTTTAATGCCTGCTTGAATACTAGCAGATACATTTGATATATTCGAACCTCTCTTCCAAATAGCGCCATCATCTGCGTACATAGCACATCTCACTCCATTTTTTTAGTTTGTCAAAAATATCATTAATCATTATATTAAATAGGATTGGATTTACAACACTCCTTTGAGGAATACAGTTTTCTGCTCTAAAAATCTGTGATTGACACATCCCTACTTTCACTACAAATGTTCGTTCGAATAAAAATGTCGACATCCAATTATACATTTTACCCTCTATTCCTATCCTTGATGCTATAATTAATAATTCTTCTCTCCATATTGTGTCATATGCCTTTTCTATGTCAAAGTACATTACTGCCATTACTTCTTTCATTTTAATTGTCTTTTCTATTTCATTACTAATCTTAACCAATGCATCCATAGTAGATCTTTTTCCTCTAAATCCACACTGATATTTACGAAGTACACTTCCTTTTTCTAACTCATATGATAATCTTACCACTATCCTTTTTTCTATTCATTTACCTAAATTTGATGTCAATGCAATTGGGCGATAACTACTTGGATTTGTTGGACTTTTACTTTGTTTAATAATTGGTATAACTATAGCCTGCTTCCATACCTTTGGAATTTCTCCTTCTGACCATATTTTATTATATAATTGAAGTAATAACACAGTCTCTAGTAATCTACATTTCATCTGAGCACAAGAAAAATCACCTTTGAGCATTAGAAAACAACTACGGAGCACAAGAAAAATGTCCCTTGAGCATAAGAAAAATGCCGCCTGAGCACCAGAAAATATGCCTTCGGAGCACAGAAAAAACTCAAATTATCTGTGCACAGAAAAATCTCCTGAGCACAAAAACGAAACAGTCTTTTGTGCACAAAAACGTTATAAAGACGTGATTTATATGGTATATTTGCTGTATGATATATTCAATAATCAATGTACATTGAGTGTTCATCCTCATCATCAGTTGGTCATGTAGGTCCAAACTGTGGTTCCACACTCATCCACTGGGGTGCATCGTGGAGTCAGTTCACAACAATCGCATCAGTTTATTCAATGACGATTTTTGAACATAAAACAAGTGTTAAGTATCTTCAATTAAAGCATCGTATAAAAACTACATAAAAACATTATTTTAACACCGTTTCAAATAAATAATTGAAAAGTGTTGCTGTTTCTGATGCGCGGTTTGTCCCTCTTTACTCGCCGTGATCAGCTGCTGTGTGCGGGTGAAAGGTCACTCCACTACAGCAGACAAGATGGAAGTCAACCAAGCAAAACAAGAGCATCTTCTTGCTTTAAAAGGTACTGCGGTGTTTACCTTACACAGTGTAGTACTGAAACCGCCTCTGACTATCCGAACAACGACGCGTGTGTGTGTTTACTGATAAAGACGACGTTAAAATGAACTATTTGTCTAAAATGAACCATCACTGCTATGGAAATTGCTAATAACGTCTGCTAGGAAGAGAGATTCTTAAAACTATTAAGTTGCCTACCTAGACAGTATTTTAAAGCACCATTCAGACGTTATACATCAGTTTGCTGTGTCGGCTCATTAGAGTTGAAGACACTTCCGATGTGTCAGTGTGTCGTTCTGTCATGTTGCTGTTGTGATGTAAATTTGAGTCTAATTTGAAGACTGTCCGTCTGGAATCTAGCTGGACATTCAGGCAAACTTCAAGCTGTCAAATAACACTTCACAGGCTGGATGATATTTTTGTTGTTTAGGATGAATAAGTGTAGTTTTGACATTGTGACTGTTCACAGATTGTTAACATTACAACTGTTGAATGACTGACATGCGGTGGTTTATTTAAATGTGCTTGTCATGAACCACATATTATGTGTCTCTGGTATATAACAAAGGACTTTTCTAAGGTATTGCAATGCAGCCGGATCTGCTGGTCACTGTTGCTTCTGAATTGAACACTGGGGTTATAAACCCATGTGATGAGTGTTGAATTTACTTGCTTGGTCCTTTAAAGGGATACTTCACCCAAACATTTTATTCTGTCATCATTTACTCACCTTCCAGTTGTTTCAAACCTGTTTACATTTCTTTGTTCTGGTGAACACAGAGAAAAATATTTGGAAGAATGCTTATAACCAGACAGATGTTGCCCCCCATTGACTCCCATAGTAGGAAAGAATACAATAGTAGTCAAAAGTGCTCTAGAACCATTTGCATTCTTAAAATGTCTTCTTTTGTGTTCAACAGAAACAAAACAAAAATATAAAGTAATTTTTCCTACTATGGGAGTCAAAGGGGGGAAAGATCTGTTTGGTTATTATTAGCATTCTTCCAAATATCTTTCTGTGTTCATCAGAAATAAGACATTTAGACAGATTCGGAACAACTCGAAGTTGAGTAAATGATGACAGGATTTTCATTTTTGGGTGAAGTATATCCCTTTAAGATATTTTAGTCAATTTTCATCACCCTCTTAAAGGTACACATATGATTCCCTCAAATATTTTTAAAAAGGCATATGTGGAATTGCCCATTTGTGTTGACATTCGTTGTGTTCTCACCACATAAAGAGGATGGTTTTATTAATGACCTAATGTATTATTGCCATGAAATGATTGTCACATTATGAAAATGCCTAATGTCATACAAAATAGAATAACGAAAATATAATTTTAATGCTCAAAAAGGGATTCATATGGTGAATGACAAAACCATTTTTATATTTTACTCAACCATGTGTTAAAACAGCCCAGTATTTTGGTCTGAAACAAAACAGCGTAGTTTAATTTACAACCCAACGCTTGGGTTTGTCCCTGTTTGACCCAATCACTGCTGTGATTTTAACCTTTGACCTATCTTGATTTGATTTTGGGATTTAATCATTTTTGTTGTATGGCTATGAGCATTAGATTTATTCAGAATACAGAATATCAGAGTTATTAGAGTGATTTATGCTCATTTAAATGGTTAAACTTTGCAGACGGCCACAGCAAATGCATCACCACATCTACATCAGCGAAAGACAAGAGTGCAACACTTGCATCTGTAGTGTGGTGTTGTTTAATTTTGTGTGGAAAAATATCAATTTATTTTACAGTGTAGTCAGTGAGGCAAACGTGAAAAGCGAACACAGTTTAGGTGCAACCCTGGTTGTTTCTGTCGTAAGCAAAACCACCAAAACATAGATCTAGATTTCGTCATACATGTTTTTTTACTGTGTAAGATTATCTCATGTTATTAATAGTCTTCTATGTTTTTCTCTGCAGTCATGAGACTGACCAAACCGACACTTTTCACAAACATGCCAGTGACGTGTGAGGACAGAGATCTTCCAGGTAGAATCTAATAATACCTACACACTCCTGCTTTTGAAACTCCTCAAGACATCTGATACTGTTTGTGCTGTCTATTACCCTGTTCATGTGTCTGGATATATTACCAATTAAATCAATAAAACTGGTAAAAAAAAAGTGTAGTATTGTACTACAAACTTATTTATAGATCCACGTGTAAATAGAAAATTAAATGCACAGGACAAAATAGACATTGTGGTTAACAGCTAAAGAATGATGTTGTTTTATGTGTTTTAATGCAACACATTTATCGCCATTGACAAGTCAAGAATTGTTCTTCTCTGTATGCTATTAACAGCATTATATCGTCCCCAAATATAGACTAAAGATATATCAGCAATTTGCAATGTTTGTTTTTCGTTTGCTGGGCCAACGGCTCTGAAATGTGATCGCTAGCATTCAAGAGCCACATGTCATTATGACAGTTCTGAGTAGCACTTCTATTTATATGAGGAGTTGAAATATATTCCACTATAAATCAGCGTCAATGATCCGAATGTAATATCAGAAATGTGAAATAAATGGAATCGTTGTACACCGCCGCCTGTTTTATTTGGATTCGGGTAGTTTTCCAGCTACATTTACAAAATAAACTCACGCTGTCACAGAAAAGTCAGTTTTATTAGGTTTTGCTAAACCCCAAATGTTTTTCCACCACATCATCAGTTATGTATTTGCTTTGATGACGTAAAAATACTTTTTTTTTGAGTAAAACAGCAGATTCCTTAGTTTAGCCTTTATCGTCGTAGCCAGCACTTTGTGTTATAAATACACACAGTAATCTTTGACACAATTCCAGCTTTAAGGAAATGATGCAGAATATGAAATTGTTAAATATTATTGTTAAATATTTGAAAGTTTAAAGTTTGTTTAGTGACAAGAACGGAATAGCATATTAATGATGCTTTTTCATGTTATTACAATGAAGTCTTCGGTTCTAAGGGAATGTCTAGACAAGGCTAAAAGAATAAAATGTATACTAATATTGAAGTAATGACTAACACAAAAAGGTAAAAAGGTGTTTGATATGAAAACACTAAGGCGGTCAAATGATAAATCGCATCCAGAATAAAAGTTTCTGTTTACATAATTTATATCTGTGTACTGTGCAAAATATACATTTTTATATTTATTCTAAACACGTGTATATATTTAAGAAAAATAAAAAAATAGTAAATGCTCATATATAATTCCAATTATTGGTAAATACAGTATAAATAATAGATCTAAATGTTTCCTAAATATGTGTTTATAAATACAAAATGAAAATGCACAGAACAAAGACATATATTATGTAAACACAAACTTTTATTCTGGATTCGATTGATCGCAATTAATCAAAAAAAAACTAAACAAAGTACATATAATAATAATATCTCTTTGTTTTAGTAAGGACCACTCCATTATGAAAAGCATTAATAATGATTATTTTGGCTAATATTGAGATCACGATGATCATGATTACTCACTGACTTTCTAAACAACGTAGAAACAATAAATAAAAACTGAATCCAGCTGAAATGTAAATGTAATTGCACAGCTGCGCCGCTATAAAGGGAAGTGGATTCATAACACAAGAAGAAAAAAGAGGAACCTTGCAAAAAAGAACGCGCCACAATAATCGCTTGACCTCAAATCTTTTGTTTTTATAATCGTCGGAGGCTAAATTGACGATTGCGCTTGATGTCCGATTAATTGCAAAGCCTAGTGTCAGTTAAACTAAGCCCTGGTGTAAATAAATGCCTGTAATTATTGCTTAGAAACACAAAATAATTATTTGTTTGGTTATTGTCGCTCATGATTTATGTGCACATTCGCTTTGATATTATATCATATGACTGTGGAATGTGATAAGAAATTGGTTATACAGACCTGGGCATCTAATAGACATCTAAATCTACAACCTGGCTGTCAGCCAAGAGGTTTTACATATCACATGTCTACAGGTGATTCATTTATACGACTTATGAAAGATGATCCATCTACCGTGAAGGGGGCAGAAACACTAATCCTGGGGGAAATGCTGACCCTGCCACAGAATTTTGGGTAATGTTTTAAATCAAATTTGAAATTTATTTCATTTTGAGTCCCTTAACATGATTTGAAAAAGCTTCCTTTACCATTTCCCAATCAGAAATATTTTCCTCGGCGAGACCTTCTCCAGTTACATCAGTGTGCACAATGACAGCACTCAAATGGTCAAAGATATCCTCGTAAAGGTAACGGCTCGCAAGTCAAGGATTATCGGCTGGGGTTGTGAGTGAGAGCTTTTTCTGTCTCACTGCTGTGCGTGATTGTTTGTCTCGACTTCTATTCAATATTATTCAAAGTAGGGAGCGCTGTTAGTGGAATTGTGTTATTATGGTAAATCTTATTTTTTCATGATCTAAATTTTCTAATATGTTTATGTTTGCAATACTACCCCACTATATTTAATCCGAAGATGATTTAGAATTAACACTCATTAATAGTAATGTGGAATTTTTTTTTTTTTTTTTTTTTTTTCTTTTTTTTTTTTTACATTGCCACAGCTTAGATGGACAGGTATATATGTTTTTCAGGAAAACATTTTTTTTTTTACTTCAAACCATTTACCTTTTTGCATTTGCATGCTCTCGTTCATGATTTCAGCTTGGTCTGCGCAGTGAGCTACACCACTCAGTCTGGAGAGAAACTTTACTTTAGGAAGTTCTTCAAATTTCAGGTGAGCTGAATTTCTCCTCTCGTTTCTGTTGCCTTGTAATTGGATGTAAAGGCACGCATCACTCATAAGTCATTTAGCAGAGGGTTGAGACATTTCATTCACACTAAAGCATGACATTTGAACGAAAGCACGAGATGCCGTGCAGCCCAACACAACTCAAGCAGCACTAGTGATTAATTTTTAATGGATTCTGTTGAGTCGAGCTGCAGCTCAAACTTCAGTTTTAACTCTCTTTTAAACCAGGTTCTCAAGCCTCTAGATGTAAAAACCAAATTCTACAATGCTGAGGTAAGTTTGCATTGACTACTTTGACCTATTAGCCAGTACAAAACTTGTACAAATATGAAAGATAATATAGCAAATTAGTCACCTGTTATTGTTTGGCATGGTTACACAAAAAAAATGCAAATTTACCGTAAACTGGAAAAACAGAAATATACCGTAAAATATTTTGTATATATTGTATATATTTGACTACTGTAAAATTATAGGAAATAAGGATATATATTAAATTGTTTTCCCCATTTTCTTGTAAATTAGTTGTCTTTTTCTGTAATTTTATACCTTTTGACTGTATTTCAAAAATAACAAAAATGTACAAAAAAAACCCCTGAAATTTTCTGGAAGCTGGTGCACCAGAAATAAACTCTAAAATAACAGTTTTTCCCCGGTTTTCTTGTAAATTTGCAGTCTTTTTCTGTAATTTTACGATTACAGTAAAATTCTGTTTTTTCTTTTATGTGGAAAATCTGTAAAATTACAGTTTTTTTTACAGTGTACAGTGTTGAATCTGCTCTTCTGTACCGCCTCTGAGCTTTTGATAGTAATGTGTAGTATATCTGTGCTTGTAGAGACCCCATTATACACATGTTTCATTTGATATCTTTTTATGATTAGTATCTGTATTTCATTCATGATCAGTTTTGTTCATCTTGACGCTGCCTGAAGTTAAGAACTGACGTTGTCATATTCTCCGCATGTAACCTTCACTTCTCTAATGTTTATTTTTTGTGTTTTATTCCTCCATTAGAGTGACCTCAGTTCTGTGGTAATCGTTTTCCCTTTTCCATTGCAACGTTTCTTTTTTCAGCATAACCTGTTTCTTTTCTTCTTTTGAGTCTGTGATACACAAAGGGGAAAACACAGAAAAAGTATTTCAGTCCAGTTTAGCAAAATAGAAAGGGTAGCACCTGCTGTAAGAAAATAGTACACAAACTGTATTTAACTCTATAGTATGTGAAAATATAATATTTCTATTATACTGTATTAGAGTGATAGTTCACACAAAAGTGACAATTTTGTCATCATTTACTCACCCTCAAGTTGTTCCACACCTATTTTACGCAGAAAAAATATATTTTGAAGAATGTTGGAAACGAAACGGTTCTGAGACACCATTGACTACCATAGATTTTTTCCTACTATACTAGTCAATGGTGCCCCAGAACTGTTTGGTTACAAACATTCTTCCAAATATCTTATTTTGTTCAGCAGAACAACAACATTTATACGGGTTTGTAACAACTTGAAGATTAGTAAAAGATTACAAAATTGTCACTTTTGCAACTTGTTATTTCAGGTTACCGTATCTTGGCTTGTTTGATATTATGTTGTACTGCAGCAGAAGCCAAGATATATTGGTAAGACAGAGTTTGAAATATAAGTGTATTACTCACGGGATTTCGCCATTTATAGATAGAATATTTGTTGCCTTGAAATTGTTGGTTAGCTCCATTTAAACCTTTTAGCCTTTATTGATCTCTCACATTATTTAATTTTTAGATGATAAAGAATATCAAGAATCTGTAGTGAAATACTTTTTCATGTTCACCCTGATAACCATTAACTTTCAATGTTTTTGCTTTCCCTTTGACTGATTTTACCAGTGTAAACCAGTGAGAAAACTCTAATACCAATGAGCTAAATCTGTTAAACAGACTGGGAGAAATTCATGCTTGTTTTCTATAGATCTTTTATGCCCATTCCTTGTTTTTTATCCCAACACACTAGATGCATTAAACGCAATGTGTTATAGATTTAAATATGCGACTAGTTAGTTTAAAGTTAGAAATCTGTTTACAAATGCATATATCTCTAAATGTATTGATATATTTTTGGTTAATTTTGGTAATTGAATAATCAGGCTTGGCATGGGAACTTTTGCTTTCTGCTCTAACAAATACTTTTTGTCAAAAGGTGCTGCTGAACTGCAGGCATGAACTAACCTTCCACTTTTAACACCAGAACAATACTAATCTACTGCTAAGAGATCAACCAGAATTCAGTATTTGCCTTTCAGCATTAAACAAATTGATAAATCACACTTTTCTGAAGAACTTGATTTGAGGGGCCACGATATTACATTTTACACAATTCTGTTCACAGATCATAGTACACAACAGAAGAGACATTAATGTTATTTAATGTCTGGATCATAAAGGGATAGTTTACCCCAAAGAATCTGTCATCATTTATTCACCCTCCTGTCATTTCAAACCTGTATGGCTTTCTTCTTTCTGCAGAACACAAAAGAAGATATTTTGAAGAAAGTTAGTGAAAAGTGCCGGCACCCATTCACTTCTATTGTATGGAAACAAAATCAACGCGAGTGAATGGGTACCATTTAACAACATAATTCAAAATATCTTCTTTTGTGTTCTGCGAAAGAAAGAAAGTCTTACAGGTTTGAAATGACAAGAGGGTGAGTTAATGATGACAGAATTTTCTTTTTTGGGTGAACTATCACTTTAAGGCCTGAGTTTACTATTAAAGTGAATGATGTATGCAGAGCCCCTCAAATAAAGTATCACTTCAGGATAATGTGTCTAAATAATCATTTACAGCGCCTCTGAAGGTATTTGGACACTCATGACGCATTTAAAATATTTTATTGCCGTAGTATAAGATGATGAAATATTAAAGTCACTTTATTTTACAAATGGTCACTCTACTAGAACACTTTTTAGCCATTTAATCCAATAACATTCGCGCACTTTCAATTGTGACTAAACTGTCCAAATACTTTTACGGACGACTGTAAAATGCTGCATGGAATCTTATCCAGGACCAATAAATGATTTGGACTAGATTTCGATGATTTCGATGCTGCTTGGTTGGTTGATCTGGTCTCATGGTTTCAAACATTCACCCTCCAGACAGATGAGGTGTTCCTGGAGGCACAGATCCAGAACATCACCACATCCCCAATGTTCATGGAGAAGGTGTCTCTGGAACCTTCTATGATGTATAACGTTACTGAACTCAACACTGTGGCTGCTGAAGAACTGAGGTACTGGATGCATTTCTTATTTATTTTGTGCATGTTGTTGTGATGTAGGTCATCCATAACTACATATTTTTCATTCCTGCGTTGCGTAAATTTGCTGAATCGTTATGATGCAAACGCAGTACCTGTACCAGTACATTTTTCCTCAACTTTTTTGTATTTCTGCAGCGAGTCGACGTTTGGGACGATGTCCTATCTTCAGCCCTCGGACACAAGGCAGTATTTATACTGCTTGAAGCCCAAGCCGGAGTTTGCAGAAAAGGCCGGGGTTATAAAGGGCGTGACGGTCATTGGCAAACTAGACATTGTGTGGAAAACTAACCTTGGAGAGAGAGGCAGACTACAGACCAGCCAACTACAGAGGATGGTATGGGTTTCAGTGTAGACCAAATTCATTTTGGTGACAAAAAACAGTGCTACAGTCTTAAGTAGTTATTTACCTCAAGGAGGCAATGATATAGGGAGAAATAAAACGCATGTTTGATGTGGTACATTAACATCACCCAACACCTGATCTTATATTTCAGTGATTCTCAGCCGAATTTAGCTTTAGAATTCAGATTTGAACAAAAATTCTCAGCAACAGACAAAAAGAAAATGACTTCTCTATAAACACTTAAAGTGATACTTCACCCAAAAATAAAAAATAATTTTAACACACTCAAGTCGTTCCAAATCTGTATAAATGTCTTTGTTCTGATGAACACAGAGAAAGATATTTGGAAAAATGCTTATAACCAAACAGTTCTTCGATCCCATTGACCACTATAGTAGGAAAAAATTCTTTATAAATGTATTTGTTCTGTTGAACACAAAAGAAGATATTTTGAAAAATCTAGGAAAGCAAAGACAAAACTGGGGCACTTTTGACTACCATTGTCATTATTTCTACTATGGTGGTCAATGGTGGCCAAGTACTGTTTGGATACAAGCATTTTGGGTGAATGGTTCCTTGGACTCTTCTCTTGTAGGCTCCTGGTTACGGTGATGTCAGGCTTTCTCTTGAACTCATCCCAGACACTGTCAATCTTGAAGAACCTTTTGACATCACCTGTAAAATCACTAACTGCAGGTGAGAGCATCACTGTGAAGCTAAAAGATCATAGGTGAAGATACTGAGATCTGTAACCGAGCGTGTTCATTCTCAGTGAGAGGACCATGGATCTGCTGTTAGAGATGTGTAACACTCGGTCCATCCACTGGTGTGGGGTGTCGGGCAGACAGTTGGGTAAACTCAGCCCCAGCGCATCTCTATCTATTCCACTCAAGGTCCTGTCATCTGTTAAGGGCTTACAGGTACAAACTTTAAACTCGCTTTAACACTACTTGGATATGGAATATCATGTACGTTTGACGTTGCATGTTGTATTTTTTGTGTCTCTTTTAGAGTATATCAGGACTGAGATTAACAGATACTTTTCTGAAAAGGACGTACGAATATGATGACATCGCACAGGTCTGCGTGGTTTTTCCTTACACGAGTCCAGAGAGTTGAACTCCCCATTGTGGATTTTTGCACTGTATCTCATTGGACCAATTTCATGTTTGTCTGTAATATCACTTTGTGCTCTTTATCTTTGCTCTTTAAGGTGGTCGTTTTAAAATGTCATTTTAAAGCCCTTAATCATGATTTTAAGTGTTTATCAATGTGAATAAAACCGTTTCAAAACAGCAATATTGTGTTTACGCCACTTTACTGCGAAACTGTGTAGTGTGTGTGTAGACACGTCTGCTGGGTAATAATGTTTCGCACCAAAGCACACGGTCATCTATTGACACCTTTATTGATGCTATTTTTTTGACAAAACATTTTACAGCTGTTTTATTAATGTCATCTCAAGTTTCACTCACTCATCTGACTGTAAATATCAGATCATGAAGCATGCAAACGAAAAAAATGCTAATAATGAAAGATACATAAATATGCTAAATTAGCAAGGTTGTGTTATTGAGATTACAGAATAAACAACTAAAGAAACAAGACTTGTGAAGCTGCTGATACAGTATATAGTCATTATTTATCACACAGATGCCTCTTGTTCCTAAAACGAACAAAATATGTCAAAATAATCTAATATGTGTTAAAGGGATAGTTCATCCGAAAATGAAAATCCTGTCAGTTCTTGGTCCAAACCTGTCAGACTTTTACATAGAACACTAATGGAGCACCAAACACTTCAAATGTACAGTAAAATAAAGCCGGTTAAATGTTTTTTTAAGTCATGTTTAAATCATACTGTAAACAAACGTTACTGCACCTGCACGCGTTCATGGGCTGCAGTTAACTTCCGGTACACATTCACAAACAATAGTGTCTATAGATTATTTCTGATAACAATCAAAAGAAACCGAGAAGAACCATTACTTGGCTAAACTTGTCTCTCCAATATTTGGAATTTACAGCTCAACCACTAGATGTCAGTGTACCATACGGTTTCTTTAAATGCGACCAAACTACATGAAAACAAATTGTTTATTTAATACAGTAGTTATACAATAAAAAATACGGCAAATTAATATTAACATAAATAAAATTAGTTATATTATTAGACACTAGCGGGAAGTTAACTGCACTAGACACTAGCCGGAAGTTAACTGCAGTCCCGGCGTGCCCGTCCGATAAAACGGTCTATTATACAATTTAATGAAATTTCCACAAAATTGCTGAATTAAAGTGACTGCCTTTTTCTACACACAATACTATTAACTCGAAATAAAGATTTGAAAACCAAAATGACCTAATGATACAAATATTTGTTGTATATCTTTTGACTAGTCAGACCTTATGTGTTGTGAGGAGGAAAGAAAGTCATAGGTTTGGAAAGACATTCAGTATGCATGATAGAATTTATGGATTTTCATTTTTGAGAAAACTGTCTCTTTAAATTTTGGATACCAATAACCATGGCCTCACGGCTAACATGACATCATGATTGGACATTTTGTTATGTAAACTCTGACGTGTCATTGCCAGCTACATTCATATAAAGTAACAGAGGACTAAACGTTATCTACACAGACAAACACAAAGAAACCTCAGTCAGATGTAAGACATTATCTCTGTGTAAAGGTTTAATTTTAATGTGTTTAGATTTAGTTTTCCTCTTCATCCCTGAAACCCCCAAATAAAGTGCCACACCCCATCACTGGTTCGACTGAACAGAAGAATGGGTGAAAGGATTGCGCTCACAACTTTTTCCGCTTGCCGCCCCTCGATCCTTGATCCCGTATAGACCTGCAGAGACAAACGTAGCATTTGCAGCATAAATATCATAATGCAGTCCTGCCTCTCAAGTTTATCTGCCTATCAAATTCATTTGACTTCTGTTTCGTAATGACAGTATCAGTGCTTTTATTATGTTTTAGTCGCACTATGTCAGACCGTTGGGATCAGGAATGTTCCTCGGCACTGTCGCTGAAGGAGCGACTTCGGATGTGGTTCCTCAGCTGCTCGATGAGCTCCGGGTTCTGCTGCTGGATCTGCTGAGCAAACTGCTGGCCACTGACAGAAATCAACATCTTAACAGTTAGTTTTACATTAGTCCTAAAGCAAGATTTAATCATGTCTTTTTAAATAGTCATACGTGAAGAATTAAATCTGAAGAGATCATGCTTACGCTTCGATGAGACTGGATATGTCTGATAATCCGCCTACTCCGGCTGCCGACCCCCCCACGGCATTAGACATCATTCCTTGCATGCTGTTTAGTACAGAACACAGCAGAGATATTAATGTCAGTCGCAAACGTTTTATAACACAGATATTTTGACAATATTGTGTCAAATTAGAATAGGAAAAATAAATCTTATAATGAATCGTCCCTGATCATCGTCTGTTTTTAAAATATCGTCCGAAAGCTGCTTTTATCGACAGATCCCGAATAATGGGCGATATATCTGTGCAATACATTTTGTTTTAATGTATGTACATGTACGTAGCTCTTTTTGTGCTTTGTTTCATATCACGTTGTAATACTTTCCTAATTTACACCAGTATTGGAGTGTTCTAACACTTTTCATGTTAATAAAAAATGTCACGCATTTTTATGTTCATAAAATTTGTTCTTTAATTTACTGTTGTGGTAACATATAGTTCCACCCCCACGCCATGTCACAACTATCCCAGAGGGGCGGTAGGTACCTGTTTCACACCTGTATTTCGTTTTTAAATAGTGTTACAACTCATCCCCAGTCTCCATTTCCATCTCCATTTCAAAAAACATACATATAGACAAATAGACTGTCGCTGTTCTTCTAAAAACCTTAGTGTCCAAATTCGCTGTCTTTCAGGAAATAAAAAAAAACAATGTACTTCTTAAAGGATGACATACTGAGTTGTCAAAGTTGACAAGCACTTTTTAATACTTTTCATTGGTAAGATATTCGTAAAACCCAGTGACAAGCATTAAGGGTGACTAATAATAATGACTTATGGCAAAAATCACGAAATATGGAGAAACGAGATTTTTGAAGGACAGCAGAAATATAAAATATATAAAACACATAAAAACTTACAGTTGTTGCACCTGTTGGTTTTGCATCACGCTCGCTGCCTATAGTGCAGTAAGACAACATCTGATTCATTCAGTGTAAATAACAATAAATATGTGTATATATATATATATATATATATATATATAACCAATTTTACACAACCAAATCATTAATACCCTGACATAAACTGTATGTATTCAAGTCATGAAATTGAGTGTGCATTTTATGTATTGATGTGTCCTAACAAAAACACCTCTCACGCCTCACCTCGGCGTTTCCTACGAGTCTAATCCAACTGACTGGCCCTTTAACAACAGCATGGGCTGAATGCCAGTCAGTTTAAGGGGCTCAATTTATGAGGCATTTTGAGAATACCATACCAGAGCAATGTAAAACCCTTCACTGGAACTTACCATGCTAATGAACGCGGGGTTATTGATGAGACTGGCCATGTCAAACCCCAGTCCTGTGACCGTCTGTCAACACATGTCAAAAACTAATGTTATTGCCTATAGTGGTTGCACATATGGGACAGTAAAGTTCAATAAACAGCTGCGGGAAAAAAATAAGAGACCGCTCCAACTTTTCATCCAGTCCAGTGTCTGTTGAATTTCAACAAAAACCTCAGGAGGGACATAAAGTCATCCAACAGCGATGTGAAAGAGCATGACATGAAATATTTGAGAAAAATCCAGGTTATTAATCGTTTTTGAACTTTTCCTAAACACATGTAGAAATATTACTGTTGTATTGCTTAATAGTGAATATGAACTTGTTTTCTTTGCAGTATTTGAACAAGTCTGAAAAATACAGAGCATCTTTTCTGTTATTTTGACCTGTTTCTCTAGTGTTCATTTTCTTCAAATAAGTGCAAATAGAAACAATATTTTTATTTTAAATTTGGTAAAAACTCCTAACTCAGTCTGGTCAACCACATCTCACAACATTAAAAAAACTACTTAAATCCCATCTCTTCTGTGAAAACTTGACAGACAAATAAATAAAACTCTCTCTTTCTCTCAACAGATATTGTTCTGGCTTTTGTTGAAACTAGTAACTTTGTATTAGCACCTATTGTGTTACTGCTCCTGTATGACATATCGCTTATTGCTCCCAGAACTCTCTGTAAATCGCCTTGGATAAAAGCGTCTGCTAAGTGACTAAATGTTAATGTAATGTAGTAGTTCACAGAAAAAAAACACATACCGATGAATAGTATATTTTTAAATCAGAAGCACGGTCTCTGAAATGTTTTTTTAATGGTTTCTGCGGCTGTATGTTTAAAAAGATGATACACTCAAATAAAAGTTTTTGGACCAGCTAGTTACCACAAACACAGTGTGCTTAAAGTAAAAAATGACTTTCTGTCACTCCTGAGGTTTGATTTTGTTGAAATTCAACAGACACTGGACTGGAAGACCACAATACATCTAGAAACTCTGATTAAAAGAAAATGTGTGAATGGTCTCTTAACTGGCGTATACTGTACATTGGAATCTACATTCATTCTTGGATATATCGATTTTATATTTAGAGCAAACAATCCAAATGTGATCAATTCTGATATCATCTCTTTGTACTCACAGGGCTGGAAGCTTCTTTTTGTTTCTGCTCCGCAATCTTCAGGTTGGACTTGTAAGTGTCGTTTTCAGGATCCAACACCAGAGCTTTTTTAAAATATGATATCGCCCTTGGATACTTGCTCATAGACGTAAGTGCTAGTCTGGAATCATAAAAACATGAATAAGAAAATAGAATTGTAAATATCTGTTAACACAACAAATGTATTTTTCATGGGCTCTAAAGAGGTTTGTCTGATGTTCTTGTCAAACTTGGAATTAAAATGTTGAAGACACAGAATTAAACAAAAAGCTCCGACTTAATCATCATGTAAAAACAAAGACATCCAGCTCCACGCAGATCTTCAAATCATCTTGTCATTACAGTAATTCCAACCTTGGATGAACGCAGCATACATTCACATCAGATAACAGTTTGTGATTACCAGAGCTTGCTGTTGAAATGTTAAATGACGTAATATGTCAGGGTCTTATATTTATCCAGCCTGTTGTTCTTACAAAATAAAACCCCTACAAGATGAAGACCCCGAAGCAAAGCCCCCCCCGAACCCGGCTGTATTTCACAAATATGTTAGAAAATACATTTACTTTAGAGCAAATCTTGTATCATCAATCTAGTTGAGTAAATTATATGAGCTATATCCTATAATAACACCAGCTTACCCCATTCTGCCATAAGCTTTACTGTACGAGGGGTCGATCGCAATTGCTCGCTCACAATCACCTGTCGCCTCTGTGTAGTTTCCGAGTTTGCTGTGAGCCGCAGCCCTGCGAGAACAATCCCAGCAGTCAACCCCAAACAACAAACGTGAAAATAAAAGCGTGACATCCCAAGTCTACCTGTTGCAGTAATACACAGCGTTTCTTTGGTCCAACTCGATGGCTTTTGTGTAACAATCCACAGCACTGCAAATATTCTCCTCTTTCATGTGATTGTTCCCTATGAAGAGCACAAACACATTTGAGAACACATTAAAAACAGAACATCCATTATTTATCCGGTCTGATTTGCATTTTCACAGTGGAATAATGCGGTGACATTTAGTTACGCATATAGCATCCTGTGATATGGTTTCCACTGTGAATGGCATTGTTCTGAGTGAAATCCACTTGTCGGCGAGTCTAAATATAATAGGAAAGTTTGACATGCCCTCATTTTTAAGCTGCTCAGCTGTCTCAATGTCCTCCGGAGATGGAAACGTCTCGGGTAACGCAACGATATCATTCTGTAAATAACAATTAGAGAAAAACTTTTGGGGAAAGTGTCTCTTTTTAGCTTTTCGCATACTGTAACAGTCAAAAACGTAAGTTGAACTATAATGCTGTATTACTTTGAGAAGAGAATTGTGGAATATCTCTTTCAGTGGCTGTGGGGTGGCGAGATGGCAGTCGCTGGAGCTGATCTTGAAGGTGGTCTCCAGACATTGTATTGCAACTGTAAACACGAGAACGAATAAGACATGTTTTGATTATTTACATTGTGTTTGAATGTGAGCAAGACAAAATTGTATCTTGGTTCAAGTGTTGCCGGGATTGTGAAACTGACACTACAAGTATTAAGTACTAAACACTTTTGGTATTTGGCCGAGCAAACATTATTATCAATACTCTGATAATGATAATATGCTGCTATATTATTATTACATTGTACATTATATATACGAATATGTATATTATATTGACTAATCATCTTATCTCATATAATCACTAAAGATGATGTTGAAATACAATATTGTTATTAAACAAGTACAAATGCTTCCTTCTTAACAGACAGTAACTGCAATCCAAACAGTCAGTCGAGCAATAGAAAAAGGCCTGCGACTTTAAATGTTATATACATTAGGCTGACCTACCTTCCAGGCTTTCCTGCTCATCTGAATTCAGCGAGCCGCAGCGTGTCTGATCTCTAAGGAACTGCACGATAGAATATGCCAAGCGCTTTTCTACTGCCATTATGTCAGAAAGAAAGCTGGGAACACGTTGAAAATAGGTTGAAAAAAGGCATTTTTGAAAAGAATCAAAACATGATGTTTTTGTTATGAACATCTAAGTCCGTTAGAATATTTACATATCATAAACAACATAGTGCTGCATGTCCTTATGAAAATGACCCATGGTTTACTATAGTAACTAGTTTCAATATTAAATTAACTATAACTAATACAATTGCCACAAAAACACAGTTTCTACACTTTTATTCAAATAAAACCATGCTTAGATGTGTTGTTGCAGGGGTTAGGCCTAATGTCATAACATTCTTCTTAAATGATTTGTTTATAAATAAACTCCTATTCATCTTTGCCATGATCTGCTCACATCAAAACGGGTCTGAACCTATTGCACAGCACTACATCATTTCATGCAGCTACATGTAAACATGTCTCGCATGTTCCTGGATAGCAAAAGCTATAACACATATGATGCTGTTGTGATGCATTGCTGACAATGGAAGCCATGTCCTTCTGCACCGATCCATATAAAGCGATCGTATGTGTAACAAAAATAGCCTATAAACTCACTGTAGACCACCTATAGCTTTTACATCACATGTTTACACGAATGGAATCGCAGGCGGGTGCATATGGCTGTAAACATTCGCAGTTTAGGTAACGGACCACAGGAGGCAGGTATCTCTTATCTCTGCTAGTCTTCGTGACCCCCGCACCCCACATGCACCGCAAAACGACCTATCAATAACATTATAGTGTTGAGGATGCTACGCGCGCCCCCGCCCACCTACCTGGAGAAAGTACCAGCTGCAGCGCCCGTCTCTGAGCCACAGCGTCATGAACGCTCGTGCGAGTCTGCGAGAGTCATGCGGGACACTGCGCATGCGCGGTTCCGGCGGATGCATAGCTCATGAATATGAAATACGAAACGGTGACTTACGTGATGTGTAAAATCGATCCCGAAATGATGATCCCATTAGAAGAGATAGTTTAGAAGCGAGATGGCATTTGTAGGAAAACCAGTAACACCATTAAGACTTATATGGTCTTGATACAATAAAACAACAGTTTACAATGATATTTAGAGTAAAACTGTGGTAATAAAAGTAGTAACCAATCAAAAGATCACGGTAAATTTCATGTGCTATAACAAAAAAGGCCCTTGGAAGTCTGCTCGCCTTTTCTAACTGCACTGTAATATTTTATATAAATGTATATTATTGTTTATTTTTATTGATTATGAATATAAATTCTATAATTTGTTTAATCTTACATGACATAAAAATACATTAAACGTCACCAATCTTTCAACCGACTTTTTAATTCGCCAGCCAACTAGCACCGCCCACCACCAACGTGTCCCTTTCAGCCAATCATATAGCCGTGAGTGGAGAACGTCTACGTGCCTAATTAATATTCATAACCTTAGCTGTCAGCGCAGTTGGATTGTAACAACACTCGAGTGCGGTGAAACTGTACGCAGGGCATCCCATTTTTGCACATTGGACGCATGAAACAGGCATGCAATGTTTGTCCTCCGCATTTCTTTGGTCCGAGCTGGTAGAAGGTATTGCGATTTCGGTGCTTTTATTAACACGCTTAATGCATTATTCTCTTGTTTGTCTATTATTAACCGAACGTATAACTGTGACTCATATGCTATACATGCTCTGGAGTGGTGTCTTATTTTACAAAGTTATCTAATTAGGTTATCTTAGCGGCTCCCCGCAAAACTAGTCATGCATTTGGCATCTGTGTGAGCTCGTGTAAGTGTGCCAAGAGGAGATTGGTTTCGCATTCTCTGTTTTAACAGGCATGTGAAAGTGTCCGTCGTTAGCACGGAAAACATTCACAGCGCGCAACTCACAGAGCACTCGGGTTTCAGCATTTTGCTGTTTTGAAGTGCCAAGAAGCTACCTATAAATCTCCACGCAATGCACTGTGATCAATGGCACAGCGAGCTAAACTTCTGTCTGTACTTTACAGAATTATTCCATCCAGATCTAAACTAAAGATGACCCTTCAAAACGGATCAGTCATATCAGCCCAGAACTGCTCCAGCAGCACAGACGTCAAGGCAAACAGCCTGCGCTGGGATCTGACCCCAGAAGACATCAGACGCCGCACTGAGCTTCTGATCCAGCGGATCAAACAAGCGCATGACTCGGTGGGGACCGTGGACATTGGAAAAGTGTGCTTTGAGAACACATTGCAAGTCCTGGCAGATGCAAAAGCAGATTATGCAGGTGAGTGGCAACTGATGTTATATATTGTGTGTTGACAGATTTAAACATGATTTGCTATTAAACTGTGTTTTAATGAATTTTGTGTTCTGTGCAAACGGAACCGATTATCTTGGCATTGCATGTGAATGTACAAGCTTAGGAAACACAACAGCATTTACTTCTGTCCATGAACTGTATGTGGTTTTTACTTTTAGCTTCACGTCACATGTTAGACTTCCCTCAGTTCGTCTCCCCGGGCAAAGAGGTCAGATTGGCGAGCACTGAGGCTGATAAATGTCTGTCGGATTTCGATGTGGAAATGAGCATGAGAGCGGATGTTTTTCAGAGGCTTCTAGCTCTGCAGGTAACATGCGTATGCAGGTGAATCTCAAACCTTTAAGAACATTTGTAGGTCTTATTTGAACCTTTAATAAATCAAGAAAAACTAAAAAGCAAGTTAAGCGCATTTTCCATACGAATTTGAAAATGTTCATTTTTATGCGAATGAAGAGGAAGTATCCATACTTTATAACAAAATTGTTAATTCAATTATGACAGTGATTATATAAAGGCATGGCCCTAAAACCTGAACCCTTAAAGGGATACTTCAGAAAGAAAAAAAAAATGACTCACCCTCAAGTCATCCTCACTGAATGTTACTTTCTTTTTGAAGAATAAGGGTGCGATCACACAGAACGCGCTTTTCATGTTCGAAAACGTGAGGTGCGCCGCGCTGCTCTTTTGGTGACTCTTTGAAAAGAGCAGCGCGCAGCCACAACAAGTGTCTCCTCCATGTCTCCAGGCGTTCCAAGCATCTGTAAACTTCAGTTGCCACAAGGGAAGCTCCGCCTCTCCACTCATTCGATTGGACAATGGAAAAAAGCACACATGATGTCAATCGCTTTTCTGCTCAGAGTTTATTTTTTTTCAACTTCGGGCGCTCAGAGCGCTCCACCTAAAGCGCGAGGCGCAGCAGGCGGCAGAAACGCGAGGCACATGGCACGCATAAGCAGCGCGCAAAACGTTCCCTGCCAACTGAAAACAATTCAAAAGAGGCGCAGGTTTGTCTGATCAGGCCCTGATGCAGTCTGAGTTATAATACCAAGTATCCTTTTTCTTCCAAGCGGTAGAATGGGAGTGAAAAAGTGCATCCATTGATCAAAGAACTGCTCGACACGGCTCCTTGGTCTTAACAAAGCCGGAGCCGTTTTGAGCAGTTCTTTGATCGATGAATGCAGCTTTAAAAACTCGCCCCCATTCACTCCCATTCTACCGCTTGGAAGAAAAACGATGCGTGGTATTATAACTCCGAATGCATTTTCTTCAAGAAGAAAGTCATATTCCGTTAGAATGCCTTGATGGTGAGTAAAACATGGGGAAATTTAGTTTCTTGCCTGAAGTATCCCTTTAACTAACTATTTCAGTGGCGTCAAATTCATAAAAAACATGATTATTCTACCTTTTTTTTAAATAAAGTGCTATGATTTTGACTATGTAAAATGGTATACTGCAAAAACAGCTTATTCAGAAATCCCCATGATACATCACAATCATGAGCTCAATAACATGACAATAACATATTAATAATGTGACAATACCATGTCAATAACGTGACAATAACATATCAATAACGTGACAGTAACATATCAATAACGTCACAATAACATATAAATAATGTGACAATAACATATCAATAACTTGACAAAACATATCAATAACGTGACAATAACATATTAATAACGTGCCAATAACATATCAATAACCAAAAACATATCAATAACATAACAATAACGTGACAATAACATATGAATAATGTGACAATGACATATGAATAACGTGTCAATGACGTGGCAATAACATATCAATAACGTGACAATAACATATCAAAAACATATCAATAACGTGACAATAACATATCAATAACATATCAATAACGTTACAATAACATATCAATATATAACATATAACAATAAATAACATGACAATAACATATCAATAACGTGACATAACATATCAATAACATGACAAAAACATATCAATAACGTGACAATAACATATCAATAACATGACAGTAACATGACAATAACATGACAATAACATATAAAACGTGACAATAATATATCAATTACATATCAATAAATTGACAAAAACATATAAATAATATCAATAATAATAATAATATCATATCAAGACCCATACAATAAGAGATTTGGCAGTGTCAGCTGAGCCTGAGACCAAAACAATTTTATAATGCGGACTCACAAATTAAATTTCACTGTCAGAAATTTTGGAGTGAGCAAAGCCTTCAGTTTGGCTGCTCTGACTCTAATATCATTCATTTAAATAGACTGTCCATCTTCCAGGGTATTTACTGCCTTTCTAATTGAGCTGTAATAAAATGGCGTTGATTGACTCCTTAGTGACCCTGTGTAAAACTGCATTGACAGAAAAGCATGCAACCGCTCAACTGGTACAGCGTTGGGCCCATGTAGATTTGGTCTGGTGTCAAAGGTGCAGTTAGCTGGGTCTTCCACGGGAGCCGTGGATTCATCGGTGCATGCAATAAACCTTTACTTCAGGCATTCGGTGTGCATGCCTCAGGGCTTCTCACTTTATCTTTACAGGAAAAACAATCCAGTGATTTATTGCCTGAGTCAAAGAGATTGCTGGGACGACTGATAAAGCTTGGGAAACGGAATGGATTGCACTTATCCAAGGAAATACAAGAAGTATGTTTTTGCTATTTGTGAGATAGACAATTTACAAATATTATTTGCACGTATTTGCACTTATGCAATTGTCTTATAAATGTTTCATTTTTTTCTTCAGGAAATCAAGTCAATTTCCAAACAAATAAGTAAACTGTCCATAGATTTCAACCAAAATGTGAACGAGGAAAATACTGTGCTCTCATTCTCTCAGAAGGAGCTTGGTAAGCACAGCTGTGGTATAACATCAGCTGCTTTAGTGAAGTCATCTTGAGCTTGTATGTCTTTCTCTCTCAAGCGGGTCTTGCGGAAAGTTACGTGAGCGGTCTCGAGAGAGCAGAAGATGGGCGGTACGAAGTCACTCTGGCTTATCCGCACTACTTTCCCCTGATGAAAAGATGTCATGTTCCAGAAACCAGGAGAAAGATGGAGGTTGCCTTTCACAGCAGGTGCAAAGATGTAGGTCCTCCTTTATAATGTGTTGCTCAATAAGGTGGCTGACACAGGGCTGAGAAGTCGTCACGTTTTCGCTTCTTTGCTGAAGGAGATAACGTATTTACGAAACATGCTCTGTAGTGCAGTTTGTCCATTTAGGGCTACTGTAGAAACCCGCGGTGTATGTAGATAGAAATAGCTCATTCGAAGGTAATTAAAGCATATTGCTACATTATGTAAGGTCTTTATACACCTCTGAAGACATAGTGATGTATATATTATTACACGGCTCGTTGGAAGGCTTGATACCATTTTGACAGGTTTTTTGACAAAGGAAATATAAATATGTCTTTAAATAACATATGACATTATATTTACAAATGATTAAACCAAATTGACTGTTCGTGACATCGGAATGTCGTTTCTTACCTTAAAACCAAAAAATTACCTAATAAAATATTTCTAAATCACATTTCATGTCCAGTTTTTTTCTCATGTGCCAAGTAGCCGTGTAATAATGTACAAGCAGCCGGCTGTTATCGCGAAATAAGTCTGGTCCAGATCACACTGTCGGGGCTTATTTCTGTGATAACAACCGGCTGCCTGTACATTATCCCTTACATATTGCATTGCTGTCAATAGATCCTCCAAGAATGTACACGTTGGACATTTAAATGGTGCAAATAATTAATTGTTCTCATGTTTTCAGGCAAACACTGCTATTCTCGAACAGCTGATCGAGTTGCGGGCAAAGCTGGCCAAACTCCTGGGCTTCACCAATCATGCCAATTATATGCTGGAAATGACAATGGCTGAAAAATCTGAGAATGTGGCACAATTTCTTGGTATGTCCCTTGATCTGCGATTTTACTTTTTCTCTTGATCATTTCTGTCAAGGATGAGCACCTACAATGTAGTGAGTTATCACACAATGTAATGGCAATACAGTGTATTCCTGATGCAAAGTTTTTGTGTACTAGATGAATGTATGTTTTTCAATGGCCAAAACCACTTTAGAGCAAAATGGCCGGCTTGATTGACTGTTATTGGCCAGACAGTTTAGTCTTCCTTCTTCCTTCAAACTACAGTTAAAGCAACACTTTGTAGTCTTTTAACCTTAAAATAATGTCTCTAAAATTATTTCAGTGTTAGAAGATCTTTTTTGTTAGAAGACTCATTTTACTGCCCCTGCTACCTGAGCAGCCTCATAGCGGCTACTACCACACTCTGTATGTTCTGTGTTTTGGTCGGTACACATCCCCTGCCTGCGATAGAGTGCAACATGGTTTCCAAACAACGTTTCTGCGTTCGCTGGTTCCATCAGCTTATTAAACAAATTCACATTTATTGTGCTGTCAATGGGGAAGCTTATACAGCGACATTATTTACAACACTGTTAACAGACGATTGAGCAAAAGTTCTATAGTGCCGCTTTAATGGACAGTTAAGAAACATTTTCAACATTTAAGTTAATATTGTTTAAAGAAGTGATAATCTCAGCAATTTTGTGAATGTGACACATGTCGCCTTTAGATTGTACTATAAATTGGCATTATATCGGCCATTGGCCACCTATTTAATAGATATCAGGATTAAAGGGATAGTTAACCCAAAAATTTTATTTTGTCATCCTTTACTCATCTTTTTGTCATTTCAAACCTGTATGACTTTCTTTTTTTCTGCAGAACACAAAAGAAGATATTTTGAAGAATATTTTACTTGGACCCCATTCACTTGCATTGGTTTTGTGTCTTTACAATAGAAGCCAACGGGGGCCAGTGCTGTTCGGTTACCAACTTTCTTCAAAATATCTTATTTTCGTGTTCTGCAGAAGAAAGAAAGTCAAACAGGTTTAAAATGACAAGAGGGTGGCTAAACAATGACAGCATTTTCGGGTGAACTGTCAATTTAAAGTGTAGAAAACCTGTATGACTTTCTTTTGCATAACACAAAAGAAGATATTTTGAAGAATGTTTGTTATCAAACAACACTGGATCCCATTGACACAAAACCACTGAGACATTTCTGAAAATATATTCTGTGTTCTACAGACGATCGAGTCATATACAGGTTTCGAACCACATAATGGTGAATAAATTATGACAAAAAATTCATTTTTGGATGAACTATCCCTTTAACCCGTTAATCATGATCCTCCGTGCATCCAGATACCTTTGGATCTTGTATTAACTGTATGATTTGACACAGTTGAAAAGGTTCAATTCTATAACTAAAATATTTTTTTCTTATGCCCTCTAGATGAGTTGTATAAAAAGTTGAAACCAGTAGGTGAGCAGGAGAGACTTTATTTACTATCACTCAAACATGCTGAATGCAAGAGGCGGGACTTGGTTTTTGACGGACAGATCCACGCGTGGGACATGCCTTATTACATGAATCTGGTGGAACAAGTGAAGTTTGCAGTTGATAAGGACAAACTGATCGAGTACTTCCCTCTGGAGGTGGTGACTGAGGGTCTGCTGAACATATATCAGGATCTGTTGGGTCTGAAGTTCCAGCAGGTGGCGAACCCTCATGTTTGGCATAATAACGTGAAACTCTACTCAGTGCTGGACTATGAGAATGGAGATGAGATCGGGCAGTTTTATCTGGACTTGCATCCCAGGTAAACCACCTAAAGATCAGGTAACACGCAGTTTCTGCCAATCTCATATTAATCTTGAGTACCTATTCAGTAGTATTGCATACGTTGTATCTTCGAAAGAGTTTTTAGTTTTAACAAATTTATAAAATAAAAAAGCTACAGCTGTACGATTATTTCCGGAAAAACACGAGCTGCTGGATGCAGGCAGTCGGACGGAACGACAGCACGAGCACACAACACATCGTTGCATTAATTCCATTCTTGTTTTTTACATTATGGACGTACACGCCGATTGCCAACAAAGAACAAACATATGACTTAGTTTGACTTACCGCGTGCAGTTCATGTCCGGCATCTTTTAGCACTGGGACCGCGCCATCTATCAGTTTCAAACGATCTCCAAATCCAGCGTTTTATCCACCGTTTATATAACATCCATCAAGGAAATACCATGAACAAACAAACACACCTCAATCTTCTCTCCCTGTCGCAAGAGTAACGTGCTGTAGCTGCAGGCCCACAGCCCAGCCAATCTTGACGCAGCGCAGCCAATATTGATAAGCGGGTCTTCCTATGTTGGTTTGTTGGTGTGTGGGCGGGCTATTTCTTTTGCCTTCTTTCTGGGAGAAGTGCCCAATAAAACAGGGATCCAGACTTTTAAAAAACGTTCAGAAACAAGTTCGTGTGCTGGGGGAGTGTATCAAGCACAGAAATACTACATCATACGTCCAACTCGTTTTTTAACATTTGACCATGTTAAGCATGAGCACGTTTAACAGTGCAAAGAAGTCAGAATGCATGACATAGCATGATACCTCTGCTTTAAAAAAGTATCTTTTCTACCAAAAAAGTTTATTAAAATATATAATAGTTTGTTTTACGTTTAGGTCTTCAGCATTGAATGGTGGTGTGATATTGGCTGATATTGTCTTTTTACTCGGATTGATTTAATATTTTTTACTCTTTAGGGAGGGTAAATATGGCCACGCAGCTTGCTTTGGCCTACAGCCAGGATGTCTTGGAAATGATGGGAAACGTAGGTTTCCAGTAGCCGCCATGGTGGCCAACTTTACAAAACCTACGAGTAACTGGCCCTCCCTTCTGCAGCACCATGAGGTGGAGACATTCTTCCATGAGTTTGGACATGTCATGCATGAGATCTGCTCCAGGGTACGTCAACATTCTCAAGCAATTACGATGGGGTCCGACAGTCTAAACCTGCAATAATTTCAATTTTAAGAACGCTTCGAATGTAAAATGAATAGATTCTTATGTGTTTCTGGGTCACGCACATTCGTGGTCATATTAACTCCTTGTGTAAAAGGTCACATTACTGTGCTCCTATTAAGTGCACATGATGTTCTTTCGATCGTTCTAAAATCATCCTGGGATAACATGAATCATCAGGTTCATGGAGTCCATGCCAGCAATGATTGCATGATCATTGCAGTGTCATTAAAGCAAAAGGGGAACATACCAAATAAAAACAAGACAATCTAAGGCCGTGTTCACACTTGACTTCTTTTTAGAAAGTTGACAATGGCGCTTTTTTAGTTTAAAAAAACGCAGCGTTGTGGTTACAAATAGCAGCCGGCAATGTTCAAAGATGGCAATTATGCACGAAGGCAGATAGACTTCATAGGCAGCGTAATGGAAGTCTGATTGAATTATAAACAGAGATCGTTTTTGCTATAACCAATCGCATATTTAAAAACTACAATACTAATTTCTCCCTAGAAATGCAATCAGAAATTATTGACAATGAAAATTAAACTTACATTTATACGAAACTTTGCTCCAATGGGCAGTTCGGTCGCCATTTTATTTTTCGAGCTTGAGCCTTCTCGACCAATCACATTCCTTGCATGTTGTTATGGAAACAACAGAACTCTGTCATTGGTTAGCTGCGAAAAAGAAGCTTGACATAAGGCGTTTTTTTTTCAGGAAAGTAGAAGTTTTTTCAAACTCAAAATATGCTGTGAGCTGCAGAAAAAGACGCTGCCGTCTGAAAAAGTGCTCAAGACTTTTAAAAAAATGGTTTACTCCATAGGATTATAATGTAAAACAGACGCTAGCAGCTTCAAAAAATAAGTCAAGTGTGAACACGGCCTTAAATTATATTTTTATTTTTAAATGTTCAGTAAGGATGTTAAACCCTTGGACCCACCGCAATAAATTTAGACAACTTTTATTTTGGGCAGTTTATTTGTTGTCTAATGTTGAATTAGGGACACAACCTATTAGCACCTGTCTAAGTTATATAAATATAAAAAACACCTTGTTGCACAACCTGCATGTTCCAGACCCGCTATGCAGAGTTCAGTGGGACACAGGTGGAGACCGATTTTGTGGAGGTACCATCTCAGATGTTGGAGAACTGGGTTTGGGAGAAAGAGCCACTAAGAAGGATGTCCCGCCACTACAAAGATGGCAGCCCGATTCCTGACAGCCTGCTGAATAAACTCATTGCCTCCAGAGTGGCCAACACTGGTCAGATGATCTATCTATTCATAGATGTATCTACCCATTTTTGTCTTGGTGCCTTATAAATATCTGCTGTATTTGTGTATAATTCATGCAAAAAAATATTCTAATGAATATTTGTAACAACATGTTTGTGCGCAGGTCTGATGAACCTGCGGCAGATTGTTCTCAGTAAAGCTGACCAGTCACTCCACACTAAGGACAGTGCTGATACTGCAGCTGAGTTTGCCAAACACAGTAAAGAGATCCTGGGGATCCCAGCCACACCAGGTCATAAACACGGCATAACCAGCCAATAAGGATGTAACAGCCTTTGGTGTAGTAGTCATCACGGCTAAAAATGCAACACACTAAACTCTGACACTAATAATATATTGACTTATGGTAGAGTTTGTCTAAACTGTTGTGAAGGTTGTATTTTAATGTTTATAGGGATTTATGTATAGCGTTTTTGGCTTTTTTGAAATGACACACTGCTGCCCAATTTGCATTTTACACGTCCTAAATAGTATTCGAAAAACAATATTATGTTGTAATGGGTCATCTAAAAGAACCCAGATGGTCTGTAAACTTTCCAGTGAGAATTCGAAGTGTTGATTAAGGCCAGCAAGAATCTTCTTTGTAGTGATGTCACTACAATGAGTTCATTAAAGTCCCCTTGAACCGGAAGTTGCAATCGTTTTTACCAGAGACACTCTTATTATAAAGATGGGAGGGTCTGTTATACTTCCAATTGGAGAACTTGTAACGGCTAACAAAACCCATTGACATCCATTCAAAAAACTAGCATCCGGTCTCCTTTCCTGCATTCCGCTGAAGCCAGGGTGTTAGCATTAGCCGTGATGCTTTTGTGCCTAATGGTTGCAGGCTTTTCTTTTGAAAGGGCTAACAGTTGAAGGGGAGGAGTTAACGGATGCTCCGCCCAAGCCATCTAACATACATCATTTATGGATAGTCATTCAGAAAGGAAGTGCATTTTCAGATTTTAACTGAAGATCATGAGGGCGTTTTAAAGTTTTAAAAAGAGAATGACCCACATTGCTTTACAATAAACGCTGCAATATTTCATGAAAAAATAGGCATTGTCATTCTTTATTTAATTGGGACTTTAACATACAACTGCTTCCATGTTCATATCAAGGGCTATTCAGTGTGAGCAATGTTCTGCTTTACTTTTATTTATCAAAGTTATTTTACATACAGCCAGGGAAAAAGTCAAGAGACCATTCAAATTTTTTATTTATTCACTACTTCTAGATGTATTTTGCTCATTCCAGTCCAGTCTGTTGAATTTCAATCAAAACCTCAGGATTGACATAAAGTCATCCAACAGCAATGTGAAAGACTGACAGCATGACAAGACACGTGAAATAAAAATCGAGGTTATCACATCTAAAAATAGTTTTGAACTTTTCCTAGAAATATTCCTGTACTTAAATGTGAATAAGAACTTTTTCTTTGCAGTATTTGAGGTCTAAAAAATACAGAGTTTATTTTCTGTTATTTTGACCTGTTTCTACAGTTTTCACTTTCTGCAAATAAATGCATATAGAAACAATATTTTTATTTGAAATTTGGGAGACATGTTGTAAGTAGTTTACAGAATGACCTAATCATAAACACATACAGTACCTATAAATAGTAAAGAAATAAAACAATGTAAGGGTCTCAATTTATTCTATGGCTGTATATTATTAAGTAAATGTGGAAAAAGATCATGAAAAAACTATATTGTGGCTAGTAACACTTTCTAAGTGGGGAAAACTTTTTCAGGGGAAATATTGTACAATTTTATGTATACAGTAACATATACTATATAGTCCGTAAAATTAAATTTGTTGGCTAAATTATATGAAAATAAATTATTTTATGATTTTTTAAATGATTAATTGAATTGTTTTAATTTAAAATTTTCACGTGTAACTCTTTCCACAGGCACAAACATGACAGCTAGTTTCAGTCATTTGGCTGGAGGATATGATGGTCAGTACTATAGCTATCTTTGGAGTGAAATATACTCAATGGATATCTTCTTCAGTCGGTTCAAGAAGGAAGGAATCATGAATCCAAAAGTAAGTTTTGCTCTTTCTGTTTTTTATTTCTGTTTGGCTAAACTTAAGAGAGAACAGACAAAAACGGAATAATTATTTTATTTGATAGTCACCACTTGAATTCTGTATCAGCATTACTGCGTTAAATTTCCATTTAAGGCAGAAATCCAGAATCAGTTACGATTGGGAAACTGGATTGTGAGAAACATATTTTTGCCATGTGATTCTGACTAGTGAACTGCCAGAAATAGATGCATCTCACATATATTAATAGATACTAGAGGAATAGTACTAACTACGCAAAACTATTGACAAGTGTTGTGTCATACTTAGTCATAGTATTGTTTAAAGATGAGTCTGCACATTTAGGGGAAGTTGACTTCACCATTCAAATACAAAATGCAGAGTTCTGGTCCTTGATAATTATCAATTAATAGCTAGAGTTTATATAAAAAATTATGTAGTGCCATCTCTTTAAAAAAGTTTACATTCAGCATTATGATCTAGTCTGAAAAATGTGTATGTTTGTGTGTTTTGACCTACAGGTGGGTAAGGAATACAGGCAAGTGGTGCTGGAGGCAGGAGGTTCAATGGATGGTATGGATATGTTGAGAAAGTTTCTGGGTCGTGATCCTTGCCAGGATGCATTTATTCAATGTAAAGGACTTGCTCAAAAAATTACAGAACAAAATACTTATTGACTATGACCACTGGAAGGAAAACATTGATAATATCTGTAGAGATCTATTGCCATGTATATTCTTAATTATCATTTTAATTATACAGATTGTGTTATACTGAATAAAATGTTGTGAATACATTTTATGTAGGCTGCCTTGTTTGTTGTATGAAGGATTTTTTTGTATATTTGCATACAGATTTGTATAGATGCTGTTATGGAAATGAATGTGTGAATGAAACGCCTCTGCAGACGATTAAAGTGACAGTAACATTAGGCGAACACCTGGTGGAGACAAACATTAACTTTTGACAAATGATAGTCAGGACGTTACTGTAAGTCAGCGTTTGAAATGGCTTTAGACATTCAAGTTTATGAACAACTTATTCATCAGAATAAATGTAAGATTTATGCGCGGCATTTTGTGGAATCAAGTCGTTCGTTGTTATTTTTACTTAAAACGCCTCAGAGAAATGCTGCCAACCAATCCTACGACATAAATGTAAGGCGCTTCCGCTTCCTTCCCGTTCCAATTGGTAGAATATGACTCATTCCGTGGAAATCCAAATCGTCATTAGGTTTAAACTTCACGCCTGTTTTCATGTAGGCCAACTGCTCCGAATTGGCTTTTCCCCAGTTTTAGCAATAACGTTTTGAAAACCGAGTAAATGAGGAAGATTCGTTTTAACGAACCGGCGCAAAATGATTCGTTTGGTTTATCTCGTTATAAAAGTCCCCTCGCTACATTTATGCGTTCACTTTTGTATTGAAAAAACGTGTTAGAAACACAACACAGCTATCCATGTCTTTATGTAGGAACGAATAATAAACTTAGAAATATTGTCTGTACCTAACCATTTTCAAACGCTGAACGATTCGATTCAATTGATTCCTTACAAAGAACCGATTCAAACAAACGGTTCGTTTGCGAATCGAACACCACCATTTAGCACAACTGTAGCGCAGAGCTTCCCAGTGCGTGGCTGCTGTTTCACTGCTCCATCACTTCAATGACTCCTTCGTGTCTCAATGTAAATTAACTACGTTGGCGACCTTTAGGTCGCCTTTTTAATCACACAGACACTTTTTTTGTAAATCTCTTGTGGCGTCGGAACATTTTTGTGTCACAAAGGAAACTTCCAAGCAGCTGTGGCTAAGTTTTCGTCGAGCGGTTAGTGTAACGTTAGTGAAGAACGCGTTAGCTCGTTCAGCTAGCAGCAGCTTTCTTCTGGTTCCCATCATCTACTGCAGTCGGCTAGCACTGTAATTCGTGGGCTTTTACATGGTTTTTGTGCCTCCAAACGTGAACTGCCCCCGATGGATTAACTGAGCGATTTTATCTCGTAGATGAACGGAGAATATCGGAAAGGTTCAGTTTAAGGTGAGTACGAGACGTTTTTTTGTCCTCCAGCTCGACTCGATGTACGGGTACGACTCTTTCACGGTTAGCCGTATCGTGCTAAGAATGGTGGGGGTACGTTTGTTTGGGTTCTCGTTCTCATGGCCTGTCAAACCCCGTATTTATTTATTTGTTATACTAAGGGTTTTAGCGTGTATTTAGCATATACTTGTACAGTGATTTTTTTTTTCTCAATGTGTCGCGTTTAATATCCAAGACATGGTTGACTAGACTGTGCTTGTCATGCTCTGCTGAGACATCAATCTTATTTCTGTATAACAAAAATCACAATTTAATATATGTAATCATTTTGAAACAACATTATAGGGCTTATTTTTTACACTTTGGTTGACGCTCAGGTGTGTGCAGTATATAGACACACCACCATCTGTAGTACACATCCTGTTTTCAGTGTCCTACTGAAAGGACAAGACGGGACGCGGGAGATCGGGTCCAACGAAACGTGTATTTTGTCGGTTTCATTGGCTTCCATTGTATTATTTGACTGTTTCGTTGAAACATCATGCGGATACATGAACGTGCCATTCTTTTGTTTCATTATCACTTCCTGCTCGGAACAGGTTCTGTAGGTGAAACCGGAGTATTATAATGACGCCTGGTCATTACCGAGCAAACCAGCGATTCAACTAGTTAATCACGTTAGTATAGTGCTGGTATTAAAGGCTTTGAGAGTAGTGTTGGAAGTCATTCCTGGACTTGATCCGTCCTAAGTTCTGCAATGACCACCATCGGCAGGCAATCGCGGCTGATCATACAGTTGAGTTGACTGTCTGGTGTGTTTGTTTTCATTTCAGGGCCTATTTCAACTCACTGTATGAGAATGAGTGGGTGAGCTTGACGGTCTATCATAGGATTGTGTGAAATACAATCTCAACTCGCAAAGAGGAAAATGTTATTACTCAGAGATTGCTTTTCCAATAGTTCAGATGGCATAGAGTCCGATTTTTATTTGAGTCGCCGTATTTATTCAAAAAATATTTTGGGGACAATTTAGAAAATCGATTTTTCATATTGGAAATGTGTGTATTGGAAACTTTCTTGAGACTGCTGAGATCTCTTTTAAAACTGTAAGGTGACAGATGAAAGTTGAAGGCGAATTATGGAAAAAATTGTGAAATGGTCTTTTAAATGAATTAAATGCAAAGAAATAAGCATTTACAGTGAGTGGGTACCCTATACATTCCTTCATAGGCTCAGTTTATTTAATAGGCTAGATATTTCACCAGAAATAAAAAAAGATGAGAAAATCAGGGTAATTCGATGGCGAAAGGTGTTGGAACCCTACACGTGTGTGATAAGACGTGAGTCTCTGGAGACCGTTTGGAGAATCCGGAGACTTCCATTTATCTCCTCTGTCTAGGAGAAACGGTTAAGGTATTATAAAGGTGTCCTCTGAGATTTTTTTTTTTCTCTTGAAGGGCATTTGTTTATCGTTACACAGAATATATATGACAGGTATCTGTTATAATTTGTGTTTGTTGGTCTAGCGGATCGTTTTAAAAGTTGAGAAATAGAGCTAATAGGATAAGGTGCTTCAGGAAGATTATTGCCGCTTTGTTAGCTCATCTCCTCCATGGCTTATCCCTATTTTCTGCTTCCTGCAACAAACAGATTGGATCGCATCCCGCGAGTGTGAACTTTAACCAGGGGAAGATTCTGCTGGTTTGTCTCAAGGTTACACTGTAATCTGCGCTTGAATTTAATCACAAAATGTTTTTTTTATTTACAGTTATTCTGTACTGTTATTTAACAGACTAGTGCTGCTTTCTTTACAATGCCCCGTTGCTGTTCTTTATGGATAGTGATTTCAAAGGCATTTTGTCGTCTTGCTTAGTCAGGAATTCTTCTGCAGGTGTATGTGAAATGCACATCGGAGAATTCTCAGTCTAAATAAAGAACAATAATAAATATTCACCTTGGACTTTGTATTCACGCCAAGAAAAAGCTTGCAGGCTCATGGAACTTTTGCAAAGATGTTCCCTTTAAATTTAGTACCTTGTTACGTTGTGTGCCATTGTGTTGATTTACATTCTTTTTAATTTAGACTTCATGCTGTTCATACGTGTATAATATATTTATTTCCTGTATTCCTCAGTTAAGCTTATGTTGTCTGTGCATCGGTATAAAAGTTTGTAATGCAGCGAAGCAGTGTTCACTAATGCTGAGAATGCATTAGGATGCAAACTGCAATGGATGCAGACAGTGGGTACTCCCAACAATGCAATGCGCTTGCCTTGACCTTTCATTTCCCCTGATAAAGCCAATTATCATGTTTAACTCCTGCTTTTGATTCGTGACCAAGAGTTTAAACATGTTCACATTACTGATTAATAATAAACATGAACCTTTTGTTTTTGGTTGAATTTGTCTTGTGACGAACGTGTGGTGACAGTCTACACTTGATATGTTCTTCTGTCTTTCACATCTTTAGTTGGCGATATTCAGTGTATACCATACAGTAAGCAGTACACTAGTGTTTTATTGAGGACGTAGCCTAAGTGCTTTTCCTGTTTAATGATTGACAAGGTGCTTATGGCAGACGAGAGCTTCTGGTGAAACAAACCACTCTACCCAAGAGGAGACTCCAATGGCTTTATTGATGCCTGCTGTAACATAATAACACGTGGATGTCTTTGTTTCAAAACATTGCCATATGTGGCCAAGATCCAAACCTCAGAGACATTTTATTCTGCCAGGATGTCGCCAGTGTAGTTTCACACTGATTCCTCTCTGTGGAGAGAACAAAAAGAAAAACTCTCTTCACAGATGCACTGGTATTCATACCACTGTGATTCACGAAACAACTCATTGATTCTTTTGAGTCATTCCTCAAGACTGTGTTCCTAGAACCCATTCAGTATTTTGTGCTGTCTGAAAAGAAAATGTTGATACAATACACTATAGTCATGCATTGTGTGTGACCTGAAGTGCTCTGGAATGTTTCCATTAAAATGAGGAGGTGGAGGAAGACTGCGTATCTTCCCTAAGTGTTTCTGCACATTCTGCCCTTACGGAGCCCCTCACAGCACCAGCTTTTGTACAACACCACAGACTTTCTCCGTACACTCAGCGTCATGTGATTGCTCGCACATCGGATTTGCTCCATAATTTACTCCTTTTCTGGCCTGATTCTTGTTATTCTATGGACATGGTTTTTACCTCAGTTTATTTCTGAGAAGCACTTTTCATGTGTTGTGAGACGACTGGATGTACTGTTTCCCTCCCCCCCATATCATTAAAATGATCTGTACGAAGTCACTCAAGATGCCAAATAGTTTGCTTGTATTTATGAGTATTCTGATCATTGTAAATTATCTGTAATATGTAATCACAAAGCACAAAACCACCCAATTGCAGAATCATCAGTGTATTGAGTAACCAATTCTGTTACAGTTCACTCTAAAAAAAAATCAACCCATCATTGGGTTAAATATGGAAAAACCCAACTGTTGTGTTAAATTAACCAAGAATATGGTTATATTCAACCCAACAATATGTTCAAACTACTCATCATTTTGGGTTGAAACAACCCAGCATAGGTTAATTTATAACCCAACGGATGGGTTTGTCCATTTTTGACCCCAACGTTGGGTTGAAATTAGGGCTGTGACCGTATGATTTTTGTTCCAACCGCGGTGAAGCCGCAACAAATCATGCGGTTTGGCGGTTAATTGCACCGAACCACACACCTCCACAAAATGTTTTAAATAAATTATTACAAATATAAGAACCCGAGGAAACTGCAGAAAGAACAACGGCATAACAGTCAGTGGATATAAACGCACGCAAGCTTTGAATAATTCATCGTTTGTAACAGCAAATCATCATTGATGTTATTTAAGTATTAATACAGCTACATTTATAATAACAACCTTTTTCAGAGTGCAACATAAAAGAGGCTTTTTCTCTGCATAAGCTGCAGAAAGAACAACAGGGTTACAATATAAACGCACTTGTCCAAACGCAACTTGTTGAAAGTTTAAATAATTCATTGTTTGTAACAGCAAATTATCATTCTTCACTTCATCTGTAATGATTTTATTTATACAGAAAATGTAAAAAATAAATTGTATGTTCCTAAATCTTTTTTCACTCAGATCGCAACTAGTTTAAATATTTTAAGTTTACACACCGGATGCACGTATCGCGTGTTATGCTCAGCTCACATCACCATATTAAAATGTTTCAAAACTAGTGAGCCACAGAATTCGTTAACATTACTTATATTTGGTATAAAAATACCAACGTTATATTAAATGATTAACAATAATCAATGTATTAATTTTATAACTTCAGAGCGGTTGTTCTTTGTAAATTCATTCGTTGGTTAAAAATATATTAAGAAGGCTTATGCTAATTTCAACAACTTGAAAAAAAAAGTACAGTTCACTGCAACAAATGTTAATGAATTTGGCCTTAGCATAAGATTGGTACATTTTTCTATGTATTTATCTATTTTTTCTTTTTTCCAACCTTGCCGATTTTACAACTGTATTTAATAGCCTAAACCACAAAAAAGAAGCATAGCTATAAGCATTTCATTTAAATTAATAGTTCACACACTCAAAATAAATCCCCCATATGTTTAAGGGTCTGTCCCTCTTGCTTGCGAGGGAAGCAGTTTTTTCCCCAGAAGCCCATGAACATAGGACGGAAGACAGTAATTTACGATTAACAATTAATTATTGTGTTTATAGTTCATATCACACACCATAGGCACTCCTGTAACGTTAACCATCAAATAAATAAATAAATAAAGTAAAATACTGAAGCGTCTGAAGAACGACAGACAAAAGTATTCTTTGACTCACTTTAGGTTACTCGGAACTCAGAGCAATGTAAAACACAGATAGCGCCCGTCTGAACTACAACTGCTCATCATTTTTTCCGGGGATCCAAACTACCCAAACTAGGAAAAAACACCCAGTGCACAAAATCAACATTATGTACCCATTTCTGTGTCCTACAAAACAAAAAAAACACGCGGTGATGACCTCAACACCGAGGTCGGCATCTCATTACTGCGGTGATGCGGTTACCGTCACCTAGTTGAAATAACCAAATTTGTTTTAGTGTATAGACAATAGCTGAGTTTACAAAACGAATCATCATGAAATGTGATATGCAAGGTCACAATGCTGATTTTCATAGCACCTTTAGGCCACTGACATGGAACTGTACTGGCTGAACAATAGTTCTTCAGACTCTCTGGCAACACCCTCTAAAAGATCCAAAACATGCTGTGTGTTTGCAACTTGTTTAAAACTATTTGGGCCATGTAACGTCTTTTTAGTAATACAGTTAAATACAGTGATTTCTGTTAAACACGCATATCATCAAATGTGTTGCTTGAATGCACTGTACGTTACTAAAAGTGTCTTAAATGCATACATGTAACTGTATAAATGTTTAATCTGCATTCTGCACAAATTCAGGCTTTTGTTGGGAAAGGGTATTTTAGAAGAGAGGTACGAATTAGTTTCAGTATGACCATACAGTAAAGTCTGCTGAGACTCTGATCTAATCTGTTTTTACGAGAACAAGTCTTTTATGAATCGTACCCGAACAAACAGATGTTGTGGCAGATGCTTAGAAACGCAGTCTCACACAAAGCATATCATTATTAAATCAAAGGAGGGAAGAAAGAACAAGGCAGATGTATAATTTCAGCTTGGATGTGTAATTTGTATTCATCGGGTTTGTTTGGGGTCACTGCTATACGTGTGAGTTTCTGTTTGTAAACCTTTCAGAGGTGCTGATGGAATATTTAAACACTTCACACTAACATTGATCTCTCCTATGGAATCACTCTTTTGCTCATAGCAGTGTTTTGACACCCATCCACAGCACTCTTGCATCGTTGTGTTTGTGTCTCTGAATGAGGCAGAATAAACACATTTTTAGGACCCTATGAAATCACTTTTATTTTTTCCCAAATTTCGTTTTTGTTTTATTTTTTCTGGATTCTGTGATTCCTCATGTTCACAACACGTAAAGTCAAATACAACTTAACAGAACATTCCCATGTTGTTTGTTCTTGCTGTGAACGGATTTGAAATGATTCATCTCTCTCTCTCTCGATGTGGGTGTGTGTGTAAACTTGTGAATGAGGATCTGGATTGTGCGCGTCCACGGCAGCGGGAAACATCAGAGGCATGTGAGTGACCCACGCACTGACGTGCGGTTGACTAAAATACGACCATTTAGTCGCAGTCTGGAGCCCTGGTGTATTTCTTTTACCCCCACCATCGTTGAGCTGAAGCTGTGTGGTCTCTCGACTGTATGGGTGCCGCATCACTCTCGCAAAAAAAATCTACCTTTTTTGTTCCGATAACATTGGTTTTTCATATGTGAATCGATTTTTTTTTCACCCACCCCAACTTTAAACCATACAGGGAAAAAAAATAAGGTATAATGTACTTCACTATGTTAATAAACCGTCTTACTACTAGTACATTTCTTTTGTTTTCAGGTCTACTTCAATTAAGAACTATTTTTATAGTTTTACTAGCACATTATCTTAAATTTACTAAAGTAAGTAATATACTGTGTCGATTATAAAACAAAATGGGGGGATGGTGTGGTAAAACGTGGCTGTTATAACTAAGTTTTGACAGGTCGTCGCATAGGTTGTTTGACAGTAGCTACAATGCAGTTGAAAGCTCCACACAAGCATTGCGTGTGCAGTACACGCAATCTAACCACTATTAATACAGACAAAACAAGCAGATTATTAAAACCGCATCTGAATAATTCTCACATTATTCAAAGCACAATTAGCATTTTATTAGCTGTTCAACGCTACTTTCTGCTTTAGTAATACATTTGCCCGATTCCGTGCCATTCCGTGTTATACAGCAAATTATGTTTTTATGCCTGGATTCCACGATTAAACTCCTCGTTTTCCATATCGCGGAAATCTTAGGGCCCTACATTTTGATTGTAGACCTGCTGAAATGGATGTTTCGTATCACGGAGAGGCCCATAGCGTTTGCTGGGCGACGTCAGTTTGTGTAACATTTGACATTTGTGTCATTCCTGCAAATCTCACATCTGTGCTATACAAGCTTTTCTCCGCTGATACGGCTGGTTCTGTGACCCACTTATCCAAACAGCTGCCTCTCTTTTCCCTTACCACTCGACAGTTTTATCATCACGCAAATCCTGCTTATCGTCAGACCACTTTCAACGCAGTAAAACACAAACAAACAAACGTTATTGTGGCAATCTCATTTTTTTTAAAACCATAAACACAGAAGAAAAACTGATGCCAGATTTAAGACTGCAAGCGGGAAATGTTTGTTTGCCTTTTGTGATGAAAGGGGTTTGTGGTTTGTGCTAACTTTGGTTTCACATCTGAAACGGCTGCGTGTGAAAGCTTGAGCTGAAGTTTGCTAGGTTCCTGTTGTCAATCGGGTCTCTGGTCTCGGGTCTATAGGGATTTCATATATGTGTGCACATAGGGATATCCTGCCAAATGCGACTTTACAACAGGAGCATATCTTCATACATTTGCTCTGTATGCTGAATGAGGAAATAAGTGCCTGTAGGTAGTATTGAGCATAATATGCAGGCCCATCTTCTCCTTTACAGCCATTGCAAATGTTTTCTTACAATATAAAGATGTTTTGTCTTCCTGAAAACCAGCTAAAATACAATAAACATCTATGTTTCATCAATAAAGTTCAAACAGAGTTTTTACACACACAAACAGATGTGCATGCACAGTTAGTCACTAAGGTCTTTTTTTAAGGTGTTTAGGATAGTATGACAAGATGCAGGGCAGATATACCGTGTTGCTTGGCACACCGTTCTTCACCGTAGATGTAGGAGGTTGGCACAATAATCCAGTTACAGTGTCTGTTGCAGGCTTGTGTGTACAGTTAGTAAATCTTTAACGCGCAGAAGACCGATAAAAGGTGCCGAGAGGAATTAGAGCAGAAGTAAGTGATTGTCAGATAGACCAATGGTGTCAGTTTGTGGCCTTCCTCCTCCACCGCTGAGGCTCATAAAGCATCAGGGTATGTACAGGTATGTTGTTTATCACACTGCGACTCATATTTAACGGTGGTTTCTAAACAGGGACTACTTTAAAAGTGCTATTTCCTGTAAAATGTGTTTAGCCGTGTCACTCAGTTTAAAAACAGCAGCATGTTGTACAAGTCAGCAGTGATGATAGGTTTGACACACTTCAGATCTTGATCGGAATGATGAAGCCATTGATGAAGCAAACAGAGAATCAAAGCCCAATTCAGCCATATAGTTACACAGCTCTGGAACCAAAAACACACTTCAGGAATGACATCAAGTAACCCAACAACAGTGTAAAAACTGAGAGTTAATTCCATCAAACATGCATTTTTTTAGCACAAAAAATATATTTTGAAGAACGTTGGTAACTGAACAACTGTGGTACATATTCAATTGCATTGTACGGAAGGACACAAAACCAGTGGAAGTCAAAGGGTACCACTGTCATTCGGTTATCAACATTCTTCAAAATATCTTCTTTTGTGTTCTGCAGAAGAAAGTCATACAGGTTTGAGATAAGAAGAGGGTGAGTAAATAATGAGAACAGAAAAAACACGTGTTTTATATTTGACCCCTTTAATATTTGTATGCAGTATTTTTATTTGGACTTAATAAATGTAGAAACAGATTTTTTTAGAAAATAGAAACTCAATCACGCTGCACCTTTTTAAATGCATATTAACTATAGGCCGCATTCAAGCGCTCCAGGCAGGTAGATGTGTCCGACATCTTGGAACGGTCCACTGACGTCACTCACATTTGACTAGAATGCGCCAGCACTGCCCTGCGCAGGCATGGCTGTGAAAACAACTGGGATCTAAATTCCGAAAAATGGGCTAACCTTTCGTTGTTGTAGTCATGTGTTAGTGTAGCAATGTAATGTTTGCGTTTACACAACAATCAATATGTATCATAATCATACACAGTCAGCTTCATTTTGAGTGTTAACGGACCGGCTCGCACTGTTCCAATACAGCGGACGACCTACGTATTAGGGCTGGGTATCGATTCTGATGTTTCGATTCTGATTCACAAGCTCTCCGTTCGAGTCGGTGATTATAGATCTATTACAAATCCTAGAGATATTTCTAAGAAAGATCACATAACAATGGAGAATAAAAAAATCTTCACCAAAATCTTCACCAAATCGCGACTAGCAATTTATATTTTATTCCTTCTCAACTGTACACTCCTTTACACCGCCAAGCCCTAAGAATTTGAATCAATATGTGAAAAGTTTTCACTAGATAGTCATCAGAAACAATAGATACCCCAAACCTCCTTCAGTTAATTATCATAATATTATGATTAATAGATTATGAATAAAATTATGAACTGCCCTCATCTGTAACAAGCCTGAAGAAGCAGTCACAGTTTGCAGTCATTCTGTAAGTGACTGAATCTCAATGCATTAGGTCTGAGTCATCAGCTACAGCTACTGAGGCTGCCTGAACTCAGCAGAGAGTGCCATCAATAACAGACGCCATAAGGAAGCAACATGTCACATACTCCCTTTACACACTACCATTGGCTGACAGTGCAAAGTCCACGTGATAAGCATCATTAAGATCTTAATCTGAAAGTGACTGTACATGAAACGACTTATAAATGCTTTGCTGCGTATGATCATCAACGTAATTGCCTTCTCGTGGTACACAGTGTATCTCCCTTTGTTTAGTTAATAGGAATGCACTGTCCGTACTGACTTCCGTGTGATCCTGGTTAAAAGAGAACACTTAATCAAAATTACTCGGATAAGGGGGTTCTTTTGAGGACACGGCGGAAACAGATGATCTATTAAATAAAACACAGAGCAATATTACTAATCAAACTCTTTATTGTGAACTTAACAATAGACGGATGATTTATGCTTTTTTTTTTGCTGCTGCAGTGGTTTAATAGTAGATACGTTGTAAGGCGCCGTTCCTATAATAGTAGGATCAACCTATGAGTCAATGTTATATAGTCAGGGAAAGTGATCCACAAAGTGATTTCGCCCTGAATATGTTTTGATTTGTTTGATCAATAGAAATCCTTTGAAGAGCGAGAAATGACATGACATTTCGAGGCATATGCTGTAACAGTGTCTTTTGTACTAAAATGTCCATTACAGGATAAGGCATGTCAAAACTTCAACTTTCTACGCCAAAACAGCTAAAGAAAAGTAATATCAATGTTTTTCATAATGCATTTGTCCAGCCGACTATGTTTTCAAGTGCTTGGACACAGCAGTGAGGGTCCCCAGAGCGCTGTCAGCACAAGGCATATCTGCATCATCTGACGGAGACACGAGACATTACAAAGCAGAAGCAAAGTGAACCGTAAAGATGCAATGTCTAGAAGAGTCAATCCCATGCCTGGAGCTTTGAGGATCGTCTTAAATTCCACCAAACACCGACTTTCTACGACTCAACATTTTAGTTTTATTGCGCTAAGCATTTTGGATCTATGAGTATGACAGCACCTGTGGACAAGGCTGTATATGAAGCTGTGAATAACACATGACCTATAGCTTTTTCAGGTTATCTTGCCTAGAGTTACTAGTAAGATGGACGCTTGTGATGGAATTTTTGGCATTTTAAGATTATTGGCATCTGGCACGTAACCCTTCCTTTTTGCTGATTAACCGGTTAGTTTTTCTGTTAGTCAGTCTAATTTACTACAATGAAACTGAGTTGTTTATTTGTTTGCATTGTATTGGCATTAGTAACCACTTCTGAAAGTTTGTCATTCGAGGGCATTCCGAGCATCCATTGATTTAAGATCAGGTTGTAAATAATTACATCTTTCTGTTTTTGTCGCATCTGTTCTTGTTAATGGCATCAAAGGGATCATATGGCGCGAATACATGTTTTTCTGTGTCTTTGGTGTAGGGGTCGACCGATTATCGTAGTGGTCGATTATCGACGTCGATATTAAGCAGAGCGATGAGTTTTGTAAAAAATTCTGGGCGTTTCGGAGAGGCGGGGCAAAGAAGAGATGCAAACATGCACGGTATGAGGAAAATACAGTGTTTTTGAATCTTAAATCGTGTATATACACATTGCATTACATCTAAATCGAACCATAATATTCGTTTTAGCCGTGTAATGTTGTATAATTTAGTAATTTAATATGCCTTTCTCCATTTCTTATTGCTTGCTTGTGTGTGATTCACACGCTGGCATGTACATGCATTCGGAAACTTTACCTGAGTCTGTCATGAAAAATCCTGAAATAAAAGAAGAATCGGATGCGAGAGTTTTTAGATGTAGGTCAGATGATCAGATATCAGATCCGTATCAGATTTAGAACCGCAATTGAACGTGGTTTATATCGGATGCCAAAAAATCTCAGAATGTGTTTTTTGTGTTTACACGTATGCTGCGTGATCCGATCTCTGCTGTCGGAATTGGTTGACTGTAAATGGCATCATCTGTTTCGTAACATTTTAATTCATTTGTCACTGAATGAATGGAGCATAATCTCATTCAACAAGTGTTGTGACCTGATCTCTGGGGAATGTGAAATCTTGGATGGAACTGCTAGCGCAGCAGTATGTTATTTGCTCATTTCCAAGTCTTTTCTTGGCACTGGCACATGGTTTCTTGTTTGGACCGTACCACCATTTTGTAGAACATAGCAAACGTCGCTCTCCTCCTGTTGGTCTTGACACAGCAAATCCAGGCAGATGGTAGACATGTGAACCGTATGCAGTCAGCAGGCTGAGGGAAACCTTTCATGTGTCGGACTGTCGCCGATCTGGCAAACACTGCAGTTTCCAGACGCAAGGGAACACCGTAGGTAAAATCCATGTTCCTGACATCATCAGATGCTGTTGTTACAATCGGATTTGTTCGCCATTGGTTATTGTTTGACACATCATTTGTAAACGTTAGCGGTGGTCAATATAATTTTTTTATTGACCAATGATGACTATACCGATATAGAGAGCAAGTAGGTGCAGGTAATGAAATACTGTTTCATAAAGATTAATATAATTAATCTATTAGAATATATATTAATTATTAGAATATATCTGGTATTGGAATATATATAAAAATTACGTATTAGAAATTAAAAAGTGAACTTTGTTTGATTACCACTATTGGGTACAATTTATTTAGGTATTTAAAAAAAGTGCTTGTAAAAAAAGCATTATTATATATAAATAAAAACATTAATGGACATTTTAATGGGTCACAGAAACTCAATTAATTCTAAAATAAAATTGTAATTTAACGTTCTAATCTCACTGGTCAATTGTTAATAATCGATTAATGATCATCGTTTTTGGTCACAAAACAATTTAGAGCATCCCTACTGGTTAATGATAGCAAACGTATAGAAAGTTGGGTCACAGTGACAACATTTCAGTAGCCAATACCAGTTCCATTTTAATACAAAAAAGATTATTAGGGAATTGCAGTGAATCAAATTTCCAATTTGGAAAGCTGTAGACAAGCTGGTGTACCTTTTGTGTGTTTTTTTTTTGTAAAGTTACACATTAGCCGCTTTTTCAGAGTGGGTACAGGACGTGAAATTCCCTGTTTTCAGGTTCGGAATGTTGCTAAAGAGGGAGATGGTGTATTTTATCTCGGGATAGTGTGTGCCTGATGATGTCAACCTCCTCATTCCTGTTGGTGTGGGTGGCTTAGATTAGATCCTTTAAAACCACGTCCAGTCTACAACAATGCTGAGCTTCACCAGTAATTCAGCTGTTTTTAAACAACATTGATAACTCTGTTGTGTTTGTAATGCTATCCTTTATAGGTATGTAGAGCCAAATATAAACAGTACTTTTGTTGTCCCAAATGAAATGGAATTCAATATAATTATATAGGGAATATAATTGCAGAGTTTCAATAGGAATTGTATGCATTTCAGTTATGCTCAGTTTTAAAAAAAATTCAACAGTTGCTCTCTGTACGTTTAACCCTTTAAACTGGACGTGTCGTCGCTGACCCATTCTACCATGTGGTATTCATTTTACCATAACTCTGCAAATATTTGTGCTATCAAAAAAAAATTAATTGCTCCTAAAAGTAGACAAACTGTGAACTTTTCGCACATATATGGTATGCTACGGTAATGTCTGTTTTCGTGGACCGCTCTAATGAAATGATGCAAAGAGGAGATTGGGATGATTTTTGACAATGAAACGTGTGTGATGTGGGCCTGTGCTTGCAATTAGACAGGAACTGCTTCAGAGTTCAGACACCACCACATGTGAGTGAATAGTGCAAAAAGATACACCCGGAGAACTGGGGTAAATAAGGCTCATGAATGAAAACTATGTGAGTGACACAAAAATACTACAGTATATTTTTCAAGTCTGAAGTGCTAGATTCTTTCGTTCTTTAGTTTTTTGAGAATTTCTAAATAAAAATCAATAAAACATAATTTCAACTTTTTTCTATTTACAATCTCACGACACGCGGTGATGGTCAATAACTTAAATTTATTTAAATGAAAGAAAAATCTGAAAGAAATGATACCTTGCACATGATGATGGCACATTAGAATTTGACAATCAAAAAAACTAAATGTGTGAAAACAGCCTATTTTCGCTTCAGGTTCTAAACTGCCACTTAAAAACAATATTAAGTGAAAATTCAGGCTAAAGATGACTTAAGAAAAACAAAATTAATTTTGAGAATAAATGTAGTAATTCAGTTGATGTTGCAGGACTCCCTCATCGACAGCAATGTAGATTGTGTACTGTGAGTGTATGTAGGGTGATGCCACTGACGGCTGTCTTCAGGGTGATAAATTAAAGGCTGTTTTGGAGCGCTGTTATGGCTCAGGCTGAACTCGGATACTATTTTCCACTGCCGGTCAGCTGGTGCTGTTGAATATTAACCAGACAGTTTTGATGTCGAGTTGTTTGGCGCAGAGGCAGGCTGTCCTGTTTCGGAGAGATAAGCATCTCCGCACCTCCGAAACCTCTCGGTTCATTTACCGGATCCAGTGGCCTGCAGGAGAAAACAAAAACAATACCAATTGTTTCTTATAACAGATTTATTGTTTTGCCTGGGTATAAAAAAAAATCATTGCTGCATTTATTTGCATCTGTTCAGACATCACATATTAAACATTTAACACAAAATATTGTTAAAGCATTTGGATGCTAAACGAATAATTGTGATAAATTGTTTACATAAAATATGTCTGTATACTGTGCATATTTCTTTATATTTATGTCACATATATATATTTATATATTTAAATGTGATGTAAATTATTTGTAAACATTGATTGATTTTTATATTTTTCTTATATACATCCATTAATGTGTGTGTTTATAAATACAAAATTAATATGCATTTTACACAGACGTATATTATGTAAACACTAGGGATGCAACAATACAGCTCACCCACGGTTCAATACGAACCTCGTTTTTTCACCCACGGTTTTCGGCTCGGTTCTGATGGCTTCGGCACATTAAAGTGTTTTTTCATTTTTGTTTATGTGACAGAATAGTAAAAAGTTGAGAACTATTTTACTGAAATTCTCTTTATTTAACTCTACCTATTTTGTTATCTTTAAGCAAAGTTAATCTTGTACAAACTCCTGGCTCACAGCTGTGAGTTTGGTTTACGGTTCTTTAACATGGCAGTAAAATAAACTTCTACAAGAGGTTTTGTATATCAGAGTATTTAAAATAACGTAATGCAAAACTGTAATGGAAGTAAACGTGAAGTGCGCGTAACACTGCAAACACTAGCGCTCAATGGAAAGGCCAAAGATAATATATTATCAAGGTGCGCCACTGCCATTGCAATAAATTGGAAGAAATGCAATGCTAAATAGCTGCCTGGAGGCGCTTTTGTCATGACGTAAATAGCTGTCCGAAAGGCCGCCGAGTGGCATGACTTTCAGTAAACGGACTTTGGCATGGTGCTGTAGACGCTCTTTCTGCATGTGCTGGGAGAGAACAACGTGAGCGTGATGCTTTCGTATGCAGTGTAAAAAAAATACATTCTTGATGTGCCAAATTCTGAGATTATCACTTTAGGACAACGGACATACAATAAAGCCAGCCCGTGTCTCAACAGCACATTACTTTCGTGTTGTATGCAGCCTCGCTTCACTGCCCGACCACCACTCGCTATTAGATACAGACAAACATGGACAGAGCCAGTTCAGAGTGCAATTGAGCTCACAGAAATAATTTTTCGCAATAATTTTGGCCAAAACGCAATTCTCTTGCACGTATTGAAACGTGGAGGTCGTACTGAACAGCTCAATATTATATTGACTATTGTAGCAGCCCTAGTAAACACAAACTTTTATTCTGGATGCGATTAATAGTTTAACAGCCCTACATTTTAATGCAAGAGAAGTAAAAATTAATAGAGTGCATTGTAACCATCAACTGTCAGTTGCAAATGGATGTGTTGTGCTCTGGGCTGTTGCTCTCTTACGCTCTGGTGTGGATCAGGACCGCTTGCAGTTCGCACGGACCTGCTGCTTTTAGTCTCACCGTTGGAGTCATAAATACACATTTCGCTTCAGGCTAATAGCGTGTGCACTGCAGGGGCAGATCGAGGGTTTGGTTTAATGAGATATCTGCATATTTGCTGACGGTATATGATAGACATGTTATTGCTATTTTCACATCAATGCAGATAAAAAACTGGTTGGCTGTTGTACATGTTAGTCAGAAGTGTATTGCCCACTAGTTAAGCTGGTGTTTGCCGACTAGCTGAGTTGATCCACTCATGTTAGATGTCAGGCCTTTTATCCCATAATTCCTCTTGTCATCTACGGTAAAAGCCTTGCTTCTCGCCCTTCACCTCATTGTGTTTTGTCCCTCCAGCTTTGTGTTGGAAAGAGTGTGAATGGTCCGAGTAAACGCTGTCCCGCAGTGGAGATGAAAGTGTCACCGTGCGCAGTATGAAACTGTTTACAGTTTTCAGGTCCAGAGCAGTTCCTCGGCAGAGGCAGTAGCCACTTCTGGTTTTTCTCTGGCTAATCGTCCCGTCCTGTTCTGCTACAGTATACAGATCTCAGACGTGAGACATTCTTACCTTGACTTTCACCAGCGGTGTGTGCTTATTGTCTCCCTCACCTCTCGCGCTTTTGTCTGGGGGCCAGGGGCTTAACCTTTGCTTTCAGTTTAGATGTGCGAGGGCTTGCAGTCTTGAATCTATCGCCTGTCACTCTCCAGTGTTATTTGAGTCGTCTTAAAAACAAGAGGTCGCTCGCTTTCTATATCATGACATGTATATATGTGTATAGCATCAGCTTGAAGATTTTTAAAGAGTACATAACTAGAGATTGTTAAGGTGTTACTTTGGTTTATGTAGTGTCCGAAAGCAAGTTTATGTACATAAAAGGTGTAAAAACAGTATTATCCCGTAATAATAGGCAGTTTTTCTTGCCTTACTTCTTGACTGACTCTCATGATCTCATGTTGTGTACTCTTTTAGAATCTAGTTGCACTGTTAGTTAAAATTGACTTGGGTTCAGTTTCACGTTTAAGACTAGTATTTTGTCTTCTGTTATGACTGATCACATATCAGTTAATAACTGTAATGAGAGTAGCTTATTTTCTTTTTGTTTGATCTGCGTACAATACACAACTGACACTCTATAGTCGGTCTGTGGGATGTGTCAGTGTCATCGAGGAATGAACTGAATTACACCACAGCTGTGTTAAAGCTCTGCTCTGTTTTCCATCAGTTAACAATGAGACAAACCATCACCATCTGACTAAAAATGTTTATACAACTCAAAGTTTTAAGTGAACTTCTCAGAGCTACAATCTTATGATTTTTTTACTGTTATATAAAGTAAAGACCAAAAGCACTGGAACAGGTGCTGATGTTGGCCAGGAGACCCATGCACGTTGTTACTGTCTTGAGAGGCGACTGATGGAAAAGTGGCTTACCTACATTACTATTACTACTGTCAGTAAGGCCCTATAAAATAAGATTTATATTTCCCAAATTCCGTAATTTTTATCCCCAAATTCATTTTTTTCCGTTTTTATTTTTCTGGATTCTGTGTTTTTCGTCATTTACTGTACTATAGTAAGTAACATATTTTCCCACAGTAAAAAATTCTTCAGTAAACTGTAGTATTCACTTATAAACTATATAAAAAAATCAGTAATAGGGTATAATCAACTTAACTTAATGTTCATCTTACCAGTACATTTTTCTTATTTCTTTTGTTTTTAGGTCTGCTTAATTGAAGTGCTATTTTTATAATTTTACTAGCACTTTTACTTCCATATTCTAAAGTAAATAAAATACTAAGTGGTCGAAAAAAAAAAAAATGAAGGGGGATTGTGTGGTAAAATGTGGGTGTTGTAACTTATTGAAGTTAACCAGACTTTTAGTCACCACAAGGTCACCACAAAGGTTGTTTGAGAGTAGCTTCAATGCAGTTGAAAACTTCACATGAGCATTACGTGTACAGTACACGCAATCTAACCACTCTTAATACAGACAAAACAGGCAGATTATTTAAACCCCATTTGATTAATTCTAACGTTATTCATAGCACAATTTGCATTTTGTTAGCTGTTCAGCGCTACTTTCTGGTTAAGAAGTAATACATTTGCCAGATTCTGTGCCATTCCGTGTGAGCAAATCCTGGATTTCCATGATTCCGTCTGCGTTTTCCACATCACGGAAATTATAGGGCCCTATGTTAGGTAGTATTGTGGGTTTTATGAAGCCGCTTCTAGTGTAGACATCGCCATTTTGAGTGATCTAGTTTTATAGACTGGTTTAGTCAGACTGGTTTGTTGTCTTGACTTATTTTTATCAAGCAATATTAGTGCTGTTGGGAAACATTTGGCTGGAAGGAAAGCAAACTGTCTGGTCATTGTGGTTTTATCCACCAGCCACCCCAAAAAGGTCATTTCAGATCTTTGTTATATACAAACAATGGCTGTCAAAGCTTAAATATGCTCATTCTGGTCTAGATATGCACCTTAGTCTCCTCGAGTGCTTTTAAGCAGAAACTGCTCTTAAATTATAGTTAAAAAAGGACTCGGATTTTGATTTTGAAGGTTTCATGACCCTTTTCATATAAACAATTAGCGTATCAAAGCATTAGCTCGAAATTTGCATAATAACAATATTATTTATACTTAATATAATTTAACTAGGCCTGATATGACTAGTCAGAGAACCCACTTCCTGAAAATTTTGCTACATTGCTGTTAATGATCCAGTTTACATGTGATATATTTAGCAGAGAGTGAAATGCCCCGCAATGTTTTGTAAAACAAATTCACAGAAAATGAAGAAGCAGGTTAAAATAAACATTGCCCTTTTTTTAAAAACGTGCTACGGGTGGAAATGAGGAACGATGGCTGTACTAATGAGTCCATTTAAATACACATAGATAACCAAGTTGTCCCTCATTAGTCTCTATGTGTTAAAGCTATGTAGCTTGGCCAACTTTTGCTGCTTGGAAAGTCTTTCTTTATATAGGGTTGGGGATCGTTTTTTTTTTATATCGGTACCAATTTTTAATTTTTTAAAACTTTCCTGTAGCTCGGTGGTTAGAGCATGGCGCTAACAACACTAAGGTCATGGGTTCGATCCCTGGGATTGCACATATTTAGAAACTAATGTATAGTGTAAGGCAATGCAAGTAGCTTTGGATAAAAGCGTCTGCCAAATGCATAAATGTAAATGTACCGGTACTTAAACAGTGCCTAAATCGATACTTTTAAAAAGAGCCACAAAACAATGGTGTATGACATTGAAGAACAATATATTCAATTAAAAAACATTTATTAAATAATTAAAAACAATTAACAAATTCACAATTAAAGTTTTAAGTAAATGAGAAAATGAGCATGGACTAACATTGAAAGGTGTTATAGTGTTTACTGTTTATCTTGTTTACCCTCCAGCTACAACTAAATGTTCACCATAGTTGAATTAAATATGGGCAGAAATGCATTAAATATATCAACGAATTAAGTCCATTTATAGAGAGCCTTCTAGCCTCTGTTATACGTGCATTATTTAAAAAACAGACAGTATAATGAATTATATATATATTCATTATAATAGGAATTTAATATGAATTATAATTATAACATATAATTATCTGTCTAAACATGCAGTCAGAGTAAAAGTCTTGACAGACTGATGTCTAGATTGACGGCTCAGTCAGCATTTTAGTGGCACCGACATCTGCGTTTTTATTCGGTCCAGTTACATACCGGATCGGTACCCAACCCAGTCTTTTTATCGATTTTAGTAAAAAATTTTCAGAATTGTGTCAAACTGTCAGTAAAAGTTTTCAAATTAATTATTTTAAACATGTCATACCTTGTTTTAATGAATTAGAAGGAATTTTGTTGATGTTAGTCTTTTCAAGACAACAATGTTTGACATCTTGAAACCAAGATTTCGTGAGATCACCAGTTCCTCCCAAACATCATGGTGTCAAGTATTTCACATTTATTCCAGAAAATGAAAAAGGAGTAGCATTTAGAGGATACAGCTACCTTAAAGATCATATACTGTCTGTTAATACACTCCTCCGTTTATATACTGTGACCTTTTAATTCATTTTCAGGACTGCTTTTATCCAAGTATCTGGAATTAAACTATTCTGAAAGGTTACAAAATTAGCCGTAGACTAATTTGCAGATACAGCAGTGGTTTGTTTACATGAAAATGGTAGTCTGACCCGAATCTGTCTGGTGTATTTACTTCGAGAACGCAGGGCTCTCTCTCTTGCTCCAGCTGGTTGACGTGTGCGCATGCTCCTAAACACTACATTAGCCAACCATTAGGGCAGTCATGATAAGCCGACGATAAATATCACGTGATTTATGATAAATTAGCGTGCAGCCCGACCAACCATCAAATACAACAATGGAGAAGTTGATATTAATGGTTACTGCATTTTCATATTTAGTAATATTCTTTAAAATAAGATACTAGTAAAAAGTAGGCTAACTGTTGCGGATATTCTAAATCACACCAACCAATGCATCTCCTGAATAATAAGCAGGGACTCCAAAGCGTTCGAAGGCACCACCAGCTGGTAGATTTCAGAAGAGCGCCAGGTATTATTATTTTAGCTGACTAACCTTTGTTGGAAACAGTTTCATTTATTAATTTATTGGTAAACATATAGCCTATGAGTATCGTATGCATTTATGCAATATGATGTAGATAAACCAAAGAATTACTCAATTGCACTTGGTTGTGGTGTTGTAAAATGAAGAGAAATTTCACCCACAGGATACCTGACAAGTGTTTGCTTAAAGATAAAGCGTATCATTTCTGCACCTCTAGTAGCACAAAATTAAATGAAATTTCACACACATTTGTATGCATCTTAAAATGTGATATGCCCTATAATAACAAAGTTTATACTCCGTTGTGGTCTTCATGAGCTATTTTTGGCCGGGAAACATTTTACACATTTCACATCTTATTTTATTTCTTTGAATGTGGCAGCTCAGAAGTATCCATTTTATTTTAGTTACATTTACATCAATAAACAGAGGTCCTTTTAAACGTTGCTTACTCTTTCACCTCGCTTTTCAAGGATCAAACAAATCCTCATACTGACACTGAAAGTTGGGTCTTCAGGTTTTTGTTTTTCAGCGTGTTTACGCATTATCAGCTTATCTCATATTTAATTAAAAGCTCAGCTGCTGATGCCGGCTTTAATTCGGGCTATTTTTGGCTCGGTTTCTCCAGCCCGGAGTGTTTCAGAGCGAGGTGAGAGTGTGGCACATCTAAAAACAGCAGCTCACTCATAATTGATAAGGCAATGTAGAGTAATGGTCAGATATCTGCAGCTAAATACAAGCGAAGGACTGTGAATGAGTGAATCACTGTGAATCCAGGGCTGTAAGGTGATGCTAGAAAAAACTGGTCTGTGCTACGAATACATTTAATAGTGTAGCATGCTTGCGATACAGTTTGGCGGGTGCATTTGACAGAGCCGCTTGTTTGTGTGAAGTGCGTTTGTCGTTGCGCTTGTTCGTGCGTGAGGTTAACTAATGGCGCACCACTATTTATTTTCATTTTGCGATTAAAAATAGTTTTCTGGCTGCATCGAGTCCATTGATCTAGAGCCATATGATCTGCGTGATGTGGGAAATCATGGAAGAAATCACGAAAGCAGAATTCTACTATTGAAATATGTCCTCTGCGTGTTTATGAGTGAATGAGTTGCACACTTTAACATGTTACAAGCGTGACACTCGTGGGTTAGTCTGCATCTTACTATACAAGGACATGAACACATGAACTTCATCCACAGAGTTGTTCTTAGTTTATTTTACAAGCATTTCACTGTTTGTGTGAAGCTACTGTCAAACAAGCTGAAGCTCAAGCGTCTTCGCGACCACCCGCCGAAATAAAAGGCTGTTTAATTTGAACCAGATGATAAAATAATAATTAACTTGTAGTAAATTTCTTAACCGTAGTAAACACTATAGTATATTTTTGTATATTTGAACATTTCTATAGTAAATATTATAGTACACAATAATTTTACTGCAGTCTATTGCAGCTATAGTTTACAGTATTTTTATGGACAAATGTATTTATACTGTATAGAAGGGCATTGAAAATACAAAACAAATTATATGGCCCTAATTTATCCATTTGTATAACGTTAATGTCCTTTTTTCAGTTGCCTATTTATGTAATGACCTGCACTTCTGTTTTTTAAAGATGATAACAGATGTATACTTGTGCTACAACTGTTTGGTCTGTGCTACAAATCCTCAAAACTCTGAAGCACCGGTGGTATGTGCAAAAAAGTTAAAGTATAGCCCTGGAATTAGAGGTCTTCACAGGTCCAAAAATGTGGACCCAAAACCGAAGAGACCCGTGAATGTGCTGCACAGGTCCGACCCGGACCCGTCTAATAACATAAAGTTGGACCTGGACCCATGCAGAACAGAGAAAAAACATAACTTTATTTATTATAAACATGAGGAAAAAGTGGAACACGCGCTTTTCCCTACATCACTCATGAAGGCATCCGTGATCACAGACTGGGTGCTGTAATTCTGCGGTGGAGTTTTGGTGCTGATGGCTGAGGATGATCGTGTTTTTTCCCTTATTTCCAGCACTAAACACATGCACAGTGCTGACTGACACTGATCACGCCGGTGTTCTCCGATCGACTCTGGTATTACACACAATGTTAAAGAGACCCGGGTCCCGAAGTAATTCATTTGGGACCCGGCTGACCATATAAAATATAGACCCAAACGGGACCTCCCTGAAGACCTCTAACTGGAATCAATATAGGATATAATTATTAAGTTGATAGATGTTGCAAAGCCTATCACCATCTAAAATAATACGTGAGAAAGACCTACTGAGGGCAGAGTGTGGAAACAGCACGCATGTATAGATTGCCATTGTTTTCTGTCTATTTCCAAGTCAATAATAACTTGTCTCACTCTTTCGTCCACCGAGTGTTTTAGATGAATCTGGGTGGATAGTGAGGATGTGGTAAGTGAAACTCTGTTTGACATTTAGGGACCGACTCAGGGTTTGTGGTCATTCGCTGTTCTGTCTGCTCATATTTCTGTGGCTTTTGGCTCACCCTTGAGCGTCTTGTGATGGTCAGTTTACGTCCAGACACTTGAATAAATCTCAGACAGAGCCAGAGGACACAATGACACTCATAGTCTGCATAAAAACTCATGTATCAGTGTAGCTGCTTTCCATACATTTATGTTTTCAAATATGTTAGATACTTTTTGGGCTTGTAAAGTCTTCTTACCATTGGGTTAAATGACACATAACAACTCTTGCTTGCAGCCCTTTTCTTGTCCATACACCCAATTTAGTCTGAAAACGAAATGACAAGTGTGAAAAGGTCTCTAATGATCTCCATCGAGACAAGGTTGCAACGGAGTGCGATGCAGCACAAGCACTCTGTGCATTCGGAGCAAGATCTGATTACCCGCCCTTATAACAGATTCTCCAGGACAATAGCGGTTTTGTTTGCATGACTGCCTCAAGACCACTGCGCATTGAATGGAACGGTGAGAACCAAAACCAAACAAGGGGAGCAGAACTTGACAATCCGGTTCTGCAGCTTCTCACACCGATACCATTTTTTTCATCCTGTAATCTCTTATGTCTATGCTTCACTCTTCCCCAACTTTAGCTTTGTACTTTGAAGAAACGTCTGTGCATCGTGTCTCTCTTAGGGAACGTCCCTGTATGTCGACTTTCTGCTTGTAAGCTTGGCGTCTCTAAAGCGATCTCTGGTGCTAAATTATTGAGACAGGGCCCGGCTCCAGCTGGGTCAGCTGAAGGTGGAGGAGATGTTGCTATCAGTGAGTGGCGGATCGAAACACATACCCAGCCTTACCGCTGCTCACGCTCGACCTCTAGCCTCCGAGCTGGACACACTCGCCTTGGCTGGTGAACTTGGCACCTGACTCGACACTTGTGAGTCAGTCTGAGAACAGCGCCAGATAAGAAAAAGTTTATTACAGCACTGATCCTGCATAACAAATCTATATTTAAAAATAGAAAACAAAATTATCCTAGCAGTTACCACCAAGCAGAGATTAATTTTTTAACAATGTAACCTGTATAATTTCTTGTGTGTTTCACTTAAAGGGCCCAAAATCTAGCCTTTTTACAATATGTAATATAAATCGCAGGAGTCCAAAGAATGTGTCTTTGAAGTTTCAGGTCAAAATACACCCCAGATCATGTATTATATTGTGCCCTACATGTTTTGCCTGTGCGGAAAAACAAGCTCAGGCTCTTTTTGTGTGTCTCTTTAAATGCAAATGAGCTGCTGGTCTCCGCCCCCTTTCTAGCAGGACGCACAGGGCTGTGTGAGCCGGTGCTTCCAGTAACCGCAAAACTGAAGAGAATGGTTAAAAAGCGAAAGAGAAACACTCTCATATCTTTTAAAACAAACGCGTTATTTGTTTGAAAACTGAGCACGCTGTTTTCTGAGTGAATGCACAAATGCCGTTACGTCTTTAAATCCGGCACATTGCTCTTAAGTTCACATGATAAACACATCAATCTATAAAAACTGAAAACGTGCTCTCTATACGTGAATGCACAAACTAGGGTTGTTCCGATTGACGGTACTATCGACGATACTCGGACACCTATTAGACTATAGTTTACTGTTTGCCAATATGTTGCAAATTATTATTACAAACCTGCGTTGCGCATTTTTCTTTGTGCAAGAGAGCTTGCAATGAACGCAGCTCTTGCTTTTCCTCGCGTCAGAGAGAGTTTATTATGTGCAGGCTTTGAATCTTTAGCTCACGAGATAGTGTGATGCACTGGCTTTTCCTCATGCCAGAGATCGTTTGCAATGTGCAGGCTTTGAGTTTTCCATGCACGATAGAGCTTGTGAAGCGTTTGTTTCCTTGCAGGAATTTGCTATGCGCGTGAGGGTTTGAAACCAGTGTGTTGTTCCCGTTTTGCCATCAAGTAATAACAGCGCACGCGGGCAATGACGCATTTGGATTAATGATATTGACTCTAATTTAAAATGGTGTGGTGGGAAGTAACAATGTTACCAGCTGCACTGATCTCACACTCTGGTAGAATGCAAATTTTCAGTCATACAGCATTTTCTAGCCACGTAAGCTTCTGTTTTTGTCTACAAATCCAACTTGTCAGATAAATGCGTAAATTGCCCCACCCCTCGATCGGCGATCCACTGGCTGGCGATTGAACGATCTGACGATAGAAAATATTGCCTAACACTAGCACAAACATCTTTAGAAGGAGCACATTGTTTTTATAAGCGACACAATACACAGATAACAAATAATTGACAGAATATTGTATAATAAAAATGAAGAAATGAACTCAAGTGTCCATGACTGATATTCTAATGCTCTCATGACTGATATTCTTATCTTCTATATTTAAATGAAAGGTCTAGGGTGCGATTCTTAGCATCCACTAGTGGTGAGTTTAAGAATTGCAACCCATCTTTCAGTCCTCGCTCACCCCTTCCTTTCACAGCACGGTTGTGGCCGCCACAGTACAAAAAGATGTCGTCGACTGAGACGGCGCGCTTCTCGTGTTGACGCAGGGAAGAGATCATGCGGGCATTAGAAATAGAATCTTATTTGTTTAATAAAAAAAGGGTCTGTGGATTTTATTTATTAAAAGAAGGCTAAAAGTCAGTCAGGAGCTAGGACCTGCGTTAATATTATAAAGACTTTTCAGCAGAGACATGTTAGGACCTGCGCTGTGGCGAAGACTTTTGGCGGAGATACTTTCCAGCAGAGAGACGGAGAGAAAGATCGTCTAAAAATCACCCCCCCGAGGAGGTTGGTTCGGATCAGTCTGTGAGAGTACATTTGTTTTTCGGTTTGTTACAACCAAGATATGTTGTTGTAATATTTGCTGTGTAACGGAGCACTTTTGAGCGTCATTGTTTATCTGAAACCAGTGTGCTGCTTGTATATACTCGTGTCGTCTTCGCTTATTTTATTAATTTGCATTATTGTTTGTGTGGTCTAATCTCTGATAAAGCAAAGCATTTTATGCTTGCATTGAACAACACGTTTGAGGGCAGAGCTAGCTAAACGCTGTTTAAGGCGTTTGATCTCATAGCGAGATAGCAGCTAGAAGTAAGTAGATGTTTTTCCACCCCTTTGTGAAGTCAGGGACAACCAGACAACGTACTGCAGGGTAGAGGAAGAGGAAATGCACTTTGTTGAGCTGTTTGTCCGTTCAGGGCTACTGTGGAAAACATAGCGGCGCAACATGGCGAATTCCACGTATGTAGGCCCGCTCTGTATGTAGATAGAAAAGCTTATTGTGAGGTAATACAAACAAGGTCTTTATACACCTCTGAAGACATATCTTATTGGATTTCTGTCAATAGATCCTCCTAAAAATCCCACATTGCTCCTTTAAGTTTGATTTTATGTTCACTAGTAAAATGGCTACCAGGTTAACGAATTACTTCATTTATTTTCTAGTTAAAAGCTTCATATTCTTGACTTCATTCTCATTACCGATTATGGGTAGTTTTCCGCATTTAAAAAATGTTACATGTATCATTTTCTGTTAAAATATAACATAACTCATTCATGTTTTATTATATTTCTGAGTAATTTATGATTAATTAATAAATTGCTTAGGCATTATGGCTTTGCTTTTTTTAGCAAAACACGCTATAGTATTGACAGTTTAATATGGTTACGGTAATGAGAATTTTTAAAGCCTTTTTGTAGAAAATGTTAAAAATTGTGTCTGTAAAAGCTTCAACATTCCCCGTCTGCATGTCCTGTAGTCTCTGTAAAAGTTAGCATTTTTTTGCACTGAAATCATGTGTTGTTCTTTGTTTGTATTTCCCTTTTTACTGCGAGTTATTTTTTTCACGTAAAGCTGCTTTGAAACATTGCAGCCTTGTAAAGAACCTATAAATTAGCTTGAATTGATGCTGCCATTTATTATTGCGTCAAGTCATGTAGATTTCCTGAGCCGTATTTAAACTTCAGATTGACAACTTGTACTACATCCAGATATTTTCAGTACTTCCCTCCAGACTGTGTATTCTCAGGGTTACGCTTGATGTTTTCTCTCTGGCTTTCTCTCTACCCTCTAAACATGGCCTGATTCTTGAATTCATCGGTCTGGCATTCCTACATCAAACTGTGTTCAGATCCAAACTCAATGCGCAGAAATCTTCTGCCGTTTCTTCAATAAATATCTTTAACCCTGTCAGAAACTGCACGTCTCTGACGCCTCGGTCCATCGAGCTGCCTCGCTCGTGTGTATCCCAGAGGATCTGAAAGCTTTCTCTTCTCACCTTCAGGAACTGAGAAATGTGTACGTCAGCACCCACGAGAAGGCTTGTGCATATTAACAGGGGCTGATTCTTGGCCACGTGTGGGTTTCTTGGCGTCGTGTGTGCACAGTTTTGCCTAGCGCAGGCTTGGAGAGGACAACAGAGCTATGCATCAGTGAGACAGCGGCAGACTCTTCCTGTTGTGAGTCTCTGATAACCGCAGGCGGGGGGAGGGACGGAGGGGAGCAGAGCCACGTCGTATTCAATATGTGAGCGTTGTCTAATTGCTCTTCGATGTTGGTCCACAGAGCGGTAGAAAATGGGTCAACGAGTTCCCACGAACTGTAAAAAGCCTCCGATTCGCTCCAAATCATCTCCCTTGATCTTCAGATCAGGACTCGGGTCGCCACTTTAAGTAATTGTTCACTCAGACAGAAATGAAATATCGGTCCCTCATGTCAGTTTGGACGCGTATGACTTTCTACCTGATGTCTCTGTGTTCTAATAATGTCCCAAATGTTGTTTTATAAATACAATGAAAGTGAATGGGGACTGGAGATGTTCTAGTCTGTAAATAACAACAACAACATTAAAATGGTGCATCTGGCTTATGGACCAAATCTAATTGGTAATTTACAGAAAATCAGAAAAACGGACGAAAATGACTTTAAAATGAATATACAGATATACTTTACTGGAAACATGTAATAAATAATTTTTTTATATAAAATGTAAAATAGCCATAAATGGGAGAAATCTGTTTTTTAAATGAAGGAACAGATGAAATACAGTCTTTATATGGCACCGGTGTGGAATGACATGAGTGCGAGACACAATTTTAGGATTTGCTTTCCTTGTAAACCTCTTGATCATGTTCTCCATTTCCTCTTAGCGTGTCAAGTCACACTGTTTTTCTTGTTTTGTTTATTAGCTACAAGTCTCTGTACTGTATTACACCAAAATCCATTAGTCAATGATCCGTGAAACCCATCCCTATCGCCGTTTCCTTTACCATGCCAGCATGTGTGTGAACGAGTCCCGGGCTGCATATCCTGACTTCCTCCTCTTCTTCTGTGGGACTCCATAGGTGTGATTTACCCCACAGGTATTTTTTTGCTGGAACTGTAACCGTCTGTTTTTCATGCCATATGAGGCCATAACCTTGAGGCTTCGGGCTGCGCTGTGGAATGTAGCTACAGCAGTGTCTGCCACAGTTACCTTAGTTGTGCTCCCACTGCCTGGCTGGTCGTAACCATAGCAACAGCGATCACCCAAGGGGTTAAGGGCTGTCCAATGGGACAGAGTTTGCTGGTGAACTGGCAGAGGAGAGAGTGCACAGATTGTGGGCGGGCTATTTAATGTGAAATTTCTGCCAGCTGGCAAATCTCTTTTGGACCCCCTCCACCAGCCGTACAGAAATATTACATTAATTATATTAAAGCTTTATAATCGGTGGAGTACCAGTTTACATAGTTTTGATAAAAAAAAGAACAAGTAGGTCTGGGATGGATCTTAATCGTCTTTTCTACAATTCTCTGAGTTTACTCACCCTGATGAATACAAACGTGTTCTATTGTATATAAATTGAACAAATCATCCTATATGGGGGTCAATATGGCGCAGCTCCAAATGCATATATATTTGTCATGAAATAAATTCAAATAAAGTAATCCCATTGCCTTAATAAATGTCTTCTCAAGCGAAACAATATGTTTGTGAGAGATATTTAATATTTTGAGGTAATTTAGCAATCATTACGTAGAGAATTTATGGTAACAGACAGATTATAAGAGCCATTTCAAATATGGCGTTGAATCTCATTGGTTCTTTATCTTTTGACTGGGTGCACAAGCATATGCATGTTTTCTCAGGCGATACGGTATATCAAGAAGATTCAACTTTATTGACATCAAATTTATTCAAATATATTTATAAAAAAATGTGTCAAAATACCTATTGCGTTAAAAGTAAAAATAAAATATAAATAAATAAAATGCTATAGCATTGCGGGTTTCATTGGGCAACAACCATAAAAACGTTGAAAAAAGAGCCATTGCTTTTTTATTTACATGTTATGGATTTTGATGTATTTGCACTGGTTTTGTTATTTTCGTTATTTTAAGGCTGTATTGTACAAAATTGGCCACGCTGTGGCATACACGTTGTCACATGATACAGATTTGCAGGTCATCAATCTTGAACCTTGGGAACTTGTTTGCGTTTTAATGCATTCTAATGCGTATGAATAAAAGTCAATGGAATGTCTAGTATGGCCTCATAAGTTGTTTGTAACACATTCATTTGTGTTTTCTATGGCGTTCTGGGTGGTTGCCAGAATGTTACTTTGCGCTAGAAGTATTCAGAGTGAAAAAGCAAACTTGAATACTGAATTACTTGGGCATAGGATTTGTCCTAAACGTGAGCAATTGTAATATTGTTTTCCTTACTAATGTGCCCTTGGTAATTTTACAAACCCAGCATGTGTAGTTTATGCATCACGAAGTGAAATTGCAGAACACACACAGCAGGTGTTTTTTTTTTATGTGTACATAAGTGAGGGTAAGTGAATGTGTTTCTCAGCTTGAAGGCCATGTGGTTTTGATGACTTTTATACAGGTAGGCCGCTTTGCTCCTTGGAGACAGCCATATGCATTCACAGCCATTCGCAGCCTCAGTGAGGTCTGTATCGCATGGCATGCGTCACATGATGTTGTCAGCACCAGTGGGAAGTAAAACTGTATTTTCCCACGCACTGACAAAGGTTCAATTATACATGCATGGATTTCCCCGCAGGACTGGAGATGACTGGGAGAACGAGCAAAAAAATGCAACATGCAAGAATATCACTTGTATTCGGATGCTTTCGCTGCGGTCTCTCTTAGGAACACAAGTCTCCGTTTTTCACTTCCCAGTAGCTCCAGCAACTTATGTCGACTTGGTGCCAACAGGATCTGGCTGTCATTGTCCGCCAGTGTGTTAAAAGGGAAACACTAACCCTCCACCCTTAACCTTCTTGCATTGAGGGCAAGCACGCCCATTTCCCTCCCTGTATGCGTGTACTCTTGTGCAAGTCGATGTCACTAGGCGTGTGTATTTATTATGACTGATAAGAGGAGGCCTCCGGAGGCCAGTTTGTTCTTACTCGCTATCGCTGTCAGCCCAAACTTTCCGCCACATTGAAAGTCAACCTCTGTGAAAGTGGCAAAACTGTGGCTGTTATAACCACACTAGCGTTACCTGAATGTTGTACAGTGAGGACCCTATTAGAGACCCTATTAGATGCCTTATTTTACTAAGAAATGGACTTTATAATCTGCTGTTTAATAATTGAGTAAATCAAGATTCAGACCGGTGATATTTGTGAATAGCCTTGCAGAAACTATGGACCATTCACCAGCCAACATTTTCTGAGAATAGTGAATAGTTTCTGAGTGTGACTTGGTGTTTTCCAATTGAATAATTGTTTACATGTGAATGATGCCCTCAGTCCAAACATATTTGCGCACACATTGCGCATGGCTAGGCTGTGTCTGTCTGCCCATGAGGAGGAGGAGGAGGAGAGGTCACATTCTCCAAACTCTCTCCACAAGGATCTCATTTATGCAGCCACATTCCACAATCTGTGATGTAATCCAGCCCTTCCTCACCGAGCGTTCTTCATCTTCCTCGCATGATCTCTGAACCAGCACACGGAACTCCCGGTTGGTAGGAGGAACTCCTTCACACATTTTCCCACACGTCTTCCCTTCGACATTCCATAACATGTGATCGAGTTGAGGCGTTTTTTCCCTGTTGCGCTTCTTTTGTGTGCAGAAATGTGTGGCTGAAAGCGGATACTCTAGACGCCGGGTCACAATACTTCAGAACTCCACGTAATCAGGACACAGTTTGTGGAAACACAATGGTGTGCTTGGACCCTCTCCAAGAGGAACCGAGTCTCGGGCCTGTGCTTTTACTTTCAGATTGTCTGAATGATCTCTTGACATTGATATTGTTATGTTGTGTTGCATTTGTCTGATAGGTTGTGTGTTGTTGTGTCCAGCACGTTGTCTAATGGCCCAACATCATTAAAAGTTAATCTGCCTCACTGTTCTGTGGCTGTTTTAGCTTTGTGTTAAAAGATCTGAACTGGTGAACACAGGTTGCAGATTTGAAGCGTTTAAGTGTGATCCTTAAACTACATTTATCACCATGGTATTCTTTACCTATGACACTTTGCTTTAGGTTTCTCAAGAGGGATGATCCATGTAACTTGGCTTGGTGCCCTCACACTCAGTCTACCTCACTGTCGTTTTGAAAGATGCAACTAAAATGGGCGTGAACGCTGTGAGAAGAAGAGTGGGGGAGTGTGCGGGGCACGAGAGAAAGTGATCCGATTCCATTTCTTAAAAATATTAGTCATTACACGAATCATACTTTCAAGCCACAGCGTTATTACAGAAAGTATATATATTTTTTTAAATGCAAGTATAACGGTTCTAGTTAAAATATGATCGTAACACCGTGTCTTCACCTGAATTTTGTGGACAAAATGTTATATTAAATAATTCTAATTGTCCGCGCGGCATCCGGTGTAGACAAGGTGTTACCGCATTTGAAGAGATGGAAAAGTCTTGAGTCACGGTACCGCATTCCTTACACAGACTGCCTTCATTAGCGAATCCAAAAGTCCACTTGTCTCCATTTCTAAATGTTTTCCAGAGTAAAACAGTTTGCTTTCCGGCCCTAGTCACATTCATAGTGAGCGGGCTTCAAATCGGCGATCGGTCCGGCATGGGAGACTGGCATTTGATTCGGGGTTACCAACCATTTGTTTGCCATCGCATTCCGCTGGTCGGGAAACCAGTTTTCGTCAGTGTCGAAGTCCCCTCCATCTGTTTGAGTTCCGAACGAGACCCATTGAGCTGTACTGGTCCACATGAGCTCCGGCCCACCAAGAGCTCCAAATGGCCACCGCGCATGTTTCTGTGCACCACAATTTCAAATTAGCGTCGCCCCTGGATATTTCTATTGAATAACAGTAGCAACCGACCCGCGACAATTCATCCAAATGTAGATTGAAGGGCTCTTCATGAAGCATCACAACACAAGAGAACCCTTGCGTCTGGGGCAGTTGCTATTGCTGCCCTTTTTGATACAATATTGAGGGCTTTTCTCCAATAAAGGTGCGTGATATTCTCCAACTCCATTATACGTTGTATAATGAATTTGCAAACCATGAATATAAATGGGTTTTAATCAATTTTACCGCAGTCCTCACTGGCGAATAATTATCGTATTTGTTGCCGAACAATGCCTACTCCATGAATGGCGAATCCCCCAAAAATCGATGTTCCGCAGCATGTAACCAAGCTGTTTTGACAGCACTATCAAGTATCCCAGTGTGTCTATGCTTAAATAATTCATGTTCATGAGATGATCATGTTCTCTTTCTCTCTCCTTCAGTGCCTGAGCTGTCACGAGGATGAGCAGTAAGCGCAGCTTGTTCGTGCGGCTGGTGCCGTGCCGCTGCCTGCGGGGCGAGGAGGAGGCCGTCACTTCGCTGGATTACTCGCACTGCAGCCTGGAGCAGGTCCCTAAAGAGATCTTCAGCTTTGAGAAGACCCTGGAGGAGCTCTACCTTGATGCCAACCAGATTGAGGAGCTGCCCAAAGTACGAGTACAATCCTGCAATACAAACACGCATGCGCCACATGTATAAAAACTGTTCATTTTTTGACATTGTCAGGTAATCCAGTTCTCCTGGATGTATATCAGTGAGCTGTACATCCCACCAGCAAGACTTCAAGTCAAAGTCTGCTTTATTGTCAATTCTGCCACATGTACATTACATGCATATGGAGGATTGAAATTGAAACTCTTAGACTCATGGTGCATACAAATAACACTACACAGAATAAAAAATACAGATTACATATATGTAAAATACAACTTTTACAAGCAGGGATATTTAAAAAAATAAACGAAGATGGGTAATGGCAGATTACCTTGTACATGCGTCAGTGAACACAAATTGGAAATAAATTTAAAGGGGATAGTTTCTGTTCAATTCTGTCATTTACTCAACCCTGTTGTCATTTTAAACCTGTGTTTTGCAAAACACAAAAGATGGGATTTTTAAAAATGTTGGTAACCAATAACAGTCGGTCCCCATTGATATTATTGTATGAACACAAAACCAATGCAAGTCAATGGAGACCAACGGTTTTCTGTTACCAACATTTTTCAAAATATCTTCTTTTGTGTTCTTTATAAGAAAGAAAGTCATTTTTTATTTTGAAGGTGAACAATTTCTTTAAAGTGATAGTTCACCCAAAAATGGCAGTCAACAACGATGGCAGTCATTCACTTGCAGTGGTTTTGTGTCCATACAATAGAAGTCAATGGCTGCCTACGCTGTTCGGTTATCAACATTCTTCAAAATATCTTCTTTTGAAACTCATACAGAAACTCATACAGGTTTGAAATTAGGGGTAAGGGTGAGTAAATGATGACAGCATTTTATTTTTGGGTGAACCTTTATATTTGATATTTGGAAGAATGCTTGTAACCAAACAGTTCTTGGACCCCATTGACTCCCATAGTAGGAAAAATTACTTTATACTTTTTTTTCTGTTGAAGAATGTAGGAAATCAAACAGTACTGGGACACTTTTGACAACCATTGTCGTTTTTCATACTATGGTAGTATGTGGTAGTCAATGGGGTCCAAGAACTGTTTTGTTACAAGCATTCGTCCAAATATCTTTATATATCAGTTTCAAATATCAGACATGAATCAAACCTACAAAATCTCAAACTATTTTTGTGACCGAAGTCATTTTGTATCTAAATCAAACATGCCCTCATGGTCCATATGTGCTATTTTCTATTGACACTGTTGGAATAAAATTTCTGTATGACAGAAGAAAATAGTTGTACAGGGTTTTGGTGTTCTATTAGGAATTGATCGGATGTGAAAGGATGGCGTTCTGTTAAGACGTTGCATTGGATCAATTCAAATGACTGTTCCTAATTTTTTATCTCATAGTGTTTTTCTCTCTCTTCCTTTTCTGTTTATCACAGCAACTTTTCAACTGCCAGTTGCTTCAGCGATTGAGTCTACCAGACAACGATCTGACGGCCCTGCCGCCGGGCGTGGCAAACCTCATCAATCTCAGGGAGCTGGACATCAGCAAGAACAGTAAGCAAAACGGCCCATTCATCTCCTCTTTCTTTTTCCTCTTTGGAGTCAAGTTACGCTATCAGTCCACCCAAAACACAAGCAGAGTCATCCTGATATGTGCATGCACTCGCTAACCCCTTATCCACTGTAATTCAATTCAGCCCGGCAAGCTCGACGGTTCCCATTTCACCCAGCAGCACAAAAATCTGCACCATCTAGTTTTCATAAACCAGGTTGAATGTTTTGAGCGTTGGTTTAGAATTGCATTTGCAATTTGGCGACTTGCATCAAATACAGCACATAAGGCTGCCTAGATAGCATTTATTCAGCATAAGCATATTTCTTCACTAAATTAACGCTTTTTTATGTTGTGATGCGTCTGTATTTGAATTGATGACACATTTCTATTTTCGATGCACTGCACAGTTGCCAAAGCAAGTTTTCATACCCATTTATGTCCATTGAAAATCAATAAGGAAACTAAGAAAGAATCCTTGCTGAGATCTTGCGTCATGCTCTCAGCTGATTGGTCGATTGTCAGTGTGTATTTGGAGATGAGGTGCATCTACATCCCTTCCAGTCCAGACGACCTCAAACTGTCATGGCGAGACACTGTTCGCTTCCTGTGTAGACAATGTGAGCATCGGTCAAGTCTGTTGTGTGCTTATCATGACGGGCGTGAGAGTTACCATAACAGTGTTGCTGTGTATGTAGAACATATACAATCAGTCACAGAGGTCTCATAACAATTAGGATGCTAGCTTGAAAGGCTTCATTCACATTTGGCAATTGTTGTACTGCTGTACGTAATGGCTGAAATGCACTCAAACTCGGTTCAAACTCAAGTATTTCCATGTTCAGATGGGAATCCCAGCATCCTTTTCCCTTTGAGTCCAATGCTTATGATTCCAAGGTGCACCACACTACAGCATCCTATCAACCCCGATCACGTGACAAGTTCATTGGTATTGTGCTCAGCATTTATCCGTTTATATACGTCACCCCGAAACCACCGCTGGCTCCCACACAAAAATGTGTCTGCAGGTTTATAATCGTCACTCCCTTCCTGTCAAACTGCTTGTTTGTTTTTGCTCAGCGTTTATAGTGTTTCCATAAGTGTTATTACAAAACTTTAAAAAAAATTTAGCTTGATCGTCCCGCTGCGTTGGGGTGAGAACAGACTCGCCTGTGGTTACTGTGCGTGCAGTTAAGAGTTCACATCTGGGTGTTGGAGGAAGGAAATCTTAACATAACTATAATGTCACACTCAAGCTCCTGTGGTTAGTAGGACAGGAAGTATGCAGGCTAGCGCTAAAGCTTGCTTTCTGCACATTGCCAAGTGTTTTTTGTTTTAGAAAGACATAGTTTAGACCTAGTACAGTCTTAATATAGCAATATATTTTTGGCTATTAAAATATTAATATTGAGTTGGGTCTTAATTTGAAATGACAGGTATTTCTGATCTCATCCATTTCTTGGAATGGTTTAAATTTGATGTAGTCGTCATTCATTTAGTAATTTTTCTATTCAAAAGACAATCTTACAATTATTTTTACAGTTGTATCTCAAATAGACAATCTGACAAACTTGATAAACATACCTGGTTTATAGCATTAGTAATATAACAATGTGATTGATGTATTTCTTGTATTTCCTAATGTCTCTGCTCTGTACTAGTATGTTTACTGTAAAGCTGCTTTGCAACAATGCAAAATTACATTTTAATTGAATTACAAAGTAACATTCTCATACATTTAATAGAATTACAAGTGAGCGAGGGACAACGGCTTGTTAGAGTAAAAATCGTTCGACGTATTGTCTATTTATTATATTATATTTGATTAAGACTGCAAACTTATAATTCAGTTGAAATGCAGTTTCTTTGGTTTTTACATGAGATCAGAGTAAAAACAAACTAGTGCTGTTCAACGATTAATAAAATGATTCCTATCCACAGTAAAAGTTTGTGTGTCCGTAATGTATGTTTGTGTAATGTGCATATTGATTTTGTATTTATAAACACATAAACGTACATATTTACTTTTAAGAGAAATATATAATATACTGTTTGTCGTTGTTCGGCGGATTGTGCTTAAATGACATCACTGTCGAGCGACTTACATCACAAGATAGTTCCTTTTGCCGGTGCGAATGCAGTCGGGGAAATGGCCCGAGGGAAAACTTAGTCCGCATAGGACAGCCCTATTTACTCGTTTCTGAACTTTGTTTCTGAAGTTATCCGGTCGGAAAGCACCTTTTGTGTGTTTATAAATACAAAATAAATATGCGCAGTACACAGGCATATATTATGTAAACAAATTTTTTTATTTTGGATGCAATTCATTGCAACAAACACTTAACCCGTATCTAATACAATGTTTATTGTTTGACATTTCAGGCATCCAAGAGTTTCCTGAAAATATCAAGAACTGTAAAGTCCTGGCTATAGTAGAAGCCAGCGTGAACCCTATATCCAAGTAAGTACACAAGATATTAGAGATGAACTTTGTGTGTCTGAATGTCTCCGGTGATGTCATGGAACCACTGTCACGTCTCCACAGGCTCCCCGAAGGTTTCACGCAGCTTCTCAGTCTGACGCAGCTCTACTTGAACGATGCCTTCCTCGAGTTCCTACCGGCCAGCTTCGGCAGGTCAGACATACACACAGACTCAGTAACACACCGGTTGAACTCTGCTCGGTCTAAGAGAGAACAAGATAATCTGAGCTTTTGTTTCAGTTCAGACAGTGTGTCGATACACGATCGGATGAAGTATGTACTGCATTAATATGTAATGTACAACAAACATGACGTCTCTCCCAAACATAAGAAGGTTTGACTGTTTTTTAAGCACACGCCACGGGTCTTACTGAGAGAGTTCATGCGAATGCGGTATATACAGTACATACAGCCTGGAGTAGATATTCCTTGAGAGATCAACCCATGCGACGTGTATTTGTTTCACACCAGCAGTTCATCTGAGGACACAATACTTTTCATTATTACTTTGCTGCACACCGCGTACACTTTCACATCATAAAGTTTCACTTCATTTTTCTCTTTCTGTTTTTCAGACTAACCAAGCTGCAGATCCTGGAGCTGCGGGAGAACCAGCTAAAGATGTTGCCAAAGTAGGTGCCGCATCGGGATTGAATTCGTAAAATATTTAAACGTGGATCTGCGTCGCTGCAGCAATTCTGATAACCGCATTTATAATACAGACGAGCGTCTCTCTCTCGCTCCGTGGCTTCATATTGTTAAGCCTTACGTAGGAGACACTCCAGTAACATGTTGCGACAGGTTTTATAAGCGTTTCTGGCTCTGGAGATGATATTGCATCATACGGGGGTTCATTTGTTTGCTTTTGTGTATGAAAACCACAGAATGGGAAAGAAATGGGTTGGGCAGTCGGTCTTGAATCGTCTGTGAGTAGAACCACACAGGCCGAGCGTGTTTGATGTCATGATGCCACAAGCTTAGTTCGCTTTAAACACAAAAGGTAATATTGAATGAATTTTTGGTTGGGTGAATTGAAAACCCACCGGAAGAGACTTCCAACCACCCAAAACCCTTCAGCAACCGTGTAGCTACTGTCCAGAAACACATGCTTGGACTTTGTTCTGCATCAGGAAGTATACCAGGACGACATAATCGGAGCGAGAGAGAAAGCTGGCCTCACCTGCATGGCTTACTCATTTACTATTATTAAACTTTATTGTTTCACTTTATAGCTCTTAAGATTCAGCCGTGTGCTGCGACTCTTGCTTAGACGATCATTGTGAGGCTTGTTTTCACGATGTGTGTGTGTGTCATACTGATGAGCTGTGGATTGCTCAGCACTCTAGGAGTTACTGAGTTGGCATGGTTTAACTCACCCAGCTCCCGATGAATGACGCCCTCACACGGCCATAGCTGGATCGCAACTAATCTTCGTCTCTCGCTGCCTTACAATACAATACTCTCATAGATCAAATACAATCGAGTCTAAGTTTATCGTATTGGCGGTACATAATTCCATTTATTTAGGTATTCATTTCCAGTTTTTTTTGTGTTTGTGTGTGACTCACTGTAGGCTAGAGTTGATCTGTGCCCACGTCTGAGCAAACCAGTTGTTTACACTCCACCCTAAACCCAACCTACCTTAGTTGTTCATGTTAGTCCAGGGTTGGACACGGAGATTAGGATTTGTGTTTGTGTTTATGAGCAGATTTGGAGCGCAAGTCTAGAAATGCATGGCGTGGATTAATTCAGAGGACTAATGAGATAGTTTAACACCATAGCCAATATGATGTTATTTTCTTACGAAACATTAGATCAAAATCAGCCCAATGGCGATTCAAAACTAGCCCAGTGACCCCAATACCCCAAAAACTCAAATGTTACGTCTGGTCCGAAGTTAACGTCCGGTCTGTGTTTGGTTACAATAAATATGAATATAAATGAATGTGAATATCCCTGTAAATAAACTGTTATATCATATGTTAATTTTCTCAAATTAAAGTAAAACTACTCAACAATTATTGATTATTGATTTGCCGAGGTCTATCGGAAGTTAAGTTTGGGCCAGATAACATTAATATTGTTGCAGCTATAACCATCTGTACCTAAAATATGTTTTACAGTCACTGTTATGTATTACACACCATTTTAGTAATAAAAATCATTGTAGTGTAGGAAACGCACTCTTTTTTTAAAAATAACCTAATTTTACCATCCAAATGACAGCTGACGAACATAATCTATCCACTTTTAAAAATAAAATAATAAGCAACTTGGGGAAACCTTTTATACGTAGTCCAATTCTGCGGGAAAACTGCAAACCTGGCAACCTTGGCTACAGTTTGTAACTTCTGCCTGTCTATCAACATATCTGTTCAAACTGAAATGTCACACTGACAATTCCTGCGAAATCACACCTGACAGCTCAACTTCTAAATCATTATTATTCCGTCGGGGTTAGGCAAAAATGTTTTTCCTATTACGCACCGCAGCTTTCAATTATTTTTTTCAGTCACACATTCTTCCAAGCGTGTGACTGGAAAAGTCAGTTTTCCTGAAGCACAATAAGACAATAAACCCATCACACACACACAGTGCTTTAGATGCACATGTGATCTGACATATGGAGTTGTGACGCTTGTGACTGCCAAACCGGTTTGAATCTGATTTATATCATTTCCTGATCCCCGCTCACTTATTATTTTGTGTCCTTTTAGCTCCCTCCCGTAAACAACAGCGCTGAAAATGATACATAATACAGTGTTTAACAAATTCCCCAAAAACATTTTACCTGCTAGACTTGATTACATTTCAGTTGTAAACATTAAAGAAAAAATATGTTTTCTTTTTTAACAGCTTTATAAAAATCTCTGTATTATGATTCAATCCGTGACCATTCGCCACATTAAACTCTGTAGCTTGAACTTGAGATGTTTATTTGACCTTGGAGATTATATTTGTGCGTTAAATGAATGCCAATGTTTTATTGGCATTGGCTTTGTCAAATTAGGGTGTAAAGTCTAAGAGTGTTTTAAAGCAGCCAATGAGAAGTGGATTAGCAGTTAGTGCCTGTTCAATAAATGTCTTTGTCTGCCGTTCGTGTGCCTCTGGGGAATCAATGCATGTGCAATCTGTTTAATCCAGGTGTGTTAATAACATGTGTGTGATGTGTGTGTTTGCAGGAGCATGCATAAGCTCACGCAGCTGGAGCGGCTGGATCTGGGAAGTAATGAGTTCACTGAAGTGGTGAGTCGCACCTGCCTCTTTCAGGTGTTGTAGGCAGTACCGCAGTCTTTTTCTAAGCTGCGCTTACATCACAGCTCTCAATGCGGCCAGGTGTCAGATTGATGGACAGTGAATGCAGACGCTCTCATTGAGCATCCACCTCATACGCATATGTCTCCTTTAATTGTATTCATTAAAGCCATAACGGCTTATTTCCTCTCACTGAGAATGTGTTTCTCTCTCTCTCTCTCTCTCTCTCTCTAGCCTGAGGTTTTGGAGCAGCTCAACGGAATCAAAGAGCTGTGGATAGATGGAAACAAACTGACATTTTTACCCGGGGTGAGTGTTAGGCTACATTTTGTGTCCGTTTTTCAGGAAATGGAAAAAACACTCCGCTTTTTAAATGATTAAATACTGTGTTGTCAAAGTTGAGAAACACTTTATACATAACCCAAAGACAAACGTAAAGGGTGACTAAGGGTGCGATCACACAGAACTTTTCATGTTCGAAAACGCGAGGCGCGCTACGCTGCTCTTTTGGTGACTCCTTGAAAAGAGCAGCGCGCAGTGTTTTTTTATGTTGCTAGGTAACCACAGAAACAGCCGTCCTGTCAGTCACGGATTATAGCGCGAGCTCAGGGTTAATGTCTGAGTGGGGTTGACTTTTTTTTCATCCTTTCACGACATCAAAGCACTTTTTTCTGCTCCTAGGTTTGTTCACTTCAAATGTCTTCCAAGCATCTGTTTCCCTCCGCGACAATGGAAAAAAGCGCACATGAGTCAAAGAGTTGAGTTTTTTTCTTCAAGCGGGCAACAAAACGCTCCCTGCCAACAGAAAACAATTGAAAGGAGGCGCGTCTCACAGCAAAAGACAGAAGATCTGTCTGATCAGGCCCTAATAACAATGATATATGTCAAAAACGAAAAATCCCAAAATATGGAGATACAAGGTTTTAGAAGGACAGCAGCATTTTGGTTCTTTTGAAGTCACCAACTGGACCATGATGATATAATGCTTTTTATTTTTTTACATATTTATGCTTGTGACAGTCATGAAGCTCAAGCAGAACGGGTGTAGATTTCTATGTAAACGGGTCATGAGACTATTTTTTGCAAAGCTTTAATGTTCACAGGTCATCATGAAATGTGACGTGTGTACATTTTTTTAATTGTTTCCAAAATAATTTAAAGGCAGGGTGATCGATTTCTGAAAAGTGATAACAAAACGCACTACTACGCCCCTTCCCGCATTGCTCTGCCCTCGAACGTGCTTTGCAACGTTGACAAGAAATGCTTAGCTTTATAAAAGCTTAGACCATGCAAATAATAATGCAAATGAATAAAATAAGCAAAGATGACACAAGTATACACAAGCAGATAAACAATGACGCTGCTCCGTTACACAGCTACTTACTACAGCAACAACAACATATCTTGGTTCTGACAAACAACAAAACCAATGTTACTCACATACTGATCCGAATCAAAGCAACCTCCTCGGGGGTAATTATGAGACGATCTTGCTCTCCAACGTCACTCTGCTGGAAAGCCTCCACCCTAGTACCACGGGTGTTAGTGTATCTCCGCTCGAAAGTCTTTATAATAATAAAAATGCGGGCCTTCTTTTTATACATCAAATCCACAGACCCTTTAATTTTATGTAATAACGAAGATGTCGCTTTTTCTAGTCTCTTTCTAGCCCGCTTGCTCTCTTCTCTTTGTCAACATGAGCGGACACGCCCCTTACTGCTGATTGGCTACAAGTTGGTCTTGGTCCTTGGCCCCGACTCTGTTTTCTATTTTTTATGATTTACATAGATATTTGTTTTGCTTGTGATTCACAATGAAGGCCTTCTGCAAAAATGTAAATATTGTACTTCATTCCAAACATGACCTCTGGTGTATAATCAGTATATTATACTAGTATATTACAATGTCCTTAAAATGACATTTCATACAGTGTGTGATGTTGTTGTGTGTGAATGTAAGCAGTCTGACAAGTTGTAAAGCCGAAAGTGAACGAATAGCAAAGTTATTGGCTTGGGGAAAAAAGGAGTCGACTCTGAATCACGCGAACGAGTCGTCTGTCGTTCTAATGTCAGTTCCGGGTCAGAGTTGCGTCACTCAGTGTAATGCCCGCCTACGTTTCATTTGCGACACTGCACAAGGTACACCAATCACAGCAGACTAGACCATGTGACCAATCTGATCAGAGTAGGATGAAAGAAAGGAGGGGATTTGACAGATGAATCACCGAACGAATCATTTGAGAGTCAGTCAAAAAGTGAGGTAATAATAACTGCCTATTATTCGAAAATGTAAATGTAAGTGCACAGTGTGTCCTTGTGCAAGGCCGGGCGGCCATATGTTTCTCTCTTTGCAGAATTCAATTTCTTTTGGGAGAGCGGCTAGTGCCGGCGGTGATGAATCAACAGCATTGAGCGAGGTTTAGACAGATAACTTCTAATTGGTCGTCACCCCGATGCGTTCAATGCGTCTAATGTCTTGTTTGATTTACGCTCGGTGGTGATAACTTCAGTTCAAAATTAGTTTAAAATTGAATCTGTTTGATACATTTTGAGGAATAAGTTCTAACATTTCCAGTAAATTACCAATGCCATGTGCGAGCAAATACTATTGGTTTGGAGAAATTGGAGCCGTTCCCCCGGTACTCTATCCGGACAGACAAGGTCTGTGGTAACGTGACATTGTTGTGACGGAGGCTATTGAGGAATGCCCTGTTGAGGAGGCCACGGTCTGCCCTCAGACCGCCAGCAACAAAGCGAGACCATGTCATTCATTTCTATGGAAAGCCTCCGACCCCCGGCGACAGTGAACATTGGTGACAGGATGTATCTAGCGTTGCGACAAAGTTGAGATTTGCTCAACTTTATGCAAATGATGAGCGACATTCGGGACCGACTACCAATAGGAGTAAAGCAGCGGAGCTCACGTCATCCGTCTCTCGTCAGTTACTGAAGGGTTTGTTTATTAAATGTTACGAGAGCAACCAAAGCTAGGAACGTCTTCTAATGACCTCAAAGCAAGAGACTAGTGACAGTGTCACTGGCGGTGAGAACGCACAGTAACGGATGTATTGAACCAGTTCGTGTCTTGCCTTTGGCTTTCAGTCATTCATCTTGACATCATACCCCCATCTCCTCAAATGCTGTTTTTCATTATTTGCTCTTGTACTGCTTTCTTTTTCTTTCACCGAAAGCGCCACATCCTTTAAAGCCTGTTGAAATTGTGACATTTCACAACACTAGTGGTGTAAACAGGCTCTATGAGGTTTTGGTAAAATGTATCTACATGAGCAGTAGAGTAAGTTGTGTTTTTTGTGCACAGATGATCGGGGCACTGAAGCAGCTCTGCTACCTGGACGTGTCCAAGAATAACATTGAGATAGTGGAGGACAAGATATCTGGATGTGAAAACCTGCAGGATATTCTGTTGTCCAACAACGCTCTGGCGCAGCTGCCGGGGTCTATAGGTAACCAACACACAAAGCCATAACAATAAGATGGCAAACATCACTAACAATCATGACAAACATCACTGTTGCTATTATAAAACAATGGGAAAGGTATTTGAACACAGCCCGGCCCTGAGTAGTATTCAACTTTGTTTAATCCTTTAATGCCATGTGTGCTCCGGACATGAATGATACAGTATTTGGTTATTATCACAGAATTCTTTCAAATATTATTGTGTGGTGTAGCAATAGGTTTTGTTTTCAATGGAAACAATGGCATTGACAAAGCAGTTCATTATAAGGGTGAGTCAACATACTTTTGACTATATACGTATGTGAAATAATGTCAACATTTGTTCACCCTCATGTGGAAAACCTGTATGTGAGTCTTTCTTCTGTGGAACACAAGAGAAGATATTTTGAGAAATGTTACATTGGTTTTATTTCCATATGGAAGTCAACGGGGGCCAGTATCCTTGGTTACCAACATTCTCCAAAATATCTTCATTTGTGTTCTGTAGAAGAAAAAAGTCCTACAGGTTTGGAACGACATGAGGGTGAGTAAATGATGACAGGAATTTGATTTTAGGTAAACTACCCCCTTTAAAAGGAATATTTTGGGTTCATTACAGATTAACCTACATTATTTATTGAAACGTTTTTTGATGCCAGAGTGTCCTTTAAAGTCCCAGTGAAATAAAAAATGACCGTTCTTATTTTTTCTTGAAATATTTCAGCGTTAATAGTAAAAAGCTTATCAATGTCGGTCATTTTCTTTTTTAAATTCATGTACCCTCATAATCTTCAGTTAAAATCTGAAAATGCACTTCTGTACTGAAATGACTATCCATCTTAAATGACGTAAATTAGACGGCTTGGACGGAGCATCCGTTAACTCCTCCCCTTCAGCTGTCAGTCTGCTGCCAGTTTCATTTCAGAATCAATGCAACAGCTGTTTTACACACCCAATCAATTCCCAGTGAAAACGCAAGCCAGGCCCACTCATTTTTGCCTTTGATATTCATTTTCACTTGGAAATGTGACAGAATACAGAAGTAAAAACGATCGCAACTTCTGGTCCACGGGGACTTTAAACTACGAAATAAACACCAAAGGCAAATCTAATAACCTGCTTCTCCATTTTGGATTTCAAGGCTGTGCTCTTCTAGTCTCAATTTTAATCTGCTTTGTAAAAAATGAACAGGTTAGATGTGTCAATGAGCAGGAGGATTATGGGTAATGCAGTAATACGGTCTCATTACCAAATGAATGGCCCTGTCGGACAGACACTAATGAGCAGGCCGAGCCACACGGCCCTTCAACACGAGGCTCGCTGTGAAATAACACGCCCCCCCAGCTCACCGGTTAATGAAATCCATTTTAGAGCTCAGTGAGTGGGGTTTTTTTAGCCTCGGAGGTGCTCGGCATCAGCAAAAAACTCATTTGTGCCTCTCGTGGTTTTTCATTGAATATGTGAATATTCAGCCTGCGAATCAATTTTCTTTAAGAAATCTTTACTTAGTTTCACTGAAGATTGGCGTGGTCTTATTGTCTTGAGTAAAGCGGTTATAGGGCTACTGTCTCAAATAAGAATGGTCATTTACTGAATGCATCAGTGAAAATTGTCATGCATTACAAACTCTTTCTCTCTGTACCCACAGGTTCACTGAAAAGACTGTCTTCTCTAAAGGTGGATGATAACCAGCTCATGTACCTCCCTGACACGATAGGAGGGTGAGTGAACGCCATCTTTTCCATCCACATAATGAACTGAAATTAATCCACAACCCAGTTATACTGAACACACGAATGTGCGTACTTACATTTTCTGTCCTGATTTTAGGGGCAAAGTTTGGCAAAGGCTTAGTTAACAAGTTTCTATAGAATAAGCTGATGTACTTAAAAACAGGTCGCAATTGCGATCATGCTGTACAATACATTGTTTCTTTGCTGTTATTTTTGAATTATTGGGTTCGCAGTTTACGAGTAGTGTACTTTGGTGGTGGGTGACAACAGTAGTCATCCACAGTTAAAAGACAATTATTGACCCAGGAAAACCACTGCCTGTTAACCAGTCAGGTTAGATTCGCCCCTCCCTGCAAGCGCGCAGTGCATAGATGATAAAATACAAGTGTTAAAGCGCAATTATGAAGCGGTCTATAGCCGACTATTTTAAAAGACAGAGTGACAAATGATCAGAATGATTCATCAACTGAGGTCATTATGATTGCTATAAAAAGGTTCGACCAAATTGTCGCACTGGTGCAACCACTGGGAAAAATGTGTTTAGAGCCCTGCATGCAGTAAATACAATGATCAAGATGACAAAATATGTAAACAATGCATACTGCTCATAGTGATGCAGTACATCTTTAAACTCTTTAAAACTTGTTTTTAGTTGCAAAGTACTAGCGCACACCGCATGTGCAATGACATCACACATTCACATTTTCATGGTTTACACAGATATGACAGTGGTATCATTTTCAAGCTAGCATTTTAAAACTTTTGCCTTTCATGCCCCCAAAATGAGGCTGAGCGGTCAAATTGCATTAAAAGCATTTCTGTCTTTTTTTTAAACCGTGATGTTAATGCTCTCTACAGTAATGAGAACAGAATGAGACATTTTGCACACTTTTCCCATACAGATCAAATAAATGGCAACTTGTAGCAAGCTCCAAAAATGTTCCAGAAAAGTAGTCCAAGTACTATCTTCCCGTGCTTCCGTAGTCTAGTCTTCCGAAGCCATACTTGCGAGGAACAGACCAATTTTATTTTATTAGATAAAGTGAGCAGAACCATGAGCTTTGAAACGGGCCCGTGAGGAAGAAAAGCACTCGTCCATATGGGCTCACAGAGAGGGAAACACAGACTGTGTTAAATCCATCCAAAAAATAGACCTACACCTCTTTCTCGCCACCTCTTTTTTTGAGCTTGTTTCCAAACATGCCAGTTATCCCTTATGTTAGATGAGATTTCCTACTCTGGAGTTAAGAAAATTTGCCAGGAGGGATTATGAATATGTGATTGCAAGGATTGGGTTTTAATCCCAGTCAGGGTTTTAAAGCACACTGATTAAACGCTGTTAATCTTTCATTTCGATCTCGGTTGTTTTGAACCAAAACCTTGTGAACTGCCACCATCCAACCGTCATTAAGTGAATGATTTAGAAAGCTCCAAATGGGCAGTAAGTCACAAGGACTCGTTTCTGGTCACTGTGCATTGTGGGATTGCCGAGCAGCAGGTGCTACACTTCATCTCATTACTGTATTGATGTAGATGTTTGTGTCATATTCTTTCGGTTTCTGACTTGATAAAATTGACCGTTAGAATGAATCTATCATTTTAAGATGTCTCATGATACGACTTGAATGAATCCAACTGTCGTGGTCCACAATGCTGTGTGTGTATCAAACTGTGTATATTTTAAATATGTGTGGGTTTAATGTAAAGCTTTTTCGAGTTAATCTAGAAAGGTGATGCTAAAACAGGTAGCTTGCTTTTAAGTTATTTATATCTGTTTCCTGCAATCCACGCTTTCATGTCATGTCAGGCTGGTGGTCTGTTACATAAACCACATCCTGTTGCTGTTCAACCACATTACACTTGAGCACTTAATACGCGAGACACTTTTTACATTATCTGATATTTATTCTACTCGGATTATCAGAGAGACATTGAAAATAATTACAAACCCATTAATCATCATTTACGACATGATTTGTTTCCAGCATCGTAACACCGTACCCTGTAATGCGTTTAGAGTTAAACAACGATTGATGTCTTTTGCTATTGTTATCTCTGTCATCATGGCTGGGAAGATTACTTTTAACATGTATTTCACTACAGATTACAAAATACATGCTTTAAAATGTAATTTGTAACGTATTTTGTTAGATTACACAAGCTATGTAATTTAACCTAATTACTTCAGAATATTTTGAAATACTAATAAAGTACATAAAACAAAGGGATCACCAAACAGAGGACTGTCCATTATTTTGAAAGAATGACTCAAAATTCTAAGAAAAAAAGTCAAAGTCAGTGTGACAAATCGCAATTATCTTAAAAATTATTAAACAAGACACTCGCAAACAACTATCAAGTACCAGTGATGGTAATAATATCAATGAAATTAAAATGATAAAATCATTTGATGCTGTTAATGAAATCAGTTTTTTCTACATTCATTTGAAGATTAAATGTGAAATGATTAGATTGTAAAAGTATATTTTAAAACATTAATGTTATGTTTGACTAATCACAGAAAACAATGTGTGATTAATTAGATCATTTTTTTATTCGATTGACAGCACTAGTATAAATTCAGGCGGTTTGTCTTGTGGAGTATATGTAAACTTTTATTGTGTGAAAAAGCTTATTCAGGACAGTACTAAAAAATTAACATACCTTTTATTTTGTATTGATCACAAAATCACAAATTGTTTACATGAATTGCCTGTTACAGTTCATAATAATGTTTAAATGAAATAAATGACATTAAAATTCCAAGTAATCACTTCGGTAATCTAAAACACTTTTGGATGTAACTAATTTGTTTGCCACCCATTTACTCGAATTTTGTAAATTAAATACATAGCTACGTTACATGTATTTTGTTACTCCCCAGCCTGTCTGTCACGCACACATTTGCACATCATTTTAGCTGCATTTCGCCATTTTGCAAATCTTAATTTTTTTCCCGTCCAGTCTGGGACGATTTCAGATCTGGTTCTGAATCTGATCCATGTCTGATATAGTCTTTCCAGGACCACGAATCATGAATGACGGAAATCCTGAATGATGAAGAGTCCTGAAAATTAATTGATGTATAGCCTGCTGATATCTGGTCATCTTATATGAAATTAGTCTTGAAAGTTTACAAGTGAAGGCAAAATGAAGTCATTCCACGCATCAGTTTATAGAGTCGTACATTAAATTCAAGCAAAATTGCAGGTTATCTTCAGAAATCTTTCAGTGTATGATCAGGATGCTTTGGGTTTGAGCTCTTGCTCCTGTGCATATGCATCTTAGAGGACATCCACAACGCGATTAGCTGTATATACGTCAAGATTTTATATCGTATCGGCTTTTGTCCACAAGGATCTGGCGTTATGGGGGCCTGAAACCGCGTTTTCGTGTGTACAGCCGATCCGTATACTTTTGAAACTATGATGTCATCACCCCATTGGGCAAAATTTATGCGCATGCTCCAAGTCTTCTTCTCCGTTTTTACTGCATCTCTGTGGCAGAATAGGGTATATTACACTTCCGCTCTCATAGCACTAAGGGGATTTCTCACCAAGTGATAAATGTGTTTAGCAAGAAAACGTTCAAATTTCGGCCAACAGACAGCACTACGGGTGAGCATTGTTAAGTGCCTCTGTGAGCACGCCTCTAGTAAGAGCAAAATTTCACTTTACTTTTTACGTATTTGTTAATGTACTTCAAAACGAATAGCCTGAGGTGCTTCTCCTTTTTGGTTATTGACGTATGACTCACGTTGATCGTAATCCAATGTGCATCCTGAAGTAAAACGCCTTGTTCCCTATGGCGCGGATTTAACCAAGCTGCTTTGCATATACCCCATTACAGTGCCACATACTGATTTGACGATTTTACTACATCGTTTTGAGTCGGTCTCGTGTGTACGCAGATATTTCTTGAGAAAATGCCATGAAAAGATCGGATAGGCAAAGCTCTGGCTTCGTGTGGATGTGGCCTTCGAAAACTGAAAAATGCTTCTCTTGAGCTTAATAATATAAACACAGTCAGCTACGTTCTACGTGGACATAAGCAGATATATCAGATGTCTGCATGGGGATTAGTTTTGGAAAATCTGTTCACCTGCATATTTCACAGCAAATAAAATATAAGAGCAATAGATACCAGATGGAAGACATGAATGTTTTTTTGTGTTCCACCATAATTTATTCAGCACACCTGCATGTTAGGCCTACACATGAAGGAGCACAAACGACATTTGACAAATGTTAAAAAAGTATCAAGATTATTGGTGACAAATGGTTGGGATGTGATGACTATAATGATGAAATCCCGAACAGAGGGAGTTGATTTGTTAGTTTGACCTTCCCATCGTATCGACACATTATACACATTCATTAAAAACGCTGTTAAACTGGATTTCATATTGCTAGTAATGTTAAACCCGGTTCAATGTTCTGATCGAAAAAAGCATTATTGGTAAATAATGTGTTGCTCTTTCTCTTTCCAGTCTCACTGCTCTGGAAGAGCTCGACTGCAGCTTCAATGAGATCGAAGCCCTTCCCGCTTCCGTCGGCCAGTGTGTCAACCTACGAACGTTCGCTGCCGACCACAACCTGCTCACGCACATGCCTTCAGAGGTCAGTCAAACTTCACATTCGACCCTAACATATGTGATATGTTTTAGAGTTCTACATTGAGGCCTGTTATATGAATTCTAACAATCTCAGTATGGTTCTTATCTGAGAACGGTATTGACATCCCTTTCGCTAAGCGCTTGAAGAGCGTTTCACCACCTCATCGATCCGGCATTCTGATCAAAGAACCTGTCGCGACAGGTATAGGTCTCTGTCCCTCCTCTCTGTGGAGCTATGACGTGTGTTTGTGTGTCTGACAGATGGGCTGTTTGAAGAACGTCACTGTGCTCTTCCTGCACTCCAACAAGCTGGGAGTTCTGCCAGAGGAGATGGGCGACATGCTGAAGCTCAAGGTCATCAATCTCAGCGACAACAAGTACGTTCCCCTGTGCCACACACATGGCCGAACTACACATCACATCTTACACAGCAGCACCTCCTTTAAAGAAAAAACCTGCGAGGAATTGAGTTAATGGTACACTGACTAAAGTTTCTTCATTGACAGGTTGAGGAACCTTCCGTACAGTTTCACTAAGCTCAACCAGATGACTGCAATGTGGCTGTCTGAAAACCAGGTGAGTGGAGCTCAGATAGGTCAGATTGATTAGAGGCGGCTTTATGGAATTCTGGTATATGATGCTAAATGATTGAAATCTAATATCCAGCCAATTAAAATGAAGAACGAGGAAAGCTTACGGTGTAAATAAATGGAAGTGGTTGAAGGTCTAAAGCAAAGTGTTGTTACAATGTGACAGTCTTGACATTTGTGTAGCGTGGGATGCAGACTTGAGTTGACATTACCAAAAAAACGACCTTTGAAAAATTGATATTGGCATTCTAAGCGCTTTAATTGACTTTAAACACATTTCACAATAATCTCACACAGTCACTTACCAAAAATACACATCAAATGCTTGTCCTTTAAAAGGATCTGTGCTGTTTGTGGAGTGGTTTGATGTTCCATGGTGCTGTTCAGAGTGCGTGTGGGTGATCTGTAACTGAATTTCTGAGTTGCCTTCAAGTGGCTTTCAAGCCTGTAACTAACATTAAGAGGATATAACACTCACCTGCCCTGCCACTCGCTTAATCTTCCCTCCTCCGAGGTCTATCGCACATTGCTTCATTTTCAAGTCAACATAAAATCTAAATTGACAGCATTTATCTAAAAAAAAGTGTTTACTGGTCCATTTTTCCCAATATTTTGATTTTAAAAATCAATTGGTTGGAACATTTTTGGCAAATGTTACTCGTTGTGCATAAGCTGTTGGATAGTTTAACACCACATAATGCAATAAAGATTACGGCAACAATAGAAACAACTATAGATTTAAAATATTTTTTTAAAACATTTTAGTATATGAAGTGAGGCCTGTTGAACTTCCATACAGAACTACCATAGAAGAAAATTTGATATTTTAAAGAATTAAGGAGAGCAAATAGTTCTCGGACACTTGACTACCATTAAAATTTTCTATTTTGGTAGTCAATGGTGCCCCAGAAATCTCAGTTGCTAACATTTTTCCAAAATGTTCCATATTTCTTTGTGTTCAACAGATCAAACACATAAAAACAGGTTTGGAACTTGGGGAATCTAGTTTTTTGGCTGGAGTATCCCAAGCTTAAATGACATAAGTGTAAAACAGATAGCATTAGCATTTCATGCAGACTTTGAGATATTACTCAGGGCTGCATGCCAGAAGTGTGTTGATAGGAGAGATTGTGATCATATCCAGATATTCTTGTTATAACCAAACCAGCAAAGTAAGGCAGCTGAACATGAGAACCGCACTGCTATGAAATAATCAAACAGTTGCGGGTCTCATCACTGTGCCATATGGCATAAGACTTATGAGTTCCTCTGTGAATCAACCGTACTAAATACGCTGAGGAGTGCACACATGAAGCTCAGCTGGAACATCAGCGGCAGAATTGGATCAGTTGATGAAGATGGCGCTCAGCTTCTCATTGAATGCGATGTGTAATTTTATAAAGCTGCTTGTCATTAAAGATTGGATGTGTTCTTGAAGTTTAAAACCAGTTCTGCATGAAGAGAATTGATCTGCACGATCTTAGCTTCCTATGTTATGATATTGATGTATTCGCATTAGATAGCAATAAACAGCAATAAGAAATCGGACGTGGCTAGTTTTCATTTTGAGGTGATTGAAGCAACATGCACTGTTAAAAAAAACAACGTAATTTAGTGAATTTTCTGGGGGGGGTTTACAGATTTTCCACATAAAATGTAAAAAAACCCTGAATTTTACTGTTTCATACAGTTTATTTTTGAAATAAGGTCAAAAACTGTAAAATTACAGAAAAAGACAGAAAATTTACAAGCAAAAAACGGGGAAAGCTATTTATTATATATCCTTATATTCCATAATTTTACATTGAGAAAATGTTTTTATTTTACAGTATAGTGTAGGCAGAACAGATAGTTGTTCGAGACCTTGTTTCATACAATGGTTTTGGCCACTTTTGCTGCCAACCAGTCAGGGCATCTTAATGGGATGCCCACTACAAGCATCAATAGAGCCGTTCTCTGACCACCTGTGATAAAAGCATTGTATGTCAGAGTCAACACTTTTTAAACTGTTCACTGATCACAGATTCTTGTATGTTGTGTTTTGCAGTCAAAGCCGCTGATTCCTCTACAGAAAGATGAGGATCTGGAGACACGCAAGACTGTTCTCACCAACTACATGTTTCCTCAACAGAGCAGAACTGAAGAATGTGAGTATTCATCTATAACCTCTATCCACTTCAACAGGTTCTCTTAATACTTTATTATGGCAACAAACAAGGTGATAAGTTCAACACAATAAAGCATTCCAGTTCTGTTCTGGTCTTACGTCATGAACCACAAACAGTTTTCGTCCAATCAGATTCAAGGACTTGAAATAATTAGTAGTGATTTATTTTGGTGTCATCAACGACAAATCCTCACATGGACCCATTAAAGCATTTCCAGTTTTGTTTTTCAGTGCAAATATACCAAATTTTTTTAAAATCAAAACATTTTTCTTGAGAAGCAAAATGACCTTAGATATTAAAACTCGCTTTTAAATATTTTTTAAGGTTTTAAAATTAAATCTGCTTAAAACAAGAAAAAATATCTGCCAATGGGGAAAGATGATAATAAATGTATTGAATTAAGTGAATTTTTCTTATACTGTTGCCTGATATTTTTTCTTGTTTGCCTTTTAAGTAAATGTATCTTGACTTAAGCATGTTTAAGCTATTTGTGCTGAAAAACGGGGCAAAAATTCTTGGAAATCTTCTTGGACATGAAAGATATCGACTTTTCCACTTGTTTTAAAATCAGTCGGTAACATCAAGCTTCTCCTGCTGTCTGCCGTCTGAATAGTTCATGTCACTGGTTGTTGTTTTCGTTCTGAGACTGCAGTGTTGCTGGGAGTTGAACTGTGCAAATCACAAATGGGCGGCTCAATGGAATCCAGAGGGGGAAAGATTAATAAGTCTTAACCAGTTTCCTAGCAACTCCACTTTAAACTCTTCACGATGTGAACTCATTGGCTCTTAAGCTCTCTGGAGTCTGCTTCAGTATGTTAGTGTGATGGAGCTTGGGAAACGCAGCAGTTTGTGCTTCTACGCGACAAGATGATCTCATAAGCCCAAAACGAATGCTTATATGGGCGGCCCAACGAGATGAAAACTTTTATCCATGCAGTTTTTCTTGAATGGGCCTAAAGTTGATGTTTATTTGGAACTTAACTTAAATCTAAGAAAATTATGAATGGTATAGATTTATTAGAACCAAAGTCATTTAGAGGAAATCGAATGTCGCCGAGACCCAAGTGTGGACAGTACACAACTATATATCAACCATTTAACAACCATTCAGAACACCCTGACCGCTGCATAGCAAAGCCCACAAAAAACACGCCCCGGCAACCAACCACAACATCATGGCAGTGAGATTTGCACAGGGAAGCACCACACGCATTTTCTTTCCAAAATCTTTTTTGCAGGATCCCCTTCATGTGTCGCCTGTTATCCACAGATGGCGGTGTCTTATTTTGATTGTTTGTTCATGGTTTCTTGGCTTCTCTCTCACAGATGTGCCCAACTCTGACAGCGAGAGCTTTAACCCGTCCCTGTGGGAGGAGCAACGCAAGCAGCGGGCACAAGTGGCGTTTGAGTGTGACGAGGACAAAGACGAGAGAGAGACGCCCACGCGGGTCAGTTCCCACTGTCCGCTTCTGCCCAGGGTGCCTTTTCCATTTCTATTTCCTGTTGTGCTTACCTGTCTATCGCGTGCTCTATCTCTTGCTCTCTCTCTGTCTTGCTCACTCTTTCTGCAATGTTACAATCACCCACACACACATATATACTGAATAAATGTATATAGATTTCTTTAATATATTTTGTTGTGCACGCAAATGTTTGGAGAGGTTAGAGTTGACTGTGGGCGGAGCGAAGCAGCATAAGAATGTCTAGTCATGTGTCCCTCTCGCATTTGATAGGGTCAACTTTGAAACCCAGTCCCACAAAACACCTTGTCGTTGTCTTGTCAAGTTTTTTCATTTTTAGTTTAAAAATTTAAAAATTGTCGTATAAGTCGCCATTTATGATGTAGCGCTTTGCTGCCATTGTGTTTTTCTTCTGGCTTTCCATATTTTCCATGTTATGATGGAATGGGCGCTCTTGCAAATGAGCAGCTTTTTCACTTCTGACCAAAACATTTTCATCTTTTTTGTTAAAAATGTGAATTTTGTCAATGTTTTGATTCAAGCATACCATTTCATAGATTTCCCTGAGGCTAACATTCATTCTAAACGCAAGAAACCTCAAACTTGATTTCATAGGGACTGTAATTGGGCCTCAGAATTTGTTTACACAAAATACTCCCTCATGTGCTTACGTCTAGCAGTGCAACTCATACACAAACATTCATTGTCTCCAAAGTTTACCTTTAACCAGTCTTTGCATCAGACAACACACCCTTGTTTACTGACTGTCTAATGCATATTGCATATAAATGACAAGCGTTGTCTGAAATCCCCAGCTCTTATCTGATTGGATGCACCGGTGGAAACAAAGTCGCATTTTAAAGAGTACATAACTAGGGAGTTTTAAAGTCCTACTTTGGTTTATGGATTGTCCCACAACAAGTTTATGTACATAGGTGTAAAAAAACTATTATTTCGTTATAATAGGCCGTTATTCTTACCATACTTCTTGACTGACTCTCAAATGATTCGTTCCGCGATTCATCTGTCTAATCCCCTCCTTTCCTCTAGCCTAGTTTGATGTGATTGGTCAGATGGTCTAGTCCAGTCATCCTCAATAGGCGGACCAAAATAGTCAAAAGTTTTAAATGCTTTATTAGGATATTTCTGGCGGTCTGGATAGAACGAAGCCGATGTCCGGATCCGGACCGCCAGAAATAGCCTAATAAAGCTACACTACTGCAGACACGCAAAGCAGGTAAATGGACACAGTAAACAAAATGCAGCGAATATTAAAGCATTTGTATGCGTCAGTCTGTTTACTGTTTGCTATATTTCTCCAACCTTTCAACCAGATTTGTGATATTTTACTAACCATAACGTTTTTATCTACATTTAGCAGTAGCATTATTAGTCAGCATGTAAACATTTGTGCACCCTGTGAAAACCCAGGCTCATAATCGAATTGATTATTATAACAAGCATCAACGATTCATTTCAAGCCTCGATACCACCCAGATTTTGGCATTATTCCGTCAATATTGAAGATATTGTTATATTTTCACAGAATATTCTGTAGGATGATTTTATGAAGGACTTTTGCTGGGTTTTCACAAGCAGGTTCACATTTTGTAATGAACAACATTTTAATTGGGAAATTAAAAAGAAGATTGCACATACTTGGAAACAAATGTATAGGACAATGCAATGTAATTCGCTTTGGATAATAGCGCCTGCCAAATGCATAAACGCAAACGTAAGAAGTCGTTCTGGTATGAAAGTGAAAAGGTGACAATGGCATGGAAAGGCTAATAACTCTGTTTTCTGTTTATGATTTTAATTGTTACATTACATTTGCTGTTTGCATGTTGTCAGTAGTTATTTTTATTTGCAAAAATTAATTATCAGACTTCTATTAAGAGGGCATTCCCCTAAAACCACAGAGCCTACACATAGGCTACATATAAAAATATAAAATAAATGGCCTGATAAGAGATCAGATCTTTTATACAGTATTGATTAAATATTTATTTAAGTGTTTATTTATTTTCAAAAAACATATTGTCCAGACCTCCGTTTGGAAGAAAATATAAAGACCGGACCTCTTGGAACTTTAATTGAATACCCCTGGTCTAGTCTGCTGTGATTGGTCTACCGCGGATGAGCCTCACGAGCTACAGTGTTTGGTGGAGAAAAGTGAAGTTTTCGCGGGCAGTCTTAGCAAAACGTAGGCTGGGACTTTATGTAGTGACGTAAATCCGCGGCAGTTCGTGAATGGGACTAGGGACGACTCGTTTCTTCCAAGCCAATAACTTAGTTATTCATTCACCTTCGGATTTACAACTTGGCAGACTGCTTACTTTCAAACACGGCAACCTTACACACTACATGAAATGTCATTTTCACGATCTCGTGTTATGTACTTTTTAAAGTTTTCATGTTGACGCAGAACACAGTTTTTAGTATGAATGATACAAAATATCCATGAGCGGAAGTTTACATCACTGCTTTAGCCCTCGAAACTCTACAAGTTTCACTAAAGTCAGCAAGACGTGGCATGTCTTTTCTTCCTAATCGCATGAAACAATGAAGGTGCAAGTTCCCTCAGGTGGGAACGGTGGTTCGGATTTTCATGCGTCATATGTGCTTCAGGAAGTCCATCAACAGCGGTATGATGTATGAAGTTTCACACTCACCTGGTTTGTCAGCATGTCATAGCTTGAGCTTCAGCGTATTTCCGTGGAAATCTCATTAAAGCTGCAGCCCTTAAGTGACTCCTGTCAGAAAGTGAAACGGAAGCCCTCGCTGTCTCGAGAGCCCTCGAGCGTTCAACGCTCGCCTCGTTCTTTTTCTCTCTCTGATATTACATACTCTGTATCTCATTCCCTCCCGCTCGCTCGCCGTCTTGCACCCCTGATGACTCAATATGGCTGTCTGGCTAGTATGTAGTGCCAGGAACGCATGCAGAGTCCCAAGCTGTCTCTGTCTGATGGAGCGACACTATCGCCTCTCAGAGTGCCGGTGTGGCCCTCGATGGGCTTAAAACAACAGAACAATAGTCTTTGTGGGTGTCCGGGAAAGCTTGTGACAACTTTTTTTGAGTTTTCATTTTCGTGTGACCAATCCCTTCAATGTGCATTGTTACTGAATGAAGTGTGTGTTTGCAGGAGGGCAATCTGAAGCGCTACCCCACGCCGTACCCCGATGAGCTGAAGAACATGGTGAAAACCGCTCAGTCTGTGGCTCACAGACTGAAAGAGGATGAGTCCGGTGACGAGGCAGGAAGAGAAAGCAGAGTCGGCGAGAGGAATCATATTGGAGTGCAGGATGTTGGAGTGAAGGTTGGTTTATGACTATTACCAGGAGAATTTCCTAATGGCAGATCACGTGCTTTTGGGTTTGGGTCACTGCTGATAATTTGATCAATGGATTGTTGGTTGTGTAAAAAAGGATATTTAATGGGAAACTAGGCACACTTGTTGGGCTAACAGAATGTTTTGTTTTACATCAGGTGATAGAAGGACCGTGCACCAATGGGATGGAGCCCAAAGCGAATGTGAACTTTCACCAAGAAAGAGACACAATGGACTACACTGTTGAGAGGATTCCTCTTAAGACCTCAGACATCATGACAACTATGGTTAACCATGATGACACCCTCGAGGTAAAAATCTAATGGGGTTAAGTGTTATTAGCATTTTATGCTAATTCAGAATATATATGATATATGAAAAAAACGCCACTTTATTAAATGATAAAATACTGTGTTGGCAAAGTTGACGAGCACTTAAAAAAAAATATGTATTGGTTGGATATTGCAAAACCCAGTGACAAATCATTATTACTAATCAGCCTTTATGTTTATGGCAACAAATAAAAATGACAAAATATAGGGAGAGAAGGTTTCAGAAGGACAGTAGCTATAATATATAATATTATCTATATATTATAGATAATATAATCAAATAAATTCCATTTACCTTAACTGTTCATTGTATTAAAGTTAGAAGCATCTAGAGGTTGCCACCCCCGTCTCCCTTTCGAAGTACTACGGTGGCTGACACTGAAATAAGATGTTGTCGCGTTTTCGCTTCTTTGCTGAAGGAGATAACGTAACGTATTTATGAAATGTGCTCTGTCGAGCAGTTTCTGTTTTGGTCTACTGTAGAAAAAACATGATGAATTCCATGTAAGGGGACCCGCGATGTATTTAGATAAATAACTCATTCTAAGGTAATAAAAACATAACGCTTTATCATGTAAGGTCTTTATACACCTCTGAAAACATAGTTTCAATTATATTGCATTTCCGTCCCTCAATAGATCCATTAGACTCTCATTATTTACTCAACTTGATATTTTGGACCTGTTTGACATTCGTTCAAAAGTATTTTTTATTTTTTTGAAAAGTGAAATGAAAGTATTGAAATAACACACAAGGTGCTTTTAAACATTTTCAATGTAACTTGAAAAACATTTTGAACACTAGTATGAACGAGTGTGAATAACTTTTGATACAGAAGATGATACTTTTATGGTGCTTTTTTGCCTGTGTTTAGTTTTACATTCACTTGTATTGTTTGAATAATCGCTTTTGTCTTTTGTACCTTTTTTGTTACATGGGAGACGGTATCAGTCAATCATCATTAAAGTAAAAAATTGTTCACATAAAAATGGGAAATAGTTCACCTAAAACATAAGAACACATACTGTACCTAACATAAGATTACCCTAACGCTTGACGTTGTAGTTTTATTTTAAACATTTTCTACATTACATAGTTAACATGTGGACATGTTTATGTAAAAGAGAATAATTGCAAAACGTGGTGGTAAAACAAGACACAGCATGCTTTGGGTTCTGCCTTTTTTAGGGTCAGGTCTTTAAAATTGGATGCAATAAATTAAATTAGCTGCTGTCACATATTGTTCTCTTACTGTGAGTGGATGTGAAGGTCCTGTCAGAAAAGATTGGTTCTGTGGGTGATTTAATGATGTCCAGACATGCCATTTCATTCGGGTATATACTTGGGTACGAAGGAAAATTATTCAGCTTATCACTCCAGAAGTATACGAATGATGTAATTAATTGAATTTGGGTGTCTCATAGTGATGTTTTTGTGTGGTCAGGATTCAGAAGAGCTGTCGTCTGAGGAGGAGGAAATGAAGATTGCAGAGATGAGACCTCCACTCATCGAGATCTCCATTAACCAGCCTAAAGTAGTGGCCCTGAGCAAGGACAAAAAGGGTAAGGAGATCTATTCTTTCACTTCCCTTGATTGATATTACAATTAAATGGAGCGATTTGGGTTTTTTTGCCGCGAAATTCCCCCTTCAAATGTACTTAACTAGTGCACACAATATATGGGTGCCTTGTGATATGATTCTTTAAAACTTATTTTCTGCAATGTTGCATACTTGTGATATTTCTCAGACCTCTGTTTGATTCTACCAATAATAATGATGTTTTTCTTGTCTCACGGTCAAGATGATGGAAAGGATGCAGACTCTTTGCTGGATGAGACGGTTGCCAACAGCAACCAGAACAACAGCAACTGTTCATCGCCCTCACGCATGTCTGATTCCGTGTCATTAACCACAGACAGCAGTCAGGACAACTCCCTCTGCACTCCAGAGAGAGAGTCCAAGATGCCCCTCGTCCCCAAGAACGGGTACAAAAACACCTTTCTTTAGCTACGAATATGATCTGAAGCAATGTTTGTGTATGAGTTTCATAGACACAATAAAAATTGTGTCAGAGCTGCTGTCAAAATAGTCTTTGACCTAATTATCAATAAGCATGGAAAATAGCTCAGTTTACAGGAATTAAGATTTTACCCAATATTTGTGTGTGATGTGCATTGATTACAAATTATTACAACTGCATTACAATTACAAAGTCATCAAATAATTTGTCGCGCTTGTTTTGTACTAGATTCTTGCATTGACTTGCTTTATTTTCATCAATCTCAGGCAAGAGGATGAGAACCTGAACCAGTTTAAGCAAACGACTCCTCTACTTCAGAACGGTAATGATTCCGAAATGTCCCTGCAGACCATCCTGAAAAACCAGCAGAGCTATGAAAGCAAATCAGACAAGATGGCCGACTACAACCTCGCCATGGAGGAGAGACTTGCCCTCATTGAGAAGGGTATTAACAACGGCATGAGGGACCAGTACAGCAAATGGGATCAAATCAACATGAACGTGGCCAAATTCCCACCTGACAACATGGTGTCGTACGAGGACCTGGAGAGGACCAAAGTTTCATCACCTAAAGAGTCAAGCAACAACAACGGCACGTTATCACTGGAGAACCTTGAGAACGGGAATAGGCTTCCAAAAATCCAGTCTGGAGAAAATTTTTATGGACGAACGGATCAAGTTCCCTTGAGGTATGAGACTACTAGGACCGTCTCGACAGGTGTGACTGCGTTGAGCGATATGAGTCTTTCTCGTAGCACAGAGGAGCTGTCACCAGAGAAGAAATGTCCACCCGCCCCCGTTGTGAAATCTCAAAGCATCGCCAACATGGACGCCGGCGGAATGAAGCTGTACTCCATCGAGGGTGAAAGCCCCCTGTACGAGGTGGCGTGTGCGGCAAGAACGTCTTTGTCTGGTGCTCAAGGCCAGAGCATCGTTCGTTCAAAATCTGCCTCTTTGCTCAACGACCAGCAATTCCAGATCTACCCTGGTTCTTCAGCGTCCTCTTCTGACCTCCTGTCCAGCTCTAAACCTCCAGCTAGCACCGCCCGTTACCCTACCGGCCCCCCGCCGCAGTACAATGTCCAGTACGCCTGTAACGCAGCGCCCAAAGACAATCTATGGAGCCAACGCAGCCCCATTACTCCCGAGCAAGCCTACCTGCCACCGCAGCATTCCTTGGCCAACACCAACTACTCCAACCGTAACAACGCCCCTCCCTATCCCCAGCCCCAACAACGTGGCCCACCTAAGACCCCAGACATTTGGGCGAAAGAGAGGATGCTACCATCTAGTGGCCAGCGTGGCACCTTGCAGAGACAAGGTAGCGGTTCGTCTGGTGCCCCCATGTGCATGCCGGATCCGCGGCGCATGCCAGGAATAGAGGGCGAATACATGACCTACAGGGACATTCACGCTGCCGGCCGTGGACCCCTTCAGATGAGCCAGGCTCTTCACAGACCCCTGTCAGCTCGAACGTACAGCATGGACGGACCCAACGCTCCCCGGCCTCAAAGCGCCAGGCCTCCACAGCACGAGCTTCCAGAGAGGACCATGTCCGTCAGCGACTTTAACTACCAGCATGTCAGCCCTAGCAAGAGGCCCAACATGAGGGTGAAGTCCGAGCACTCGCTGCTGGACGGTCCGGTTGGGGGAGGCGGCAGGGTTCCTGCAGATTGGAGAGATCAGGTCATGAGGCACATTGAAGCCAAGAAAATGGAGAAGGTATGATTGTTTTTACATTAATCTGATTTCCCGTGACTGTCTTTAGCATTTCACCATTGGTGCTTCAGAAAACTCGAATAACCGCTCTTCAGGAAAGGTACACTGTAAAAAAAACGGTGTTCCCCCCCAGTTTGAGAAACACTGGCCTAAACTCAAGACTAAATGAGAATTTGAAATGATGCTTAAGCAATAAACTGAAATTAGTTTTTCTAATATGTACACCTATATTTTATTTGATTATCCTTAACAGAAATGTTTTAGTACTTTTATTTGTATTTAGTCAACCATAACAACTTTTCTATACTCAAACCTTTAATCACCATTAACTTCACACTTGTTTTCTAATATCTCGCCTAACACTGTTGTTCTGCATGTTTGTGTTTGGATATTAACACATAAGCTAGCCTGCACTAACCCTGGCATGTTTTCACCTGCATTCGACTGTAATGCATGCTCACAGATGTTGTCATTGAATGCATGTGTTTGTGTGTGCATGTCTCATCTGTGTTCAGAGAGGTCTGTCTCGGTCTTTGGCCACTCTCAATGGCAGTCAGATATCTCTGGCCTTTAGCGTTGTAGACGGACGGCAGTATGGAGCTCATGGGCCCAGCGTGAGTACAGCTCCACTGAGACCTCGTCTTTTGCTTCCAGAGGCTTAGTGGAGTCTCTCTCAGTTCTCAAAGGCTTGTTCTCTGTGTTTGCTGTTTACCATGTGTGTTTCAAGTAAAAGGGACTCTATTGTCAAAACAATATGAATAACACACCTGATGGCAAAATGATCAATGCTAATGAATAAAAAATCTGATGATATTGTATTAGATGAAAAATAGTATAGATATTGCTCAATTAAAACAAACCTGTCTCAAGGTTATTGTTAGAATTTGCCTGTTTCAAGTAGGCAACCAATGTTCCCTAAATAGCAAGCATGGTGAAGAACATACCTTTTGGATCTTAAGTCTCAGTTTCCAATCTTTGTGTTTCTTCTGCAGAACACAAATGTTTTTTTTTTTAAGAAAGTTGGCAAAGAGACAACACCGACCCCATTGACTTTCATTGTATGAACACAAAACCACACACAAACATTTCTTGAAATATTTTTTTATAAGGTGAATAAATGATTTTTTGGGCGAACTACCCCTTTAAATGCATTATAAGTTGCTTTAGATAAAAATAGGTAGTTGACAACCCCAGAGCTAACCCCCACACACCCACCCAACCCTATTTACACTATTCTTTCGGCTTATCCTATATTATGTACTTTCCCAAACACTAACCCATGCACACTAATGCCAAGAAACCCGACTGTCTCTATCAGTGCTTGTTGTCATAATCAATAAGAGATGATTGATGCTTGTAGCTGAAGGTCTGTCATTCACAGCTAAACAATGGACCACAATTAGTATTGAATCAATGTACATTATGACTTTTTACTCATCGGAGGACGGTGATAAACAGTTTGGTTGGTAGAAACGAGCAAGAGGACAAAGGGCTTGATCACGAGTGGCATTCGGCCTGCTTTCAGACATTATCCATGCTGTAAAATGCTTGTTGTTCTCATTGTAGAAAGCTCAACCTTTTTATTGAATTTGTATAACTCATTTACTTGAGTATTTGAAAAGATGTCATGTATTGAAGTTTGGTGTAAGGAGTATTTTGCTGGGTTCACACCAAACGAGAATTAAGCGATTTGCGCCTGTATATTAGTCAATGGAAAAACGCGAATAGACGCGAACTCGTGGCAGTGTGCCGTAAACGCGCGTCTTCCGCTGAAGTTGAAAACTTTCAACCCGATCGAGAAATTTGCACGTAGAACTCATTGACACCTACTGTTTGACAGGTCCAAACGCGTGAAGACACTCCACGTCGCGTGATGTTTATCGCGTCACCCACACGAAAATAAAAAATTTTCCCACGATTTAGAAAAACTTAGAATACGATTGTTTGAGTTTAGTGTGAACACGGCATTACTTATAACTGTTTAATAAGTATCATGAAAGATAACTTTATTTGGTTGCAAAGATTGTCGAATCAAATGTTGTGTTGTTTACCTGCAGGATGATGTTTTTAGTCCTCATGGACAACAGGGCTATCATATCGACACTCTCAGAAAAGTAAGTGAAATAATATTTTCAGCTAGTAAATAATAGCGTTTGAATGAAAGAAAAATGAAAAGATTTGACGTTAGTGTGGTTTTAAATGAGAAACCATAAATATACTGTTTACACCTTGGAGTATTCGGAAAAGTATTCGGTTGTCACGAACTGAATAGTTACGCTATGTGATGATTTACACCTGTGTTTACTCCGCTGGGAAACTTTTTTGTTTTAGAAAAGGTTATAAAGAGTTTGTTTGCAAATGCCACTTGGTTTGCTATTTTGTATAATATTGCAAAGAAGTTGATATATTATAAAGTATGAATAGTTCATCCCCCAAAAATGAGCAATTGTTTACACAAATGAGGACAATATCCTTGTAATGCAGCTGAATGCCTTAATGTTATTGCTTTAGCCAATGATGCATATTTTTATGTTTAAGAGTATCATTTTATTATCTACTGTATATAACGTGTGTGCTATATTCAGTGTTGATTTGGTAATGAAGTAGATGGAGGCCCAGTGGGGAGGTCGGACTCCAGCAATGACTCATTAACTCTAATGAACAAGTGCTGCTTAAGTCATCTAATGATACAGAAGCTTTCCAACACGAGGGTTTTCAAACTGCGGTCGGGGGCCTCCAAAAGGATTCCAGAGAGAACCGATAAAGCAAAAATTAACTAAACATTGTTATTGTTTCAATCCAGGATAGTTTATGTTTGTATTAGATGATTTTTTCACTGTAGTACCTTTTCATACATTTCATTTAAACATTGCTACAGTACAAATACATTTGAATTTGAAATGTCTCTTCAGGGTTATTTACATCCAAAAATTGTAGCCTGCTATTAAGGTTCGGAAGCTATATGTCGTCTTTATAATATTACATTTACTAGTTACTTAGCAAAGTTTCAATGTTTCTTTGCACATTAAAGTTAAAGATGGATATTTATTTTAGAAAGGGGGGCCGTTATGAAAGCTTCATCTTATTTGGGGGTCCCTGGAATCATACAGTTCGAAAACCTCTGATCTAACACGACACAAACTGAGCATATCCTTACAACCAATAGAAATAAACACGTCAATGATGATTGAATTGAGAATTTATCAACCATAAAAATGGCTTAATTGCACTTGCAGAATGCAAAATTGATCATATTTTTATCTTTTACAAATATATAATTGTTGGCTTTTTTTTCAGTTTACATTTTTAACAGCTTTGAAGTTACCATCACCAAGACATGTTTTCTCATTTTTGGCTCTACAGACTGTGTCTGTAAAAAGAAGATAAAGCACTTTTTAGTGCAAGCATTTTCCCTCGATATTTAAGAAAGGCACTGTTAAAGTTGACTAAGAAGTATCTTATTTCTTTGGCAGGATGCTTCCTTGGTCAATAGGATTTTCAGTTTTTTTGTCTAAAATCGTTTCCTGGGAACTTTATGCCCCCTGGTGTCCAAAAAATGCATTACGCATGATGTCAGTAGACATTTAGTGGCAGTGAAACAAATCTTCCAGTAGCTTTTATTAAAAAAGCCAGGAATTGTTCTCTACTTCAATTTCAGTAGCAGATAGAAAAGCTTCCACAGTTTTTTAGGTTGAATATAAACTGACTGAATTATGACAGTTTTTCGTTTGCGTTTAAAGAATGTGACTCTAAAATGAAATCCATCCCAGATCTCTCCACACAAAGTTCATGAATATACAGCTATCTTTAAACGAGACGTGTCTGAGCAGGTTTTATGTTAAGATTACTTTAGCCTTGAGGAAATGACCTCTGATCCTTTTATTGAACTTGAAATTGGTTATTTATTGACGGATACGAGTCTTATGATATTCGCTCCTGATGGTTTTGCTGCTTCTTTATCAGGTGCCTTTGATGAATGGACAAATGTGTCCTCCGGTGAGATCTCCCATGAGCTGCGGTCAGTCACCAATGGCTCGTCACCCCTCCAGAGAGCAGCTCATAGACTATCTGATGCTTAAAGTATCCCAGCAGCCCCCGGGCCCTCCCCGGGTGTCCCATGACACGCTGCAGCAAGAGGTAGACACCAACATTTAATAGCTTGCCTTTGACATTTCTTGATGTATGTTACTGAAATGCAATTCAAAAGGCAAATATGTGTTATTTGTTTAAAAAAGAAAGGCAGTTCAGTTTTGTTTATATAGCGCTTTTCACAATTTGTATCGTTGAAAAGCCGGTTTACATAGATTGTAATTAAAAGGAACTAATAGCAGTAGTAATAATAGATAATAGACATTTTATATAAATAAAATACATCAATACCTACCCAACCACTTCATTTTATTGTTATGGAAATAAAAGGAAAATCAAGATTTCTAACGAAAATCTTGATTGAGAAATAAACCTCCGAAGTTTTATTTCAAAAATACTTGCAGAAATGTGGTTGCAGATACTTGCAGAAATGTCATATCCCCCATCCTAAAAGTAGAAATGGGTTTACGTGATGAATCTTTTCAGTGTCGTGAGTAGTGTGTTGAAAGGGTCTGTTATGTGTTTTCAGCTCCACGTGACGATCGAGAAGAACCCCGAGTTGGGTTTCAGCATATCAGGTGGAGTCGGTGGCCGTGGAAATCCCTTCCGCCCAGACGACTACGTATGCACTTCTTCTTTTCTTTTTTAAACCAACGACTTTAGCGTTTTTCCACTTGAGAAACAGTGTTTGCTTCCCTTTTGGGGAAGTTACCAAAAAACTAATATTACTAATTGAGGTTTGCTTAAAACAATCATCCCTGTCAAATTTCCATCATGTCACACACGAGAGCGAGAGAGGTCTGCGTAGCGAGTTTCACAATAACATACGATGCTACGCCATACTTTATTACAGGAAAGAAAATGTGTAACATGACGTCTTTACTGAACTGCCCTTTTTTTCCTCAGGGTATATTTGTGACGAGGGTTCAGTCAGATGGACCGGCTTCGAAGCTCCTTCAACCTGGAGATAAAATCCTTCAGGTAATTTCTTCATGTTTTTCCGTATTAATCACTTTGGCTACCTGAATGAGGGAATAACTTCACCGCGTATCTTCACCGCAGGCAAACGGGTACAGCTTCATTAACGTCGACCACGGAAATGCAGTGTCCCTACTGAAGACCTTCCCCAGCACCGTCGACCTGATCATCATTCGAGAGATGGCAGCGTAGATGAAACTGAATGTTCACCGTCTTATTTTTGTACCCAGAGGAGTGCTTTATATTCAGTCTGATGGAAACGGGCGGCTGTGGACCATGGGTTAAAGGGGAAGAACCACTGCGTCAAGTGGGAGACGGACAAACTCCTGGAAGGATGCGTCTTAAAGGTTTACGCCTTCACTGTGGGTTAGCCTGTTGGTGTAGTCCAACCGATATAAAAACCTGTGCTTTTTGTAAAGATCGTTTTTAATTTTATGTATTTTTAATTTTGAAGAAAACAACCTGCGTAGAGCTCTAGTGGGATGTTAGGTGTAGCTGACCCTGTGAGGGCAGGGCTCTCTATCACATCTCACTCTGTTTTTTATTTTTCGTTTTAGAGATTTTAAAACCACTTTCATGATCTGTGTGAGGTTCTGAGCTAGAAGACAATGCTACGTGCTAGCTGTGGAAATGAATGTAGAATTCGATTGTTAACATTTGTTGGTAGGATAACGTTACTCGTCTGAATGACTAGCTCACTGCTAAATGTCATCGGCTGTTATCTTCTCGACTTTTATCCATCGCTTTTTCTCCTGTAAAATACGAGTCTCCTGTCCCTGATACTTTTGCCCAGATGCAATCTTTTAAGGATGTGCTGAAATGATCTCTGTACGTGAATGGTGGGAACGCCGTGAAGAACTTCAATAAGGATTGTGAAAGAGAAGAGACGTCAACAAAAAAAGACATTGGACGTGGAAACTGAAAGTGGTGCGAGCTATCTGAACCAAAGCATGTTAGGACACTGTGGCACAGAACTGCTGGCGTAAGGGGAAAGGGGCTTCTTCCTAAAATTCTAGCAGCTTGGCTCGGACTTCAAGATGGCCGACCACCCTTTTCCAATACCCACCAAACTAATGTTCACACTCCGAAAGTTGTACGTTTTTGGACTTGGTTGTATGGAAACGGTTTTTATTCTTTGAAGAATGTTGATGTTTTATCCTCTCGCGAAAACACCCTCACATTTGTGTAGATTTGCAGGCGTTTGCTTTAAGGGTGTCCACGGTGGGCCGAGGAAACGTCATGTCAAGTGCCATAGACCCTGAACTGTCCGACCCAGAGCAATATTCACCGATCCACACCGCATATTCAGTGGCCTTATCAGGCTGACATATGACACAGTGGGCGAAAGAGCAATAGAAAGTCATTTAATTCCATTCGCTGGATGCAGTCGGTTGCGTTTTTTATACGGGCAAAAATCCCATTTAGTATTTCTGAATTGATACAGCATTTTATATTGTACAAATCTTTTAAAGATGAAAACGTAGGAAATGACATTTCAGATTTTTTGGAGAAAAAAAAAATGGTGAAGTCTGAATAGTGTGCAAATGATGTCTCGACGTGTCCTTCTCCGTGAGCGATTGCACTGCTGTTTCTGAAAAATCCTACGTAGATGATCCTCACCAGTGTATATGAAAACAATGACATCAGCTGATATTTAAAAAGATTGGATGAAGCGGCACAGCTTTGTAAAACGATCATCGTAATGTTTTTATTTGATGAAGTAGTTAAGCTTAAAGGCCACGAAAGGTTTTTTTTGCTATGTGTACACACCTCGATAAGAATGACTAACTTGTACTTTGCTTATTTGCATGAAATCCCTTCTTTGATTGTTCGACACTGTATTGATTCTATGCTAGACTCGTGCGCTAAATGAATTCAGATTAACATATACTGACAATGTGACAAACCCACAATTTTTATGGATGTGAAAAGCACTGTCACCACTTCTGTAAGACCTCAAGATTTATTTGCATTTTAATTGATATCGACACCGAGCCCCTAGTATGTTATTGGGCATTTTTGTTGCTTTGCAGTTTTGCCACATTGTGTGTTGAAAAAAAACCAAACTATGCCCCTAAATTTTACTGTGAAATGATTGTGATGTCACAAAACAGTTATTTTTGTGGATGCCTTTTTTTAAGGAAATGGTCTAGTGTAGTTGGGACTGTCATGCTTTTTGTTTTGTCTGCACAGACTCATTTCAAAAAGGTTGTTTTTATTGTCCCCTCTTTTATTTATTTAGTACACTATGACTTTGAGATTACTAATCGAAATGTAAATAATTTTTGAAAAGGTTTATGATTTATTCATGGCATTAGTGATTGTTTTTCAAACCAGCAATAATTTGCATCACAAACGCAGCCCTTTTAATGTATAGTTATGTGAAAGGTTTCTCTGGAAGCAGCTACTCTTAAAATGATTGGTATGCATTTATTCAACATTCCAAATTTTGTAAATAATTTTACTTTCCATGGTGTCCTGTGGAGAGAATAAATCAACTAATGCTCTTTCAAAAAAGCTGTCTGTTAATCTGTTTCAACCTGACAATTTTAAAGTCCCAGTGAAATAAAAAATTACAATGACAATTTTTTTCATGAAATATTGCAGCGTTTATTGTAAATGGTTGATCAATGTGGGTCATACTCTTTTTAAAAATCGTGTGCCCACATAATCTTTAGTTAAAATCTGAAATTGCCCTTCCTTCTTGTGACTCATCTTGGATGATGTATGTTAGATGGCTTGGGCGGAGCATCCGTTAACTCCTCCCCTTCAACTGTCAGTCTGCTGACAGTTCCATTACAGAATGCAAAGGCTGTTTTTAAACATGCAATCAAATCGCAGAGGAAGACGAAAGCCACGCCCACTATTTTTCTCATTCAAAATTCCATTTCACTCGGAAATGCCTCAAAATACATAAGTCGTAACCCATTTTTTTGGTTTTCCAAGAATAACTCCAGAAGCTGGTCTCCTTAAAAATGCTGCCCATCGCCTAATGCGAGTTTGTCACATCTGTTTCTGATATTTTATTCTGTTTAATGCACAATTCCAATAACAAACACTTCTTAATCAACATTGATCAATGACTCCGATTACTGACTGTTATGTTCTGTAGGTTATTACAAAGTGTGACTATTTCTTTGATCATTAAATTTTTTTCATCAGTCCTTTACTTTCCCTTAAAATGATTACACTGTCTTTTTATTTATTCATTCTAATCTAATCACAGCAAAAGTATATGGTCACACCAGGTTATAGTCATTACAGCCTCTCTTTATATAAGAGACTGTTTGGTTAGTAATAGGTTGAGTTCTTGTTTTGAATACGCTTGGGACCATAAAGCGGTAGTGTTTTTCACATGAACTGTAAATCCGTCTGCTGTCAGATTCCTCTTCTATATATAACCTGGGGGTAAAATATGAGAATGGTTTCAAAACAAACACACGGTTGTTTCAATATAAAAAGACCCCCCACATTCATTTCATTGTGTTCTTGTTTACATGATGACAAAACCTTAAGTCATGTAGAGGTTTGCAATAAAACGGATCTTCAGTCATTGGGACGGCTGTTTGAATCTACATATGCTGCTGTCTAGACTGCTCAGCATGTTATCTGCCATTGTGTTCTTTTGTCTGTTATACTTTGATCAATATGGGATGGTTAAATGAATCAACTTGTCCTTCAGAACGATCTAAAGTCCTTGATGCTTTCAGGGTCAGCAGATCGCTGGGTGGTGACATCTGATACAAGAGCTGCTGATGTAAAAATAACCTTCAGGAAACCAATGTACTCTACAGAGAGTGTCCACATAAAGATTGTTGTCTTATACCATCACAAATAGATATTGATAAGATAAGATGTTCTTTTAGGAAAACGACTGAAGAAAACTGTTCAGAACAAACTCTATAAATGTACCCACCTACAGCTCCTGTAAATCGTAACAAACCATTAATCATTGATGTAGCCTCAAATATTTTCTTCCTACTGCCAAATTCCATAGCACTGCATCTGTTGCTACTGGGCAGAAGGTTGTTTTTGTACAGTAAACTTGTTATGACTGGTGCAGGTAGCCCCGCCTCGTGGGCGTGTTCGCATCGATGACGTCACGCCTTCTATTAAAGAAAACCATCAGACAGCAGCCAGAAAACAGACCGAAATACACATCAGCGGGCAAACGTCACAGGCCGCCGCCGCCAAGGGTTTATTTTTCTATTGTCTCTTTATTTTGGGAGCTTCTCTTTTTCATACATAAGGTAAGCAAGGCTAACATAACCCCTTAAAAACACTTTAAACGGTCATGCTAACGTAATAGCTAAAATAAAAAAAAAGGAACCAGCTATTAGTTAATTGACGAGCTAGGACGACCATTATGGTTATATCTTAATGTATAAGTGAGTATAATGTAACGTAAAGTGTCATTTGTTGGTGTAAAATAACTAACTTTGGGAACTTGTGACGAGTTTAACCAAATATGGTTGTTAGCTGGTGATAGCATTTAGCTAACGTTAGTGTGATTAGCCTGTTGTTTGTTTCCATCCGAAAGCTGAAATATGACGCGGAGAAGCACTTGAAATGGCTTTATATATTTACATTTTGTAGCTTGTTAACTGGTACGCATTTTAACAGAGTTACACGGTTGAAAAATGATTATTTGTGCCAGTTAGCTGTGTGTATTCGCCTCGAAAGTGTTTACTCATCGTGCTATTTAGTTTGTTTAATGGGTTAAACGCGTTCAATGTTATTGATGCACTTATGTGTCCTGGCTTCTAATATCTTACATTTTCTGCGTTGATTAAGATCATTTATGACCGAAGCAAAAGCCATCCAGTAAACGTTAGCGTCAGTGCGGCTTGAACCGAGTTGAATCGATGAACGTATTTACTCAGTGTTTTTCTCTCACAAGCTGTTTAATCTTAAAGGTTTTGTTCCTAATTTATGTTTTACAGGTGGATCGTATTGTTTTTTTTAAACCAGGGCTTGTACATTGGCTAAAACAGGAAAAGTATTTAAAACAAAGGATAGCACAAAGCATTTACCATGACCCAAATGTAAATCAGATAAATGTCTATAAGATTGTCTTTACAACAATATGTAAGTTAACGATGTTGAACGTGCGTGAAGTTTTGTAGATGTTGTATTACGGTGTTTTGGGGCTTTAAACGTGCATGCAATTGTGTGTAACGTTAATTAGCCACTTTGCTAGTATTAGCATGACTCAGTGGATTTCTCAACGAGGCCTTATATACTGTAACATCTTTATTTAACCTGTATACAATTCAATGTTTGCTTTACTAATAACACATGTACAGCAATACACGTTTTCATATTGTAAGCTTTTACATATTTTCCACGTCGGCCGTGTTGTTGCATTGAAACAGGAGCACGCTAGCATCGCGTGACATCCTTACAGCTTGTTTTATGATTTATTTTGCTGTTCGTTATCAGTTGGATGCTTTGTTTTTACTTGTTAGCTCAAAGCGGGTTGGTTTTGTTTGCTTATCTAACCTGGTTATCAGTTAGTTCTTCCTTTTGCACTATATGCGATGGGTCTGTATGTTTGCTGTCGTGCATACCGTGATACATGTGCAGTCACACATGAATCGGTTGGAAAAACAGCCTCGTCTCGAGACAAACACACCGGGGTCATTTCCATCTTCGGTTTTATCAAAACATACACAGCTCGCTTTAAAGCCCACGCAGAGAGGAGGAGGAGGAGGAGGAGGAGGGGGTCTACTAGAAAGCTATGATGTAATGGAGGCAGGTCAGGGTATTTATAGCTTGTAGTCAGAACACGCTGCTGTTCGCATGGCGGAGGCTTTTCAGAGCAGCATGTCACATTGCACCCTTGTGACAGAAAACTAATCCCTTCGTCCACGTGAGCCAGAGCCCGTTAGGGGCAGCGTGTACACACGTGACGTGGGGTTTTACTAGGGAAAACCTCTGACGTGGAGGTGAATGCTGCAATCTCGTGTTTACTCGGAAACAAGAAGCACTTGAACCCAGTGCCCCCCGGCCTGCAGTGGGGTCTCGTGTTATTGATTGAAAGATTCAAATGTTTGCTTGAGCTGTAGGATTCGCATCAGTCCTCGAGGTGAACAGACCAGCTGATGGATGTCAGTCACAGTGATGGTCGTTCATGAAACATTCATCTTTAACATGACGCTGCAGTAACGGGTTGTCTCGGCGATCCAATCAGCATTCTATCGTCCTAATAGTATTCGAAAGTAGAGTTGGTATGTCCCAAATCGTAATATGTTGAGAAAAAGATTCCCATATGGTCTACTACTTCCGGTAGAATTTCGAAGTGCAGAATGATGCACACTCTAACAGCTGATTTTACCCACAACTCACCGCGAGTAGGCGGAGTTTCGTGACGCTCCACTGCATTGATAAATTATAAAACGGATGCGTCACTAAATTAACAAATGTAGGTATACAGTAAACAGAACATACGAAATAATGCGTGAATAAATTCATTTTTTTCGGGGGGGGGGTATGGGGGCGTGCTCCCCCATAAGAAACTTTTGCATATTTTAAAGGTAAATGCTGCAATCTTGTGCATTTTAAGAGCAAAATTAAGTGACTCAATCGATAAGAATACAATAGCTATAGTAGTACTTTAATCATTGGCTCCATATATAAATGGGGATAATAGGACACAACACATGGTCAAATCTGAGTTCACAAACATTCAAAACATGTAGAGCATGAGCCATCAAAAACTAAAGCAAAAAAGTGTTCAACAGTTGAACTGATTTATTAAAACGTGGGCCGGTCATCAGGCCTTTTTCACAGTGCCATTGGCCCACTCCCCGCATGGCAGTATCACTTTACTATCCAGGACAGAGCATGCATACATTATATGATGCGGCGACTGTTTAGAGTTAACCCATAAGAAAAGCTCACACTCTCTCAGCACAACAGAGTAATGTGAAGTTTGTGATTTATTATGTTTTCAACTTTGAAATAAACTGATAGGTCGGTGCAACGCTAGCACAAAGTAACACGAGAGCAATTAATGACAGACGCTTTCTCCTGCGTTACCCGCCGATCGGCCTGAACGGCACTGCTAGATGTTTGACAAACCAAATATGTTTACAAGTTTGTGACAGGTTGATACAGAGCCGCATGTAATCATGTGTCGCGCACCTGTATATATTTTTTTCTAACAGGGACAGCCGAAGCTAAAGGAGCAATTTATGCAGACTCATGCCCATCATGCATTCAAATCATTAAAATTGGCGCGGTTGGCAATCAAACTGCGTTCTGTGCATGAGCAACAAACAAAAATGCTCAAAACATTTTTCTAAACTAACACATAAAGAAACTAAACGAAATTTAAATAATTTTCCATTAAGAACTAAACTGAACTATTTTAATCGCTGCAACAGCCTGTGTAATGTGGAGGTTCAAAAAACACGACGGGCGTCAGTCGGACTCGACTACAGCTGCATTGTGTAGACGCGCTGCTCATTTTAAACATAAGTGGTGTTTGTCAAATGTCCCTATATGCAGACTGCGATTTAGCTGGAAATTACTTGGAAGCTGAGCATAATGATGCTCATGCCCTGAGGTAATGATATCTGTTTGCTCAGTCGTACACTGATAAAATCATGTTTGTACTGGTGGAAAACTGCAGTGAATACTGAAACATTTGTTCAATTTTACTTATACCTCAAACGATGTTGTGTTCAGTATGGCTTGGCGACGTCTCAAATCCTGGCCAGTCTGCAATTCACCCGCAAAAGCTGAAACAGTAGCGAGCGAGCGTGCTTTCGTACAGTATGTCTTTGTGCTGCCCAAACTGTGCTGAAGCAACAGAGGGGGACGCGTTTCGTCTAGTTGTGAACAATGGCATGGCAACAAAACAATGGTGCAGAATTCAACAAAATTCTAAGAAATATTTTTATTATAATAATTTTTTTGGGCTTGATTTAATACTGTGGCGTAACAAAGGAGACTATGGTGGGCCGCCATAGTCTCGTTAATGAATGGGAAACACTGTGTTGTCTAGGCAACAACGGCCACTTCCGCTTCCTGTTAGTATGTCCCAGTGTGTGCGATCTCTTTTGCCATGTACTCAAAAAGTACCTACTATTCCAACACAAAAACAGTGCCTACTATTAGGGCTAGTATAAGTAGGCGAATTGGAACGCAGGGTCAGAGAGTGAATCGTTCATTTTGTGTTGACTGCGCATGTGCAACGTTGTACCAGAAACTGAAATTAGTTCACCTACCCGAGTCTCTGGGTCCGAGTCTTTTCGTTCTTTTGTCAAGTGGCAGCCCCGCAAGCAAACCTATGCAGTCTGTACCGGAGTCTTCGGATCCGAGTCTTTAACGTTACTTGACCGCTTCCTGGATCATCAGTCGGTGATGCATGTTGTATGTGTTATATCTGTTGTATTATAGGTAGGACATATTATAGAATGTGCAATAAACATCTTCTCTAAAACGTACCGTTCTGTTCTTTTTTCTGTCAGTATATTAATAAATGTTTCTTGTGGATTTCTGCGTGTGTTTTTATTTATCTTAATAAATAACTATTTTGCGTAAGAACTGCTGGCAAAATATAAACAAGCAACACTAGGACAGTCAGTGTTTATAATGTCTTAAGAATAGAGATCATTATTCATATATACACAAGTAATTGCATATTTAAATGATATCATTAGCAGGATGCACCGATTTTGGACTATAACCGATATATTGGCCGATATTCAGTATCTAAATATTCATATTAAATTCCCTAAGACTGAAACAAAAGGCAAAAGTTTAAACTGCTTTACAATTAGTTCCTTTTTTTCCCCTGAAAATCATGTACCAAGCCTACTTTACACTGTTAACGATTATTTAACCTTCAAACTAGGCCTGTTGCGATAGTCAATTTATCGACTTATCGCGCGATATATAAACTTGACGTCGGTAGTTTTTGGTAATGCAATATATCGCCATTGTGCTTATATATGCATGGTTTACATAAAAACATATGTATCCGATCGCGCTGTCTCTGTTAGCGCTGCCCTGTGTCTGTGTGTAAAAACCAGGGCTCACAAGCGCACACACGGTCCAGACAGCGGCAGGTGAAAAGACTGGAGGAGTTATACTGTTATCCTTATGAATAAAGTTCGGAATAGTAATCGACTGGTGTCAAAGCCGCAAACCTCCCACTCCGATATGAAAACAAACAAGACGCTCTACTCTTTAAATATTCTATAATAATGAAAACAGCAACACATCTGATTGAAACAAAAGCTGCATTAGGAGCTCGAGAGAGGTCTTGCAGACAGTCAAGTTAAATATGACATGTCACATTTATGAATTGGCTACACATACATGCACCGTTTTTGTTCCTTTGAAAGGCACTTCATGAATGGGAACGTCGTTCCAGATAAAGAGACATTGTTTTTCCATTGCTCATTTGGGCAAGTGTTTTTTAAACGGCCACATTATGACATACATCGTGCTGCCCTCTCCGCGGTTCACATATTAAGGGCTGTGCTTGCCCTAAACTTCATCAAAACGGCTTGTAACGTAAATCAACCAATTATAATTGAGGGCTGGAAGTGTCTGAAATGTAAATAATAACTGGATTAAAATAAAAAAGCAATGTCCAAATAAAAATGGCTTTGTTCTGTAAAAGGGTGTACTTGCAATATTATGTCATTACTTAATCAGTGGCATAAAATGACAATAATATCGACTATGGCAATTATTTCTGATGCAATTAATCGCCAAACAAAAAGTTGTGATCGCGACAGGCCTTCAAACTTTTCTGTTATATTTAATAAACACATTATAGATGTTCTTCCAGAAAAATGTCAATGTCTCAAGACAGAAAGCATTCAGACAGCAGTCTGATTCAAACAATATGCTTTTGTTCCTATAGTTTACACATTGAAATTATAAATATACACATCATAAATACTGTATCTACATACTGTACCTACATCAGCAATGTTTTGATAATAGCAGTGAGTGAATGATCACGACAGTACTGTACTGTATTTTAACTGTGAGCAGCGTGCAGATGAAGTAGTTTAACCAGAGGAAATGATTTAAGATTTATTGGCTTTAATATATCGGCATACATTTTATTGTCGATACCTTATAGGCGATAATTTCAGGCATCCCTAATCATGAGCCTTTTATTATATACTTTGCTAACTGCATGAGACTTTAGTTACCTGACTGAATCAAAATGAATGAATTATAAATACATAACACTACGAATATGCATGTAGTTGGTTTTAAACTCTTGCTTTTGATGCATTTCTGTAATGAAAGTCAGGAAATAAGTTATTTTTGTATGTAATGCATAATTCGTGCAACTGTCATATCACGTGACAAAAGAACGACTGACTCAAACCCAAAGACTCGTGAGATGAACTGATCATTTCTATTTCCGGTACAGTCTGCATAGAAGGGCCTATGGGGTTCTCATAGGACTCGGACCAGTGGACTCAGTAGGTGAACTAATCATCATTATATTTTCTGTAAATGCAGCCTTTATGGGCAAAATAACGAATGACTCGGGCATAAAGTCTCTAGAGGTTTATATGGCTGTCATGAAATACATTACTGCTTGTCATAACTTGTCCCTGACTGCACTAGAAGTTATTTCTTATAAATCTAATCAAAACTAGCATAAATAAACGTTATGGGGTAATTTAGCTATCAACATGTAACATTGATTTAACTCTGAACGAAATAACTCGAAAAAAAGATTTGTTCATTTTGCTGAACAAGATTCAAACATCCGAATCACAAAAATAACTTGAACTTCCCATCACTCTGTCACATGATTGTGACACTACTAGTCTATGCGGTTTCTATCCGATCTGATCAGTAAACGGTGTCGAAAGCTGATCTGTAGACCACTTGTAAGAAGCACTTCTGTTATAGTTGTAACATCTTAAATTGATAATAAATGTTCTGTTGGTTATATTTTGTTAAAACGTTTGTGTAGTAAAACAAGCCCCAGTTGTCTAGACAACAACGGCCACTTCCGCTTCCTGTTAGTATGTCCCAGTGTGCGCAATCTATTTTGCCATGTATTCAAAAAGTACCTACTATTCCAACACAAAAACAGTGCTACTAGAAGGAGGTGAAGTACTGATCAAACATCCCAGAATTTTCTTTTTTCTTTAAGAATATTTGCAATTTATTGGTTCTTGATATCTGTTTTTTTACTTTGTGCCTCGCTTAATAGTTGTTTATGTACATGTATCTATGCCATTATAGATGTAGTATATTATGTTTAATAAAAAGAAAGTATTATTGATCAACACGTTACTGGTACTTTGTTTTTGAATAGGATTGTCACAATGAAATTTCACTTGATAGGGAAGCAAACGGCAAAAATCACTTTATACTAAAAGCTGCTACACAAATCCAAGTTGTCTGTAGATTGTTTTAAATTGATTAGTTGGTTAGATTATAATTTTTTTTAATGATTACCACATCTGACAAAAAAGGAAAACCAGTAACAAAGTTTGTGTTTCTTGAAAGACCAGTACATAAAGTTGTTACTCTGCTTGAAACTGAAATGTGAAATAAGTGGTTAGTAATATAAATGTTTTACTGTTACTACTGTATATAGAGAAATCCCACATTAAGGTTTGTGTGATTTGGTGGGAGAGTTTGTGTTGTTTATATTTTATTTGTTTTCTCAAAATCACTTTAGTAAATAAGATAAGTTGTATTTGCATATTGATTTTCTGCCAGTGGTTGTGGTACTTTTATTTTGAAATACGGGCTGGTGTATGTAATGGCTGACTGTACAGAATTTTCAGTTCCTGCAAGCAGGTGACAAACCTAAGTTTTCCGTGTCAGTTCAAGTTGGTTTCTGCATTGGACTTGAATGAGTGATAAGGAAGACTATATCCCTTTCATGTATCAAGCAGCCAATGAGGTATTTTGTGTTATATTTGCTTTTTTCTGTGTTGTGTTGAAGTTTTGTTAATTATGTAAGCTTTGGTTTGTATTTGAGTTTTTCTGTTTTGTACGGAAACTACTGCAAATGCTTGAGGGGAGGATTCTGGCATGAGTTGACACTTTTTAGCCAAGTGAAATCTAACATCCACCAGTTATGAATAAATGTTTGAAAAATTTGAATTATTTAAATGAATGAAGTAAAAGAAACGATTGAATGGCAAAATGACTTTTAATAGTAAAGGGGGAATTAAAACATTTATGTCTTGTTTGTATAACATATGCAAATCAAAGTATTTGACTTTCCTGCATGGATTTGTCAGGTTGTCATCTACACAAGTGTACACGTATAGCAGTGGAATAGCCTCAAATGTGATTGTTGTAAACGCATGGAGGCCGAAAGCTTATGAAGCAGTTTTTGGTGGACATCCTAATACTGTAAAATACTTATTTTAATCTTTTATTAATGAAGTCCTCCTGGGATTGTCTTCATTCTACAGGATTAGTTATAGAATATTATTTGATTGATTCTTTGGGAGACTGGGCAGGCAAACTGGATGTGTGAGGCCGTCTTACAGGTTTAACCTTCACAGCGTAGACTGTTTGTGAAACAATAACACATGATCTGTGTGGCGTGAGTTCACAAGGCTTGAATCAGGTGAACTTGTTACAGGCTAAGGTGCACGCAAAACTGATGCCAAGAGAAGTGTTCAGACGTTTGACCTAAGGGTTCGCTATAATCTGATTCCCTGTCTGCTGTAAGATGCATCGAGAGAACAGACTTTCTTTCCTTTAAAATGGCCTTTGATTCACATTTCAGACGATTAGGATTTGAAGAAACCTTAAGTCTTAAGATTCAGCATGTAACGTGTCATCGTGCTGCAGATGTGATGTCAAATCTGGCTTTTACTTTTCAAAGTCATCTGACATGCTGTTTATTATAATGTGGGCCCAAATTTCTACACCAAGACTGCTTTTACCTGAAACAAAGTCATGTGATAAAAGAACGTGGATAACATGAACTGAATTTGTTGTTTGGTACTCTTGGTCTTAAACTTGACCCTCTCGTTTTTTGTTTTCTAGGATTTCCCTGATTTCAGAGAGATGGCCCAGGAGACCAACCAGAGTCCCGTGCCCATGCTCTGCGCCACCGGCTGTGGTTTCTATGGCAACCCTAGGACCAATGGCATGTGCTCGGTATGCTACAAAGAGCACATAACAAGACAAAACAACGGAGGTGTCAGTCCTATTAGCTCAATGGGTACGTGAGCGCAAACTCTCCTCCACCTGTCCGCTTCATGGATGATCAGTTCATAAGATCTTTCTTTGAAGCTTGGTTCATCCATTTTTTTGTTTTTGCATCAGGTTCCAGCGGTGTAACCGGCAGTCCCACCTCCGAAGCATCAGCCATTCAGATCATTGAAGCAACGCTAAACAATTCTTCAGCTGCTAGTGCCGAGTCGCCCAACAGCTCCTCCGGCGCTGCTCTTCCGGTCACACAACAGATGACGGAGATGAGCATTTCCTGTGAAGAGGAGGCGGCATCTCCAAAAGTAGAACTTCCGGAACCAGGTGTCCTATTGCTCTGTTGAACTCTTAGTACCACGAAGTCATGTTTTTTTTTCTCTCTACTAAAACAATTTAGTGATGTGCAATGAATAAAAACAAAGTTAATCTTTTATAAATACGAGTTGCTTTTCTACCAAAACAAATTTCCTTCAATGTTAGACGATAGAGATATAAATGTATGTTTTTATTTGCATGGGTGTGATTCCTGTGAATGTCTCTTCAGTTGTTACTCAGCCAACCGCATCCACTGCATCTCCAAGCACAGCTGGTAGCGACGAAGCCAAGACGCCAGAGGCCATCAAACCCAAAAGGAACAGATGTTTTATGTGTCGCAAGAAGGTCGGCCTGACAGGTGAGCGAAATAACCTGTCCTCAAGAAGTACTTCTCAACCGGCGAGTCGTGACGTGTTTGTAATAGAAATATTTTTTCTTCGTCAGGGTTCGACTGCCGCTGTGGGAATCTATTCTGTGGACTTCATCGTTACTCGGACAAACACAACTGCCCCTACGACTACAAGGCGGAGGCTGCAGCCAAGATCCGTAAAGAGAATCCCGTCGTGGTTGCTGACAAGATTCAGAGAATATAAATCTCACACCTTGATTTTGCGAGAGATCGGATAAAAGGACTCGCACTTGACCTGTGATTCTAAAGACTAGTTTTTTTAATTGCAGTATGGGAAAGAATCGTCTTTCTAAGCCAATGCATGAGTGATCACTTTGTTTCCATCGTTCTATTTGATTTCTTTTGTTTCTACAAGAGCTAAAACTAATAGGGAAAACAAAAAGAATGTTTAAGGTATCTTGCCAGATCTGTTTCTTAGTGGGCAAGTTGCTGTAAATTGGAGTTTGATTGTTGTGTTGAAGGCTGACAGTCATACGTTTTTTTGTGATTTGCGTCTCTTGATACGGGACTCTCAAGACTGTTACCACTCTGCCCTGAGCGCCGTTGGAGCAACAGTGCATGGCTGGCTCATGTAGCAAATGGACGCTCTTTCCTCTGGGTTGAAACGCTCCCCTTCACGTCAGCCTTTCTACATTTATCAGTGACGTTTTATGCTTGAGCATCGATCGACATCAATTATCAGGCTGTTGGAGTCGTCTTTGTTCTTTCAACTATGTGAAAAAATATATTTAAACCGTTGACAGACTATGTGAAAAATATATTATCCCATTCAGATGGTTCGATGCAGCCAGACCAGAACGCTTGATCAGTTTTGAGCAGCTACTTCCAGTGTCAAGTATGGCTGGGGTTAAACATTGTGACCATGTGAAACGAGGACTTCATTCTCCTATGATCCTTTAAGTGAAATAAAGTAGATTTTTATGTTCCATACTTGCGTGTTTTGTGTTGTAAGGCACCATTTTTTAAAATGTGGTTTCTGTTCAAGAAGTTGGATTTTTAAATGAGTGTTTTGCATGGTTAGTGAACAGAGTATTTTAAAGTTGACTGCGTATTTGAAGTCGGTTTATTTTTTGCTCTAATTCATTTCATGTTTGGGGTTTTTGTGTGAATCTTTTTTCAATGGGTAATGTAGATTGTCACATTCTTTAAATGCAGGTAAGAAAAATGGTATTGTTTTTGTGTCATTTAATCAGTCCCATTAGTATGCTTGAGTATTGTGTGTTGGTGTGAAAATCAAGTATGTATCCAAGCAGACTCTGTGAACTTTTTTGTTTTTTTTACGAGGCTCACTCCGTTTTCTGTTTTGGGTCTGGCTGCACAGTGCTGTTTGTTTTGTTTAGTGAGTTTACATAGAAAAACTAACCATCGGTTTTGATTTTAGTTATGCAAGTTTGTACAAACCATCTTTATTTATTATATGTATTGCACATATAATCTTGTTACCCAACATTACTGCGAAATTGTATCATGTAAATAAAATTATGTACAGAGATATTAAAATGCGTCCTGTTTTGTTTCATCTCTGTAACATGTATAGTTGTCGTCTCAAGCTCTTTTACACATTGACTGTTTCATAAGCTCAAAGTTTATTATCCTGAACACAATCAGCAGTTCACTGCAGCTTTAGCTCAAGTAATTTTTGGGTCAAGACTAAGAAAATAGAAAATGTAAAATTAACAACTTAAGCTAGACTCAACATAGCAACAGCTTTGTTTAAACAAGCAATAAATAGTCTTGCCATGAACACAGCTCAAAATTACCTGTAACTAATTAGTGCATATTTGGACATTTAGAAAAAAATGAATGGAACATCCAACAAAAACAACTTTAGCTATACTCAGCATAGCTCAACATTGTGTAACAAGCAGTAAACAGTCCAGAGTGAACAATACAGATCAATAACCACTGCGTGTTAATGAACGGGTTGGCGGCGTTTGGCTCGCCTGATGAAGGCTTTGCCGTTCCATTTATTGGGAGGAAGCATGTAGGGTCCGTTGTGCACGCACAGAATGGTCATCTCCTCAGCGTACTGCAGGTTCTGTAGAAGCTAAACACACAGAATGGTTAAAGAGCGTCTGCTAAATGTAAATGAAACGACCCCTGACAGCAAGATCACACCGTCACATGGCAAAACTTACCTTGGGCGTGATGAAGAAATACTGTGAAGTATTTATGCCACAAGCAGTCCTCACAACAATGTTGAAAACTCGTCTCTCATTCACAGGGTCCATACCCTACTCAAAGCAAAATAGGGGTTAAAAGTGTAAATCATCATTCACAATCACTTCGTTTATTTAAATTGCAATTTATGCTTTTAATGCAGCTGTCCTACAGTTACTCTAGTATTGTGAGTGCATCACCTGATTAATCTCATCGACCACTCTAAAGGGACAGCGGTTGAGGTCCTGCAGGGCCATGAGGTACAGCATAGTGGAGTGGACACACTGCGCTCTCCTCCGCTCTGATGATGAGGGGTGAGCTCGTGCAACTGAGTGCTACTGCGAAACTTCACACGGATGCGGATGCCATACTTATCATACTCCTCCTGAAGCGCACAAATAGCAATGAAATCTATAAGTCGTTAAAAAAGCATTCAACCAGAGTGCTCAAACTGCGGTTTAATTGATCACCGGACAAAAGAATTACAGCCACTAAAATACAATTCAAGTATTTCGTTCATTTAGAGCGACCGGACGTCATATGAGTGTGTGGGGAAAGCTAATGACGGTTCTACATCTCGAAAGGCGTGTAAATACTCACATCATTCTCTGAGTGAAGATCCACCTCTCCAGCACACTGCATTGAGCGGAAGAAATCACTGAACCTCTCGTTTATCTGCTCAACCAACAGCTTCAGAGGATTCAGCCAGCGCTCCTTAGCCTGACGAACACAGTTATATGAACCGAAATCACTAAATACAGGTGTATGTGTAAAAATTTTATGAACACTGTATAGTAAACATTCACGTGAGACACTTCAGATGTACGTGACCGTCTGAACTCACCTCAGCAATGTTTTGTCTGTAAGTGTTTAGTGCATTGGCCTTCTCATCTAGCTCCTTCTCCATGTTTTAATCTCCTGCTCACGGCGGTTATATTCCTCCACCACCTAAATGTGAAGATGACCAGCACACAAAAGGGGGAAATTAAAGGACATAGCCGAGGGAAAAAGGTCTTTAAAGGGATAATTCACCTTCAAAATAAAAGTTCTGTCATCTTTTATTCACCCTCTTCTGCAGTACAGACCCCATTCACTTGCATTGGTACAAAAGAAGTGAATGGTGGGGCGGTGCTGTTCGGTTACCAACATTTTTCAAAATATCTTCTTTTGTGCTATGCAGAAGAAAGTCAAACAGGTTTGAAAAGACAAGAGGGTAAATGATGACAGAAGGTGAACTATCACTTCAATGGAATTCAGGGCACATAAGATTGCACAAAGAAATGAATAATGGTCTACAAACAGGTCCAAAAATGACACGAGCTCAAGTAGGTGTCTGGAATTTGTCCGACAGCATCAGCTGCAAATTCTTTTCAGAGTTTAACAAAGCATCAACAGGCTCATCGATTATAGTAAAAATATGTTGTGTTTGTCTTACATTGTCACTGAGACCAGTGAAGCACTCGGCTCTGGCCTTCTCCTCATTCAACATGGCGTCAATCTCATCCAGAGTATCAGGCAACTGGCCGAACGCCTAAAAATACGATACAAATATTGATGTCAAATAACGAACGAAAGACTGAAGACGTGAATGAGTTCAAGTGGTCAAGTTGGTCACTGACTGCGTGTAATTCTTCTGGGACTGCCGTCTCTCCAGGAGTCATGTTGCAGATCTCACTGGCCCTCCTCATCAGGGTCTTACACGTGGCCAACAGGTTGGTCTTCACCTGGTCCAGCTTGGTATACGCTTGCTGCACAGCACAAACACATGACATTTTATCAGCCCATTCCCCTGACAACCGAACCCAGGACCTTGTGTGACTGCTCGTGTCTCTCACCTCAGCTCGCTTGAGCTCCGCTGAACTGTCTCTGCAGTCCGTCTCCAGTTTGGTTTTCTCAGCAGCGAGACCTGTGCTCTGAAGAGCCAAATACACCTTCTCCATACTCAGCTTGGCCTTTGTCTGCACACAACCACACAGAGCAATAAGAAAAAAGCCTTCAGGAAAGACACAGCTTCCTGACTCGATAAATGACTGATTTGGACAATAAATAGAATATTTTACAATAAAGACGCACCAAAGAATAACAGACAGAACTTCTCACCCACTGTTTTTGTTTTGCAGTTTGGTTGTGAAGCATAAACAATAGTCTTGTAAAAGCTCTATGCACGCATGGAGGGTTTGTGAAATGAGTCTCAAGAAACACACCTTCATGTGACTCAGATACTCTGCCATTATGACCAGTTTCTCGTTGTTTACAGCAGAGATCTTTGCATTTGTTTCCTCTTCGACCGCCTGTAAGTTGATCTTGTTCTGTTCCATCTGCCTTAAACTACACAAAAAGAACCAGCAGAAACCAGTTAAAGGAAAGCTAAGAATGATGTGCAAGTTAAGAGAGACACAGTGAGATCAGGTGTGGTAGAAGGCACCTGTCCTGTTTTGTGCTGATCTTCTGCTCCAGGTGTCTCTTCTTGCCTTTAAGCTCAGACAGTTGCTTTTTTTTAGCACGCAGATCATTATCGCGGCGACTCAGAGTAGTCAGTTCCTCACGAATGGCTCTCATTCGCTCATCGATATCCCTAACCCGCTCTTCAGCTACCTGTGGACAAGGGGTCAAAGGTATTTTATGAAAATATTAAGGATGTCAGAGCTTCATAAAACGCAGTCACAACCAAACGGAAAAAATGAGAAATCACTGATGACCGATGGGCATCTCTCACCCTCAGATTCTCCTCCAGTTGTCGTTTCTCCTCAGTATCTATAGCCATAGTGAGGAACTGAGAGGGGCGTAGGGCGGAGTTACTGGAGATCACGTTATTAGAGTAAGAGGAGGTCTTCACTGTGTACTTCTCCTCAGCGGTGTAGATAATCCTCAGCTTTGCCTCGCTTATCACCTGAGAAAAACAAATACTTTATTAAACACCTAAAAACTTCAGGTTTATTAAGCTAACGCTTATTCATTCTGTACCGACTACACTGAAAATGTGAACGCACAATGGATATCAATCATACAAACCTGGTTCCTCCCGTTTGAAATTTGGGTTCCTGATATGACGTCAAAGATCTACAGAAAACCTTCCAGCTTTAAAATCAGTGTTGAAACCATACCTGTTCTATTATATTCTTGGTGGTCTCGGTTCCCACTGGCACATCGTTAACACGGTACTGAAAACAAAGGTAACTCATAACCTCCTCGGGAGCGTCAAACAGCTCACGGAGGTATGAGAAGAAGCCGTAACGCCTGAAAAAACAAACCAATCACTAGCACATCCTACGTGTTAAGAAAAACATACAGAATCAGGGATAAAAACTGGTCAAATAGGACGTTACTTTAACGTATCGAGGGGTCGTGATGGCAGCCGATTCGAGCACGTCTCCGCAGGAGCGATCACACTGTTAACCCTTAAATTCTGTGTGTCTCGGACCTGAGAGAAAAACAAATGAATCAAATATTACGCAGGTGTCTATGCTATTTACACAAAGTGTGTTTATCAAATCAATTACTTTTCTTCCAAAGCACTTTCTAGAGTTTTTGTACAGAAAACACAACAGAGAAATTCAAATAGCCATAGAAATAAGAAAAAAATAATCATAAAATCATTTTGAAACAGAATATAGAAAACACTGTATTGGTGCAAATTTGGCATAGCAAGTAAATAAGCAATACTATGTGTATAAAGATCAAATTGACTTGACTTGAAATTCACATTTTTTATTTTGCATGTTAGATAACACAATGTAACAAATGTTAGTTTCACCCGACGTTTTTTATAGTGTCTCAGCTGAACGGATATGAATCCGATCTTTTATTCGCGCACAAAATGCAAATATAACTTTTTATTTTCGAAATGAAATAATTGGGACTGTTGTTTTGCTTTATTTACTTCTGCAAATGCAGTCGTGTCTAAAAAGGAATGAAAAAAGTTCTCTCTTCCAAAGCGCTTGTGCTCTCGTGCCATCATGCCTTTGCAGAATAACCATAAGTCGCGTTCTCCAGGATGACGAGATCTCATTGTCTCACCCCAACCGCATCTACGACCACATGTAAACAGCCCCAGTGCGTTGCTGCAATGAGTGTCTGGGTTTCGCGGCTGCTCCTTGCCCGGCTGTTTTAGCGGTTTATTTGTCTGTTACGGCTAACCTGCGAGCAACATACATCTGTTTGGGAGGAGTGAAGCGCTGACGTATGTGGTTTTAACGACCAGATTAGGGATGCAACAATTACAGCTCACCCACAGTACAATACAAACCTCGGTTCGGCTCGGTTCTGATGGCTTCGGCACATTAAAGTGTTTTTTCATTGTTCTATGTGTATGTGACAGGAACAGGAACAGTAAAATTTTAAGAACTAATTTACTGAAATTCTCTTTATTTAACTTCTTATTTTATAATCTTTAAGTAAAAATCTACTTGTACAAATTCCTGGCTCACAGCTGTGAGTTTGGTTTACTGTTCTTCAACATGTAAAATAAGTTCTTGAAGAGTTTTTGTACATCAGACTATATAAAATAACGTAATGCAAAACTGTAATGGAAGTAAATGTGAAGTGCGCGTAACACTGCAAACACTAGCGCTCAATGGGAAAGGCCAAGATAATATATTATCAAGGTGCGCCACTGCCATTGCAATAAATTGGAAGAATGCAATGCTAAATAGCTGCCTGGAGGCGCTTTTGTCATGACGTAAATAGCTGTCCGAAAGGCCGCCGAGTGGCATGACTTTCAGTAAACGGACTTTAGCATGGTGCTGTAGACGCTCTTTCTGCATGTGCTGGAGAGAACAACGTGATGCTTTCGTATGCAGTTTAAAAATACATTCTTGATGTGCCAAATTCTGAGATTATCACTTTAGGACAACGGACATACAATAAAGCCAGCCCGTGTCTCAACAGCACATTACTTTTCGTGTTGTATGCAGCCTCGCTTCACTGCCCGACCACCACTCGCTATTAGATACAGACAAACATGGACAGAGCCAGTTCAGAGTGCAATTGAGCGCACGGAAATAATTTAAACGCAAAGCCGCAGTTCACTTACACTTATTGAACCGTGGAGGTCGCACCGAACGGTTCAAAATTATATTGACTTTTGTGGCAGCCCTAAACCAGATGCATTTAGACTTGATCAGTTTTGACTGTAATGTGTCCCAGACCACCTCATGAAGTGGTTTGAGCGATCGGATTTAAATTCGTCTCGAATGGGTTTCGGAGGGCATTTACAACTGGTCTTTTCCCGATCAGATAGTTATCCGATCAGTGAAAACGCATGAAGTGACCAGGTGTAAATAGGCTCTTAATCTTCATAAATAAAGTCCAAACTAAAGTAAAATTTGTGTAATCAATTATTTTGCCATTATTTAAAAACTCTTACTTTATTATATACGGTATATATTTTTTACGTATAATGTGTATTGCTAATATATAACCTTTCAAAGTTTACTACCAAAACTATACTGCACACCTCATAAAAACGAAAATGGAACCAAACATGAGCCGTTTCATGGAAAGTGTAGATTTATTGCTCTATGCTAAGCCACAAACCTCAGTCATGAACATCTCCATGTCCTCTTGCTTCTGGAAGACGAAAGCTCTCAAGTCGTTGACGGGAATGTGGCTCTCAACATATCTGGCGTACCGTGGATCACGTACATTTATCTACAAACATGAGATTGTCAGTCGGATCAGCTTGAACGCACTCTGAGAACTGTTATTGAGCGAATGGCTCCTCTCTTACCACCAGCATCATGGGCTCATAGACATTGCCTTTAAAGCGATGCTTGTTCTTTCTCAGCCACATGAGAGCGGTGTATGTGTCACGGAAGCGGGTGCGCAGCTTCTCTTCTTTCATCCTCATCATGTCGTCTAGACTCCTCATTCGATTCTGCAAACCTTTTACATAACAACCAAATAAGTATGACCACAAGACTGAGATATAAATATATATTGAGCGAAGTACTTTAAAACCTTACGATTAAGTTCTCCAAAGGCTTCATCCTTTTCTCTGCGCAGGTCTAAGTTTTCGCTTTCCAGCTGGGCCCTTGCTTCCTGAATGGTCTTTAGATCGACATTGATGGCATCGATCTGAGGAGTGACGTCCTCCTGACTGCCAATGTTGAGAAGTTCCTTCTGAAGGTCTTTAATCATGAGAACTGTGTGTCCGATGCGCTTCTGCCGGTCTGCCTCTTCTGTCTGCTTTAGACTGAGTTCCTGTCTGATGTCATCAACCTAACAATTATCAGAACAAACCAATCAGTATTTTATACCATCAAGTGGTACAAAACAGATTTTCACATTTTGTCAAGAAAACAGAAGTTTTGCACTGACGATTCATGCTCACAAACCTAACCCTCAGTATGAGAAATACTTTAAATAAATAATACTTCATTTAAGGAAACTTTCATGCACTCTCTTAAAGGAGTAGTTCGCTATAAAAGAAAAAAAGTTCATGATAATTCACGTTTATTTCTTCTGTCGAAAAAAAATTGAGGCTCTTGAGTGCCTCCATGTAGCGCGTCCATGACTTCACGTATTACGCAATCACGCTGGAAAGGTCACGCGGAGGTTCCGACACAGTGTTTACGAGTGTGGAGAAAGAAGAGCGTTCAAAAGTTCTTGGATGTTGAATGACACGTTTAAAATGGTCAGTTCATGTGTACATGAGGGATGTAGATTTCTTTTGAAATCTACGTTACGTGTGACCTTTCCAACATGATTGCGTAATACGGAAGTCGTCGACGTGCATCCTGGAGGCAGAGCAAGGCATATATTTATGTTTAAAAAGTACATTATTTTTTTGTTTTCTTGGAAAATGACCCATAGTTTCACAACACCCTTATTCATCGGCTGGTGTCGTTTAGAGCTCTTAAAGCTGTTATGAAACTGAAATTTGGACCTTAACCAAGAGCTCCCCGTTTAAGTGCATTATATGGGTAAGAACCCTGCAAACCTTTCCGACAGTAGAAATAAACACACGGACGGCTTGCATGACATGTGGCTGAGTGAATTATCATGAAATTGTCATTTTATAGTGAACTCCTCTTTTAAACGAGTGTATTCAAGAGACACATTGTGGTTGTTAATGTATATCGTGTTCTGTATACTACTGTACAATCTGCCGGGTCAACTTGGCACGTACCACTTTGTTCTTCGATTCAAGCCGATCCTGTTTTTGCTTACACTTCTGTGACGCCTCTTTGATGCCGTTAGTCTGAAAACAGTGAGGTTATGTTAATAACTGAAAAACAAAACCAGCACAACATTATTTTGGTAATGCGCTGAAGAGTTTGTGATGTGCTAACCATTTCCTTCATCTGCTGTTCGATGGGCTGGAGCTGACTCTCCACCGAGCGAATCTTTCTGAGCAGCGGCTGCTGAGCTTCTTTTAGTGACTTGAGCGTTGTTTTCATTTCGTCTCTCTCCTTCTTTACTCCCTCGAGCTTCTTTCGTGCTGTTTCATACTCCTGCAAAAAGGATACAAATGTGAATAAACAGGAAACGCATAATCAACATGCACAAATTTAAGGAACAGGTCACAGACGAACGCTTTTTGGAGCCAAAATGATAAATCACAGTTTACTGTTATTGTATGGAAAGAGCTGCTTGGACACTTTTTTTGCTTTACATGGAATAACATGAGGGTGAGTAAATACAGTTGAAAGAAAAAGTATGTGAACCCTTTGGGCTTACTTGGATTTCTTCATAAATTGGTCATAAAATGTGTTCTGATCTTCATCTAAGTCACAACAATAGAGAAACACAGTCTGCTTAAACTAATACCGCACAAACATTATACGTTTTCATGTTTTTATTGAACACAACATGTAAACATTCATAGTGCAGGGTGGAAAAAGTATGTGAAACCCTAGGCTAATGACTTCTCCAAGAGCTAATTGGAGCCAGGAGTCAGCCAACCTGGGGTCCAATCAATGTGATGAGATTGGATGTGTTGATTAAAGCTGGCCTGTCCAATAACACACACCAGTTTTGAGTTTGCTGTTCTGAAGAAGCGTTGTCTGATGTGAACCATGCCTCGCACAAAAGAGCTCTCAGAAGACCTACGATCAAGAATTGTTGACTTACATAAAGCTGGAAAGGGCTACAAAAGTATATCTAAAAGCCTTGATGTCCATGTGTCCACGGTAAGACAGATTGTCTACAAATGGAGAAAGTTCAGCACTGTTGCTACACTCCCTAGGCGTGGTCGTCCTGTAAAGATGACTGCAAGAGCACAGCGCAGAATGCTCAATGAGGTGAAGAAGAATCCTAGAGTGTCAGCTAAACACTTACAGAAATCTCTGGCACATGCTAACATTTTTGTTGACAAATCTACAATAAGGAAAACATTAAACAAGAATGGACTTCATGGGAGGACACCACGGAGGAAGCCACTGCTGTCCAAAAAAAACATTGCAGCACGTTTGAAGTTTGCAAAAGAGCACCTGGATGTTCCACAGCACTACTGGCAAAACATTCTGTGGACAGATGAAACCAAAATTGAGTTGTTTGGAAAGAACACACAACGCTATGTGTGGAGAACAAAAGGCACAGCACACCAACATCAAAACCTCATCCCAACTGTGAAATATGGTGGAGGGGGCATCATGGTTTGGGGCTGCTTTGCTGCCTCAGGCCCTGGACGGATTACTGTCATCGATGGAAAAATGAATTCCAAAGTTTATCAAGACATTTTGCAGGAAAACTTAAGACCATCTGTCCGCCAACTGAAGCTTAACAGAGGATGGACGATGCAACAGGACAACGACCCAAAGCATAGAAGTAAATCAACAACAGAATGGCTTCAACAGAAGAAAATACGCCTTCTGGAGTGGCCCAGTCAGAGTCCTGACCTCAACCCGATTGAGATGCTGTGGCATGACCTCAAGAGAGCGATTCACACCAGACATCCCAAGAATATTGCTGAACTGAAACACTTTGTAAAGAGGAATGGTCCAAAATTTCTCCTGACCGTTGTGCAGGTCTGATCTGCAACTATAGGGAACGTTTGGTTGAGGTTATTGCTGCCAAAGGAGGGTCAACCAGTTATTAAACCCAAAGGTTCACATACTTTTTCCACCCTGCACTATGAATGTTTACATGTTGTGTTCAATAAAAACATGAAAAACGTATAATGTTTGCGGTATTAGTTTAAGCAGACTGTGTTTCTCTATTGTTGTGACTTAGATGAAGATCAGAACACATTTTATGACCAATTTATGAAGAAATCCAAGTAAGCCCAAAGGGTTCACATACTTTTTCTTTCAACTGTAACTTGCATGTGCACATTATGTATACAGCCGCTGAAAAAAATTAACAACCATTCCAAAATTTAGTAAATCAGCATTTCTATATGTATTGTGGTCATTCCAGTCTAGTGTTTGTTTGTGTCTCAGGATTGACAAAGTCATACAACAGCAATGTGAAAGACTGAAAGCATTTTCCTAAACACATGTAGAAATATTACTGTTGTATTGCTTGAAAGTGAATATGAACTTGTTTTCTTTACAGTATTTCAGGTCTGAAAAATACAGAGCATCATTTCTGTTATTTTGACCTGTTTCTTCAGTTTTCTGGACGTTGTGAATGTGTTTCATGGAGAGGATAATGTCATCGTCCACCACTTTTATCTCATATGGACGCCCAGGATGTTTTGTTGCTGAGCTCAGTGGTGTTTTTTTTTCTCAGAATGTACCAAATTGTTGGTGAACATTAACATGCTTCATTTATGAAAAAAATGATTGAAGGAAAAGCCAATACCTGTGAATAAAACAACTTTTGATTCAACTGTCCAGTTACTTTTGGTCCCTTGAAAAAGGGAAGCTTCATATTAAAGAGCTGTAATTTCTAAAGCCTTCAGCTAATCTGGATGTGAATTCACTCTAAATAAAGCTGAGAGTGTGCACTTTAAGACAACATCCATTATAAAACTATACTCGAATACACTTTAATACAATGTTAAAATAACAATAAATGTGCTGCTGTCCAAATAATTATGGACCTAACTGTATAATAAGCATCTACGTATATAATAAGCCAACTGTTTTTTTATTTAGGTGTCTGGAGAGGTTTATTGTACTTAGATTAAACTCACCACTACGGGTTGCCACAATGCTCGTAATAATATTACACCTATGTGAAGTGCAATATTCCGGTTTCGCGTTTAAATAATTTCTGTGCGCTTTATTACTCTCTGAACTAGCTCTTTCTGTGTTTGTGTGTATATTTAAGCCTCCCCATCTAATAACAACGCGCAAAAGTTAGGGACGCTTGCGATGCTGGTGACAGATTTCACAGGAGTCAAGCAGTGAAGCGAGGCTGCCTGCAGCATGACAAGCAATTTGCTGTTATATACTGACGAACAGATCATCGGAAGCACCAGAACCTAGCGGCTTTAATGTATGCCCATTGTACCAAAATAATAATGCCTGAATTTGGCAAATCAAGAATGTTTTTAATCTGTTTGTTTTACCCTGCATACGAAAGCGGCGTTGCTAACCCAGCTAATGCAGGTAGAGCATCTACAGCGCCGTGCGAAAATCCATTTAACGAAAGTTGAAGTAAATAGCATATTAAAGATCAATAATTAAACCTGAAATGAACAGTACAGTAACTTTGGTTTGTTAAGGTCAAACTTTGCTAAAACTGCGCCTGTTGAATTTCTTCCCGTTTATTGTAATGGCAGTAGTGCATCTTGTTAATATCTATTATCTTTGGCCTTGCCCATTGAGCGCTAGTGTTTGCAGTGTTCAATGTGCACCGTCAGCTGTCCGTTTACTACCATTACAGCAATTGCAAGTTTGCATTACGTTATTTTAAATACAGTGATGCGCTAAACCTCTTCAAGAAACTTATTTTACTGGCATGTTGATGAACGGTTAATGAAGAACTGCTGTGAGTTGCCAGTGTAAATCTTTAATATATCTATTTTATATTATTCAATGCACCAGGAAAATCAGATTTTTGATTAAAGAGAATAAAATAAGTCGAGTAAAATAAAGAGAATGGCAATAGAGTATTTTTCACTTCTTTTTACTGTTCCTGTCACATAAGCATAGAATAATAAAAAACACTTTAGTGTGCCAAGCCATCAGAAACAAACCGAACAACGTGGGTAAAAAACCGTGGTACGGATGGAACCGTGAGTAAACTGTATTGTTGTATTCCTACTCACCACCCATGGCTTTTTCTTCTCCAGCATCTGGATCCGGTCCAAGTGTCTTTTCTTCATGTAGTAGCGCTCCACATCCAGTTTGTTCCTCTCGTTTCTCTGTCTGGCCTTTTCTAGAAAGTTGGCTTTCTCCTTACACATGTTCTGTTGAAGACACACAATCACGACAGTGTAAAACGAAAAACCAGTCTGGTCATAAAGACGACAAGAAAAGAGTATACAACTCTATTCATATCTGACGTAGCGTAGCCAAGGTGACTTAGAACATTGAGTATGGGAGTAAAATTTAGGGTTGATTTTTTTATCCATTTAATCCATTGCGAATAAACTGGAAGGTGAAAAGCTGATGTTCCATGACAGTTTGGAGAAAGAAATTAATTAAAGTTTGCAGTGGATTACCCCAAACATTGACATTGTATACAGAAACACCGTCTCAAAACAAGAAAAACGTTTACCTCCAGATCCCTCTCCTTGCTGCGAAACGTCTTGAGCTCGCAGTGGAACTCGTACATTTCCGGTGGGCCGACGGATTTCTCAGTGGCTTCAAGAAGCTCGATCTTGCTCATCTTAGCGAACTCACCAACTTTCTCCTGTGACACCGAATAAAAAGCTGCTTCTTTAAAACACTAGACTTGACGTAGATGAAATTTCCTAGCGAGAAAAGCACTCACCTGTGGTAGAAACTGGCACAAGTTCCCAACCTGAATATGCAGCTCTCTCACCGCCTCCTCCACGGCCTTCTGACTGGTGTGCTTTTTATTCATCATCCACGTCGACTGGTTGTTCTCAACCTGGATCTCTCTGGTGATGATCAGGTTTCCACATGCTCTGTACCTGAAAGGTCAGATGCTTCAGACAGTTTCTCCAAGATCTTGGAGCAAGACATTTGGAGCGTTGTACTTACAGCTCAATCTCAACCTTGCCTTTATTACATCCTCGCTTCACATACAGACCAACCTGATAAAGAAAGACATCTCTATTAAATATTGCTCAAAAGAAGATATTTTGAAGAATGTAAGTAGCCGAACAATGGCGGTACCCATTCGTTTCTATTGTACAGACACAAGTCCAAGTCTATTTTTAAACCAGACTGTTATCCAATGTATGAGAAGGAAGTGATTTCAGTCATCAAGAGGCTGCGTCGTCTGTCAGTAGATCGGGTGGCTATCCTCCCGTGTCAACTCGCCGGATAAAACTCACTAAAACATCATCAACTGCGTGGCTTTGAAACTGCGTCTAGCCTATAGCTAGGTTGTGGTTAGCGTATTAAAATAAAAAGTATTTGCAAATAATGAAATGCATTATTTAACAATAATACATTTTAAAAGAGAAACTCTTTTTCATTATTTGTGTGTTTTTTATTCTTAAAGTTTTCTCATTTTGAAAGAGAACTTAAAGAGACAGTACACCTTAAATTGAAATCACAATTTAAATGGTTTTGTGTTATATAACATTTTATCTTTGCCTCAATTATGTTGTAGCGGAATGGACTAAATAACAAATCTTTTTATATGAGCTAAAAGGACGGAAAAAATATATAAAAATGTTTAATTCCGTTATTTTATAGCAGTTTTATGATGTTCACCCAAATATAAAAACATTTTTGATAAAATCGTTTGTGTTCTGCAGAAGAAAGAAAGCCGTACAGCTTTGAAAAGAGAAGAGGGTGACGAAATGATGACAGAATGTTCATGTTTGGGTGGACTATCGCTATAAGTTTTAGGTTACACAATGCAAAGCTGTGCTTTGTTATGCAAACAGCATTTAAGTAAAAACCATTAGCATGTGCGCACGTGCGGATCTGCGGATTGTAATGTCTGTGGAAGTATTGCGCTGCTACGAAATAATATAGTTCTTGTAAGTCTCTCATTTAGGCTCTCTAAAGTAAATGCACTTAATGCATTTAAAAAATGACTTTTTACTTATGTGAAACACGAGCTCTCTGCAGATTCTCACCTTGTCTCCTCTGCCCAGGACTGCTGTTTTCCCTGCCAGACCCAGGCAGATAGCACACACTATGCTGGATTTGCCTGTTCCATTAGCTCCCACTATCATGTTCAGTTTGGGTCCGGGGAAAACCTCCGAGTGGTCATACGTGCTGTAACCAATATAAATCACAGACACGATTCAGTATGAAATAATCTCACTGACGTAAATGCACAAGGATGCACCGTTAACGTTAGTGAGTTAAGCACTTACAGGAAGTTGTCCATACTAATGCGAACTATCGACCCCTCCACGAAACCTTCGTCATTGGTGTGTGTTGATGGAGTTGGCTGACTATTTAAAAGCTTTGAGTTCGTTTTTTCGTGACTGACGCGTTTTCGCTTTTGCGGTACATCCATTTTTCTTCCTGATGTTTAGTCTTGAACGTCACTTTCGTTTCGCGCCTGTGTTGTGGTATGCCGTCCTGTGATTGGCTATTGGATGTCACGTGATGCCTTTCCAGGGTTGCCAGATAGTGTGTTTATACGTCTGCCGTTTTGGCTGCCTTGTGTTGTTGCTGAAAATCAGCACTAGGTGGAAGTAAAGGGGCTCTTTCCACGTTTCGGGGACACAGCCGCTTTAAAGGGACAGTTCATCCAAACACGAAATTTCGTTATTTACTCATCCTCATGTCGTTTAAAAACTGTATGCATTTTGTTTATTTTGCAGAACACATAAAACAATATAAAACGTTAGCAACCAAACAGCACTTATATAACCAAATAACCCCGTTATTTTCATTGTATGGACACAAAACCATGGTTTTGCTTATAACAATCAATGCACCAAAAAAACACGGTTACTACACTTTTACCACAAAAAATATGGTTAATTTTTGTAAGGGACATAATGATTGAATTAAAATAAGTTTGACAAGTGCTCTCACCAGCACAGTTAAACATTTCCTGATGTGCTAATATTAATCACTTCAGATTTCCCTTTAGTCATCATATTGGACAAGGACAAGGCATTTCGATAGTTTACCTGAAATTTCTGTGATCATTTTTTCACCCTCATGTCGTCCAAATACAGGTGTGACTCTCCAGTGGAACACAAAATAAGATGTTTTGATAAATGTCTCAGTGGTTTTACTAGTGGTTTTTGGATTTCAAGCTACAGTTTGTAAAAACCGCCGCTAGAGGGCGATCTAAACCACAACAATGCCGTAGCTTGACGACGCTGTGAAGGAGCGTGGAATCATGGGATATGTTGTCTTCAACTCCACCGCTGATGGGCATCAATCAGACGGGAAAGAGAAATCATGTTAGCAGATGAGGTAAAGTTTTATAATTGTTGCGAACAATTGTGGTCCATAAATAAGTGACTGCTCGAAACAAGTTAGTGGTGTGCTAGACGCTAGACACACTTCCGTATTTGTCCATGACACCGTTGTCATGCGGTTGCTACGTCAGTAAAGGCGGTGACAAAGGGGAACGCGGATATGACGCCATCGACAGGCGACTGCACAGCCCCGTGTCACTGTTTAGAATGGCGATTTTCTCACGATTTACAAGTAGTTGGAAACATTTGAGACATTGTAAGTACTCAGCTGAAAAAAATATATAACACTATTGGATTTTGGACATTTTACTGCAAAATTGTTACAAACTGCACCTTTACGTAGTAAAAACATGTTTTTGGGGGGTTTGTTTTAAACCATGGTTAATTTAAAAAAAAATTGGTAAAGATTTGATCTTACATTTTACAACAAACAGATTAAAAAAAATCCTCTGTATTAAATAATCCTGATAGAAATCAGTCTTTGTCTCGTGACCACTAAAGTAAATTAAATATTGCACATTCACACACAATATTTCTTGAATTTCTCTTCATTTTATTTGACATCTTTAGGTCAAAGTATCTACTGAGGCAACTATCGAGCAAACAGATGACCTTGAACCATTCTGTGACAACTTTCAGTAGAAAGCTCGGTCTTTACACATTTGTTTTGCATGGCAGTAGATCATGTAAAATAAACAAGAACTATTTACAAAATGTGCAGGTTAACGGATGCAGTGGTGAAAAAGAAAAATGTTAAAACAAGCATAACTGTCAGCTGTTTACTTCTCATTCAGCCTCACAGAAAACTGAACACCATTTGTAGGCTACTTTCACAAGTTTTCTCTGTCCTTCAGTTTTGTTTAAAAATCTTTCATTGAATATCATTCATATTATTTCCAGAAGGAATACCAGCAGGAATAGGGTCAGCAGCAGAGTCTGTGAAGATAAATGGACAAACAGTATATAAAGATATGTTTTTATGTAACAATAACCTAAATAACAAATGTACTTTATAAACAACTTATTAAGAATACCTCTGCACGGTCCTCTTTTAAAAACAACATCATCGATTGCAATATCACTTCTTACTGATGCACCTCTCATGGCTTCAAACACAATCTAAAGGAAGGAAAGAGTTAAAGGAATGGCGGAATAACTAGACTTCTAAACCTTTTTAAAGGAAAATAAAATGCTTTGCAGTAGGGATGCACAATAAATTATCGTCCATATCAGTATCGGTATCAGATAATACAATTTAGGCCGATAAATTATAGCCAATAAATAATGAATAGTTTTCTCTGGTAAAACCACTTCAGCTGCACGCTGCTCACAGTTCAAATCCAATACAGTACTGGCTTTCTGTCATGATCATTCACTTACTGTTATTAGCAAAACATAGTTGATGTAGGTACAGGTTATATTAATATTTAGATACTATAAATCGGCCAATATATCGATTATCGACTTACAGTGTTAAATAATTATAGTTTATCGTTATCGGACAAAATTTACTTATCGGTGCATCCCTACTTTGCAGATCTTTTGTTGTTGACATAAACAGCTTAATATCTATTTGGCAAGACACATTATTAGGATAACATTATTATTAGGGTTTGCATTTGGATCAATGAAGCGCCTTCATATGCAGCTTTCAGGCTTCAATTTCAACAGAACATTACAGTTTTATATAAGACAATGTTTTTAGTTTTGTACTATTTCAGCACTGTGCTGTATTGATGTGAAATCTGGGTCCTGAAGCAAACCAGTTGGTTTATGTCTCATGTACTAGTTCAATGTGACTGACCTGGTGTTGTTGGTCACTTTGGTAAGTTATTGATGCTCTGAGCCAGGACACACACTGCTCTTCATAACGTGTCCATATCAGTGTGTCTTCGTCCTCTTGTCCAGTCTGGAGATAAACACTTAGCTGGCCCGTTCCTGATCCATACATATGGTAGTAAAATTGTAAGCACTGTGCTTCTCTAGATCCCCGTAGAGAGCTGGACAGCAGTCGAGCTTTGTTACCGGGAAGCATAAATGACGCCTCAATATACAAATAATGACCTGAAAGAAAAAGATAGGATGCAAAACTTTTAACAGGAAAGCACAATTTTAAGCATGATCAATGACATATGTGACATTAATGGGCTGTGCTAATGCTATGTCATTTTTAAGTTATATAAAGTAGTGATATATTCTTAAGAACGACATAGCGAACCCCAAGGCATTGCACCAGAATAAATGTCCATGAAATCTAGCGGCATCTAGTAGTGAGATTGCAATATGCAACCACCGGCTCACTCCAGCCCTTCCATTCGAAGCACTATGGCGGCTGACACAGGGCTAAGATGTCGTCACGTTTTCGCTTCTTTACATTTAGTCATTTAGCAGACGCTTTTATCCAAAGCGACTTAAAGATAGTTCAGGGAGCAATACGTGATATGTCATACAGGAGCAAAAATACAATACGTGCTAATACCATGTTACTAGTTTCAACAAAAGATAGACCAATACTTGTTGAGAGAAAGAGAGAGGGTTAGAGGTTTTTCTTTTTTCACTTTCTTTTTTTTTGTCATTTTTAGACTTCGACCAAAATCCACAAAACTCAATTTGGAATTATTTGCCTTTTGAAGCCAGAACATATTTTATGATTTTAAATTGTAGATTATCTACAAATGATAATCTATAAATCCTGGGAATTGAATAACTGACCAACTCCTGTAGTGTGGTCTCCTCTTGGCCCTGTGTAGGAGGTTGGTGTAGGTCCTCTGGCCAGCATCCAGTCGCCTGTGTCTTTTCTATCTTGAGAGTATCCACAGAAACCAGCCTCAAAGTTACACTGAGATGGGTTCGACAGCGAAGATGCTGCGAAAATAAACACTTTCAGCATTTCTGTTTGCAATAAGCAGATCAAGGAATCAATTTAAGATGCAAATGCACCATGAATTGTTATAAACCAAGCTTGTTTACCTAATGGTAGGCAGTCCCCGAGGCTGACTTTAACGTCATCCAGACCAACAGAGCCACAACTCCAAAAATTTTTGCATGTACTGATGAAAACCATCTTTGCAGCCCAAGGAAGAAAGATCAAAAAGCAAACAAGAAGTGTTTCTTTTATTTGTTTTTAAGCAGTGTAAATTCCTAATATATATACAGTATATATATAGAGAGAGAGAATGATTTGTGCAATGAGTTTAAAAACACAAAACCAAGTAATACAAGATCATTTTTTCACCCTGTTTTTTCTTTATTTCTGTGAAACGGCAAGATGCTAAGCAGATGGCTGAGCTTCTCTTTTTTTGTCCAACAACAAAAGCATCATAAAATGAAATCATATGGTGCACTATTCCAAGCTTTGTGTGAGGAACAAGATCAAAACAAAGTTTCCAATTGTGTGTTTCAATAGAAATATGGCTGCAGCTGCATCAGTTTGTTGACATTGATGTGTAACTCCTAAAATGGTGTAAGTTCTTACATGTCACATGACCAATCATGACATCACTACTTTAAGTATATGCAAATTAAATTCAAGAGCTCCAAAAGGCTTATTTGAAGATGGGCAAACAACAACTTTTTGTTCATGACACAAAGTCAATGCATTGCCTCAGAAGTCATATTAAATACTGTAGTATTTCTTTCACTTTTTGCACTTTTAACGTTCAAACGTTCTTTATAATTTCTCCTTTTTTGTTTTAAAGGTGGGCACATGATGACAGAATGTTTACAGTTTTGGGGACCTACTTTAAGTCTTTCCTCATTTTTCTGTCATGAACATTTCTTTCTTTAAATCTGGATCCTGCTATAAACGGTCTCGTGTTTGCTAACAGATGTAAGAGAAGCACGCCAGACTCGAAATCAAAAAAGGAAAGCATAATGTCCCCTTTAAATTAAATTCTTGTCAACGTTAACCGGTCGGGTCTAATGTCATACGTGCCAAAAATAGAACCATTAAACTTGTGTTTATGATTTAGAGACCATCTTACCTGAGCATTCTTTTGGCTTTGCGTGGTCAGTTCAACTTCAGTCCAAATGTTTCTTATCTTCTCATTTTGAGTCCATATTTTCTGTTGTTTAGAGCCATCTGTGAAATAAAGATACAAAGCCAAGTCTGTTCCACTAAGACCTCGCATGGAATAGAAGAACTTCACACAGTATTTCTGATTCCCGGGCATCAGCGGTCCAAACAGACGGCTCAGATATCCAGACTGGGAATTAAAGCGAGAGTTGGCCAACAGAAACGATCCTGTACAGAGAGAACACTTATTTTTAGCTTTTTTGTGTATAATTGTAAAATTTCATTTAAGGGGATAGTTCATCCAAAAATGAAAATTCGTTCATCATTTATTCCAAAACTGTATGACTTTCTTGCAGAACACAAAAGAAGATATTGTGAAGAACGTTGGTAACCAAACAACACTGAACCCCATTGACTTTCATTGTATGGACACAAACCTATTTTTGTGTTTCACAGAAGAAAGAGTCACATACAGGTTTTGAATGACATGAGGGTAAAAACATTATGACCGTTTAAATTTCGGGTGAACTTCTCTTTAATCTGCCAATGAATTTGTCATTAGCAGTTGCCCAAAGCCTCTGTAGATCCAGATAGATGGTTGCACCTGATCCTGTGGTGTGATCTCCAACGCTGTAGATGTTGGGCCGTACCGAGACTCTTTTCCACAGCGGACCGTCCGTCAGTGCCTGCGTGTATACTGACAATATCCTGACTCAAAGTCACAGTTTGCAACAGACGGATCAAAGGTCGGTTCTGGGGAAGCAGTCATTGGTTTAAGGTTTAATATGATGTATCGATGTTGGCTTAGATTGGAATACTATAAAATGTATAATGGTATCCTGATGGACAATAAAGCTGGTAGAAAAAATTGGGACCAGAATCATATCTAGAGACTAAAATATGATAGAGACTCGGAAGTGGGCTTTTTAGTACATGTTTCAAATTTTCTGAGTGAAAACCAAAGTCATGGGTTTAATTCCTGCATAAACTGATATGAATGCACAGTAATGCTGAATGTACAAATATGTAAAAAGTCTGTGCGTGTAGTAGACGGATCATTGACTGAGATGTACCGTAAACATACCTGTTCCTGCATTACAGAATTCTGGAGAGAAGGTGATGTCATCGAGTACCACATAGCCTCCATGTGGACTGTTGAACGCCGCCTCAAACACCAACTTCATGAAACACAAATACATAACAGTATAGATATTTACTCAACCAAGTCATTTAAAACCTTTATACGACTGTCGAAGAAATTCTGAGAAATGTTTTTGTGTCCATACAATGGAAGTCAACGGGGGATGTTGTTGTGTGCTGTAATTAAGCTCTAAGATGCAAATTACATTTCTGAATCCTTTGATAGACAGCTGAGAGAGATCTATAGAAATAAAAAAGGTAAAATGCTACGGCACTACCCTGACATCTGGATCCAACATGTTGAGCCAATCAAAGATGCGCAGAATCAAAATGTAAAACTTGCATGACATAAAGATCCGAATTTTTGTGGTAAAATATTTCAGGTCTGCGATACATATGCACTTTTACTTTAGCCAGACTTTTCTGGTCCACATGGAATCGTTTGTTTTATCCAAGAACTGCCCCCTTAAGGTCTTCGCACATACAGTCCGAAATTTTCGTATGCGTTTTTTCGTATTGGCTCTCGTTGGTATGGTGTCTCTGAATTGTTAAAAAAGGCTATTCCAAATTCTTGACGGATGCGAAAAACACAAAAAAACAAACCCGGTTTGAATTTTTTATGACAGACGAAAATATCGGAGGCAGTGTGTAAATGTGATTGACACAACGTAAGGTCGTATTTATTTTTTAACGTGCGGAAATTTCGGACTCAATGTGCAATGGCCGTTACGCAGAACCAACCATCCAGTTTGTTTTGTTTTTATTTGGTGTTTAACTGAAATTGTACCGTAAAAATGTTTTACTTAAATATGTATGTATTCTTCACGACTGGTAAGCATGTGGTCGTCTGTGTACCTCTACGGGATATGGAGCTTTCAGGTCCACTTGTACAGGTATCCAGACCCTGTCCTCTGGAGTCCAGTCCACATGGTTGTTCTCGAGTAGGTCAGCTCTCCATAGTTCCTGGTACTGTCCAGCTTGATCCCTGGTGAACACGGAGAACAGATGGTCTCCGGAATGATGCTGCTGGTATTGGAAGCTCAAGCAGCCGGAGATTGGGGCTGTGGTTATTGGCGACACCAGCTTGGCCACCTCCTGGAAGCTTTTAGTGTCTGTAGAGTCCACATACATATACTGACCTGTGTGATCGAACACATTTATTTGTTAAATACGCTTTTTAACTTATTTCATATTTTTTGTTTTGCATAGAACTATACAATACAATAAATACATTCATATTATTTATTTTAATATCTATTCATCCTCCCTCTTATCTTCTGCAGGGTCACAAGATGGCTGGAGCCTGTCCCAGCATCTTGCGTTGCCTATAAGTTTATGGTATGGACAGGCTCACCTGTCCTGTCATCGTGTTTCGTATCTTCTGCTCTTCCCACACGCCAGTTCATATTTCTGTTCCTCTGGTTTGTGTACCCACACAGATGAGGTTCTTCAAAGTCACACTCTTCAAAGTCACATGAGCAGAGAAATCGTTTTTTTTGCATGCAAATACAATAAACAAAGGTCTTCTAGCTTTGCAAAACAATGCTGCTCAATTAAAGATTTAAATAAAAGGAGTCTGGGTTCATTTAAAAGATTTTCGTCTGACTAAAGAATGTGAACACAGGCCGGTTCCTATGAATAGTCATTAGAGCACTGTTTTAAGGAGAACAACATTTTCTTTCTTTTGATTAAATTCCTTTTCATGTGTTTGTTGGCCTTAATTTTGGCACAACATTAATAAATGTGCACAGGTCCCTGCTTTACTCTAAATCTATGCAATGTTTTCAACTTTTCATGCATTGGAGAAGTAACAAAACACACATAAAAAGCAGGACTGACCTATGCAGTAGTTGTCTGAGATCTTGATCTCAAAAATTGAAACACTGCTGCCACCGTCTCTGAGGTTACTTTCAATGATAATCTATTGAAGAATGATCAAACATGATAGTCTAATAACAAAATACACATAACACATGCTTAAAAACCTGTATACAGGTGAAATATATAGAGTGGGTTTTCTCACCTGGAATGGTTCTGTAGAGTTCTGAAGGTCGATGCTGGCAATGAGCCAGCTATCAGACGGTCTTTGGGTCATCCAGAGCACACGATCAAAAATATCTCCATCTGTGCGCTTCTGCACCTGTAAGGAAGCATTACCTGTCACCTGATAGACCATCCTGAAACAGCTCCAGTCCTGTCCATCCACATCCGGACCCAACAGAACCGCCTTTCCCTGGGCCTCCTGGGCTTGCTTGTCAACAGTGATGAAGTGTCCTTATTAAAGCAGAAGGAAAACAACATTGATGCAAGAGCTTGTGCGAACACAGCCAAAAAAACAAACGAAAACTAAACTCCTTTATTTAAAGGGACAGTTCACTTACAATACCTTTTGTACTCACTGACTTATTTTCTGCCTTTTATGATTTAAAAACATGTTGTTTCTTCACATGCACATATTTGCAGCATCACTTGAACAAGCAAAATGGCATGCTCGGGCTACTCCGCATGTGTATTTTCTACATCACTTTAAATCTTTACATTTCTTATTAATTTCCCGTGCTCTTCAGATTCGATCAAAAGCAAAAGATTCGGTTGGCTGATGCAAATATGCAACATGCCACGTTTAAAGACAACACATCACTGATCTCATAATGTGCTGTTTCACTGTCTCCAGATGTGGTTATCATTGATACCATAGCTTCCAGATGTTGGCCTTTTGAAAGTGTATTTCTTCTACCTTTCTGGGCTTGTCCCACGTTTTAACCCAAAATCATTTTAACCCCGTTATTGTAATTCTGACGTATCACAGTGTTCATATTTTTACCCTATATAGGTCAGTCATTCACATTGCATATCTCTGACTTTACAAAACTGCAGGGCATCATAGCACAGTGTTTGAAGAATAAAAATAAAAAGCATAAAACTCTGCCTAACACAAGGTTAAAAGTGGTTTTATTTTTTTCTGTGATCTTTGCTTTATGAAAAAAAAAAAAAGAGATCAGTGAAATTCTTGCACAACTTGGTATAAAATGATTACAAATGTGTTTTGTAGGGCACACAATGGGCTGTGACTCACCGGTTGGGTCGAGGGTCCAGCTGAGGGAGGCCGGATCAGATGTGTAGCCGCAGGTGCTCTTGTCAAAGCTGCATGAGCCCAGCAAAAGCTCACACTTAACTGTCACTAAAACACAAGACAACCTGCAGTGATCCAAACATGGTAGCAAACTATGACCTTCTTTCATCTTGATTTAAAAATGTGTTTTAAAATATTGAACAAAATGGCCAAAAATACATCAAAGTATCTCAGTGTTAAATGGTTAATTTCAATATATATATATAATTATAAACATATAAATATAATGTATAGACAATATTTATATTTTTCCTGTAACATATAATCGATAGTGCATAAAGCAATATTAAATGTATGTATATATATATATATATAATACATTTATTTCCTACTTTTATCATTTAAAGTACAATAAAGTGGGCAAAATGTATCATAATTTAAAGTAAAAAATACAGTATGTGATGATCATAAAAAATAAAATAAACTTTTGCAGCAGATGGCATTTTCATTTGATGGTACATTATTTATAACATTTAGTTTATGCATTTGTCACTTAAGCTTTAGATTTGACCAGATTGTAAAACATTTATAATGTTTCAAAAGAAATGTCAGATATTTGAGGCATGCACACACTAACAAGTTTTGTTCTTACCAATCAAGCTCAGAAGGTAGAATAGAAGCATCTTCACTTCTATCTTATATTTCTTCCCGAAAGTAAAGAAGAAGTAAAGTCAAAAACACCCCGTTCAGCACAAGAGACAGAACAAGACTGCATTCTCTTCCAGTGTCATTCCGTCTGACCGCTGGAGGTGAAAAAGAAAGAAAAAGAGAGAGAGAGAGAGAGAGAGAGAGAGAAGAGAGAGATTTCTGTAACGTGCACCATATTTAGAGATTACTTACGTTATAGGCTTATCATCTTTTTTCTATTTGTTAACTTTGAATCAGATAATGTTTTATTTATATTGTATATTTATGCTTTTATTTTATAAACAGCGCTTTTATGGTTTGAAGTGTAACATTCATTTGTGAGATCACATGTAAGTCAAATCGATGTGAAAAAAACTTGCATTTTGTTATTCTCACAATGTGACATTTTTTGCACATCAGGATTTGGGAACTGATTGGATGATTTGCGGTCAGGTGACAGGTGGCTTAAAGGAAGAATGATAATACAGAAGGATTTGGGAGGCTGAGGTCACACAATATGATCCACACGGACTGTTTGGTAACATGATACAAGTATGCAGTGTTGTCAGAATGTGACACAGGCTAGGGATTTCGGGGTTATTCGTACTGGGTTGGGTTCGAGAGGGACGGGTGGGATTCCTGACCGCATGAAAACATTACTCTGAGGACTCTTGAGAACTTAAATGGATAGTTCACCCAAAATGAAAATTCTTGCCTCATTAACTCACCCTCATGTAATTTCAACATGAACACCCAAGCACGATGTTGATACAGTGAGTAATGCTTGACCAAACCTGATTTATGGATTATAAGAGGTATAGATTACAGCTGTTAAAAATGTACACACTACAGCTGTTAGTATTCTACGACACTACCATACTGTAAATATGAGACCTGTCCGTCATCTGACTGGTGTATTTGCTTAAACACAAAGGACTATATAGGCCAGTAAACACTGTAAATGCTAAAGAAAATAAAAAATGATAAAGAAATATAGGTCTTGTTTTTTACCACTAAATGAAGTATAAAAAGGTGATCCCAAAATTTAGGTCAGCTATTCTGATACATTTAAACATACAATTAAAATTTTCCATCCATTTGTTATAAATGAAATGAATTTAAAACTTAAAATTAAGTTTTATTCATAAAGTTTAGGTCAAGGGTAAGGTTCGGTGTAGCCGGTGTAGGGCTTTATTATCTCAATAAGTGACCATCCTTTTTATCCTTTTTATAAATATAATGATTTACACTCGCACATGTTTTCAATGATGATAATAAATAAATGAGGACAGATTTATTGAGGTAAACGTTAAATGCATTACTGTAAAATAGTGCCACCTGCTGCACAGTTCAGAGAACTGGAGCTACAGTGATATTGAATATGTGTGATGAACTTTATCAAACATTTATCGATTTAAATTGGCAACGGTTAAACATCTTCCCAAAGGGCCACCTTTGGACTCTACAAGACCCTTAAAGGTGGTAGTTGACACATGTTGAGCATCAGATCCAGATGATGCGATAAAGTTGTCACAGGGATTAATTGATCGACCCGGCACACCCCACATATGCTCAGATGGATGAAGATCCTCTTTATGGAACATATAGAGTAAAAAACGTTTTTAAGAGTGTATTTAAAAAGACATTGAGGGTAATAAAAGATGGCCAGTAATGTGAATAACCAATGAGGATCAACGATAAAAGGACATAGTGTTTTATTATCAGTATTAATGTATATGATCACAAATAGGCTTCTGTAACTGAGGTCCACCCTGTTGCACCGACTGTCCTACTCAAGCGCGTAAATTGTCTGTACGCGGACCGAACTGCCAATCAAAATGTTCATCTTTACAGCGGCGTGACACCGAATGGACCAAAGAGATTCCCGTGGGTTGGGCTACCGGCTCTCGCACCAATGAGATTTCGCTGTTGGCTGAGCTGCCGAGCGCGACGCGACAGAAACAAAGCAAACGACGACGTCGTCTTGACATTTCACGACAAATGAATGAAAAAAGGTTTATTGCGTATCGCTTAATAGCGTTAGATAGCTGTTTTAAGGACAGCTCAGAAACATCCGGTCTAAAGTTATTCTTCAGTTGACATATGCCACAGAAAGCCGACCGCTTTGTATAAGAAAAATAACATCCGAACCTTTCATTTAAAAAGAGTGTCTGCGTAAAGAAAGTGAACCAAAAGCATAACAGATGGCGGGATGTGTCGCGGTGTGTTTTGGGGGCAGGGAGGATATTTAATGGTGTATAATCCTCTCTGATGTCACTGTATGTTGAAGGAGGGGTCTGAGATCCGGGCGCTCCGTTTGCCTTAATCCCAATGTGTTGATAAGAGCAACCGAAGATGAAGGCGAGCCGAAAAGCCCTTTTTCATAACAGGTAAGTGAACTGTGCTGTACAGTAGATGCTACTGTAAACAGGTGATTGTGTCAAATGTCTCATGTTTGCTGACTGTATTCGAGCTTACCGTAGGTGCACCTGCCAGATGAATTCAACAGGGATGGATGATGCGTGTTCAATAGCGCAGGCCCGTTACGTTTCAAAATAACGCGTCTTTGAGTTTTATTAGCACTTGAAAGTTTACAAATGACACGTTCAATCTTATTTGAGTTTTATAAGTGTGTTTTATTAACCAATCACAAGTTTATCGAGCAGGGCGCTCAATGTGGGCAGCTTTATATACCTGTATAAGACCGCTGCGAATAATAAATACATGTATAATCGTATTGTAGATATAACAATATATATAGTCTTCTAAGATATAACAAGTATGATTCGGTTTACGTTTTTTGTTTTGTTTTGCGGTTCAAAGCCCTTAGATTTATTTTCATAATGTCAAGGTGAATGGAGGCATTGTTGCTTTTTTGGAAGAAGTCCAATTGCGCATTACTCCGTATTTTGATATTTATGAGAATAATCGTATATTACACACTTTATCCTTAATTTTCACTTTATTCCAAAATAATTGCCGTACTTTATATTGATTGTTAATAACAACAACATAACAACCATTTACATCATTATGTTTTGATTTTTTCTTCAAAAAATAGGCCTATTAGTAATAATGTAATACAATAATTTATATAAACGCAAAATACAGCGCAGTTTATTTTTTTAAGATTCAATATGATACTGTTTCACTTAAAAAAAGTGCTAAAAAAGCAACATCTGTCACCGCCAAAGTGGAACGACCGTAAAACGAATGCATGCACTGTGTTGTAAACAATACAATAGGTAAAATGTGGGGTTAATGGGGGGTAAATCCCCTGGCTTTGGGTTTTCATGGAGGTTTGACAGATGAATGTACTGAACCCCAGTGCTGGTGGAGTATGGCGGCTACCCATGGTGAGGCCATCTGGGACTGGGCCAGTGCCATGAACCAGCTCTCTGTACAGACAGAGAAAGACAGTTTTTGCATTTTGAACACAGACATAAGAGTTACGTTATACGATTTGACATTCATCTGGATATGAAGCTATTTTAGTTGATGTGTTAGTTGTGTTATTTACATGAAGTCATGAATTTAGAGATGACATTAGAGCTATTTTATTTTTAGACTAAACACACATTTGAGATTTAAATTCCACTAAAAAGTGCCAGAATGAATGTATTACCATTGTTTTGAATATGATGTCATAGTAATCCATACAGTTCTTCACAAATTGATTAGATCCCAACCATCCCTGGCTCAAATTTGGGTATAAAAAAAAAAAAAAATGCTCTCAGTTCGTTATTTGCCTTATAAACGACAAAAAGCTGCAGTAGTCAACATAGGTCATTTGGCCTTGTCGATTACTAATATAAATCACTTTGGTGTGTCATTCAGGCTGTTCAGAAGCATCTAGAGAATGAGCAGGGAGTGGGCGGAGTCATGAGCCATAAGGAGGAGCCAGGTCTGAGGGGTCCTCCTCCTCACCGCAGCAAGCAGCCTAATGGGACTCCCCTCGAGGGAGGTCGACCAAGATGGAGACCGTGCCAGCTGCACAATCCGGATGCAGAAAGCCAAGGCCACCATCATCACCAGCATCCCCAAGCCAACCAGCCTGGATCTAGCCGAGCTCCACCGCATCACCGTAGGCGGCGTGTTCCCGGTCAAGCACAGCGCAGGCGGACTGAGAGCGGAGATACAGAAGCAAAAGCTGGCCAACCGCCCAAGCCGGGGGCGACGAGACACCATCGAAGTGGAGAAAGACTCCATCAGCACACAGAACTAGACAGCAGCACAGAGTAGAAAAACAACAGGAAGTCAGCACTCCTACAACAGATCAAACTTTAGAAACGTCTCCAGAGGATTCCTCTCAAGAACTGCTGACTCCATCTCCTCAGGCTGAACCGATCACAGATAAACCGGATGGAGACCAGGTTGATTCCGTGGATGCACAAACGGCTCATGATCCAGATGTGGAAGAGCCTTCAAAGGAACTGTTGGAGGAGAAAAGAGCCACGTGAAAAATCAATGTTTGGCAAAAAGAATGAAGAAGAAGAGGATTACCCCAAAGAAACACCTGAGCAGAGTGAACAGGATTACGGTCCATCGAAGATTCCAGCTTCAAAAACGACCTTTCGGCCTGAAAGTAAAAGAACCAGCCCTCTCAGAGTAGATGTTCCACCCTTCACCACATCTCCTCATCAAATGATGAACAAACCTCTTTTTCAGTCTCAACAATCCTTTCCTGAGTCGCTTCGCACCTGCAATGCCGAGCCAAAGTCCAACCCTGCTTATTTTACCACTGGTTACTCTCAGACAAACAAGGACACAGAATGTAATAATAGTTATCATGATGAAGACCATCAAGATGAACTCTCGGACTCTAGTCATGAGGCCTGCTCTAATTCATACCCAGAAATAAGCCCTGAATCACATCTAGAGGCTCCATATCAGACAGAATCATGCCAACACAACCTACCAGATCCCAGTCCAACATCCGAGGAAGGTCAAATCTTTGAGAGGAACCAAAGCACGTCCATGGATGAATGCGACGAGCAGTGCAACCTTGAGGAAGACATCAGTCAGCATTGTTCGGTGGGCTCTAGGCTTCACCATTACGACGAGCAGTCGGGAGATGAAGCTGAACGCTCGCGGAGAGTCAGGAAGAGTTCGGTCAGTCTTTCACTGAAAGTTCAGGAGCAAACTGAAACGGTAGGACCCGACAAACCGTCCACTCCGACCCAGCATCAACCACCGGAGTCTTGCAGACCTTCAGGGGATGCCGTGTCTTTGGCCATCAAGGATATTAGAGAAGCCATTGAGGAGGTAAAAATCAAGGCGGTGCGTTCACCCTACACGCCCGACAAGCCCACAGAGCCTGTGTGGGTGATGAGACAGGACGTGAGCCCCGTTGATGAGTTTCAGATTCAACCTCAGTTTCAGTCCTGTCCGCAGTCACCATCTCAGCACTCGCAGTCTTCTCCGCAGAACACGGTTAGTCACGGCTCCCCTTCATGGTTTCATGTAATCGGACATAATGGGACAAACACGGGCGGACTGGGAGTAAAAAGCCATAAAGTCCAAAATCAATATTTTAAAAGTCTTAAAAAGTTAGTGTTTAGGATTTATAAATCAAGAAGAGAGGAGAGAAAACATTCACTCTTAGGGCTTATTAAGTAAGTAGCTTACCCATAATAGAGCTTAATAAGCTTTTTAAAACTATTCATTGAATACAAATGACAGAAATATTTAAAGTAATTGCATTACCTGTGATGATAGATCTGCAGTCTATTGAATTCTTCCATGCTAATAAAATGGACTATATCTTATATATCTAATGCACCTCATATGCTATAATCTCAACTCGAACACAGGTCTTAAATGATGTTTCCCACAACAAAACTCACAAAAGTGAAGTAGTTTACATCTCTGTATCTTACCATTTAACATTTTAATTGTAAAACGTTGGCTTTGTTATGTTTGCCTTCTTACATCTCACTACACGGTCATCATTAAAACTGAATCCCCGCATTGAAGTTTGCGCATGTTAAGCGCCCGCCTACCGACAATAAATTCTGCCTCCTTCAATGTGATTGGCTGAAAGTTCTGTCTTCTTTAGTTTGATTGGCTGTATTCTGCATGGTCTCAGTAATTTGATTGGCTGGAATTCTTTGAACTCAGCCTTTTTTTAATTTGATCGGCCAATCTTTTGACTTAGACGAGCACTTGTTACCGCTGCTGCATTAAACCACTGGGACACAGAAATCACAACAGCCAGGGAGGGGGAGAGCAGTACATTCGTAAGCACAAACACACGCTCTTTTGTGGACGGCTCCCGCACGATCGACCACTTGTCCATTTGCATAGAAAAGAGATGTTATATTATGGCTTCTGACTTTTTGTACTGAGTGGGCCGGCCCACATTTTCCAGCGGCCCACCGGGAAAACTCCCGTTGCTCCAGATGGCCAGTCCGCCACTGGGGACAAACTAGATTCTAGAGTTTGAGCAGCACAATTTTGGAAGCAATGTGAAAGACTGACAGCATGACAAGAAACATCGAGGTTATCACATAAAAAAATAGTGGAATTTTCCTAAATATATGTACAAATATTACTGTTGTCGCACAAGAGTCATCGTAGGCGACTTTTCTCAACAATGTCACTGAGCGCCAAGTTTGCAATCTAAAGTAAAAATATTGAAGATCTCAATATGAACATTTCTCATCAAATTGACACAAATCTAGATGATTTACCACTACAATCTACATTTATTTTACACCTCCATACTCTTTTTGTACTGTCAACAGTTTGATATCTGTTTTTCACCTAATCAATTTTAGGAGACACATCTGAGACACATCTTGAGCTGTGAAAGAGCCACCCCTGAAAAAAGTCCCACATTCCTTGTCATGAAATGTGTCTGAAATGGTCAGAATTTTTTGTCAATGATGATTCTACATTTTCTACACTATATGAAAACAGTGGTTCTTTTCATTTTTATAGTCTCCGATTCAAGATGTAGTACTGCCTGCGGGAGCAGAATCCTCTGGAGTTCCTTATCAGGAGGACCAGGATAGAGACGTGAGTCCCTGTGTGCCAAGTGAAGAGGTGAAAACGTGCTATTCGATTTATGTTTTATTCTTTATTCTCATTCCTTACACTTCTACTGTAAATGCATCTATTTTGTGTTTTTGGTTCTCAGACGAGGAGAAGTTTGGCCTCTTTCCCTACATATGTTAATGGTAAGATCAAGCTTGTGTGTGAAAAGTTCACCTAATCCTCAATTCACTTCAAACCTTCCTGGCCTTATTGTTTGCTATGGAGCCCCAAAAGTGAAACTTTAAAACAAAAAAGTATAGCCCAAATCATAGTCAACACCATAAAGTTAGCATATAATCATTCCATATGACTCATGCTATGAGTTTAAAGAAAGAAACTCATACAGGTAGTAAAATGAATTCTTAGAGTTTTAAGTGAACTAACTCTTTATGTTCCCTTTGCAAAGAAAACATATTTTCCTATATATTATGCATATATACGAATATAGAGAACATAATATAATTTAATCATATATTAAAGTTATGGTCCACCCAAAAATGAAAACTTAACCTCAAGTAGTTCTAAACATGTATACATTTCTTCGTTCTGTTGAACACAAAGAAAGATATTTAGAAGAATGTTAGCAACTGAGGTTTCTGGAGTAGTCAAAACAAAGGTCCCTTTTAATCATTGAATATATATATATATATATGTATTACAATATGTAAGATAATACATTGTTTATATTGTATTACAATATATTGAATAATAAATAAGGAATCTTCGCTTTTCTTATATTGAAAAATATTGGCACTTATATGTAGAATGTATTAGATTTTCCAGTATATTCCCTATTTTTGTTTCATTTGGGTTACTTGTTGAATGACCCAATTTAAAATCATTTATTGTCTATACGTTTGTTCGTAAGAATCAGTATAAAAACAGTTCCTTTTAAAAATGTTAAATCAGCTGTACGATACTGTAAGGATTGATCATGCGTATTCAGTAAAGCATCAAAGCAGAGGACCAGATGCGATGTTCAGTTTTCATTCACGGTCTGCCTGACTGTTTCCACAGTTCCTGGCCCATGTGACCCTGAGGATTTGATTGACGGCATCATTTTTGCTGCAAACTACCTGGGTTCCACCCAGCTGCTGTCAGAACGAACGCCCACAAAGAGCGCACGCATGCAGCAAGCCCAGGAGGCCATGACTCGCGTCCGGGTGAGAAACACACCGTTATATATAGACCAGGGACGCCAGCCTGAGTTTCCTCTTGTGAACCAATTGTTCACAGTTTCTGCTGTTCTTGTCCGTCATTTTGGAACGTGCTCTAACATGCACACACCAACGTTCGCTTTGCTCAGTGCATCTAAAAAAAACTGATGCGGGTTTCATCTAAAGCTATCTGAGGTCACCAAAGAAAAACAAAAAACAAAACAAAACTGAGTGACATCTAGCTGATTCTGGGAGTCAGATTTTGTCTCTGGGGCCGTGGATGTCATTCTGATCCGAGCTGAACGTTTGATAGCGTTTCGCACAAACCGTAATGCCGGAGACTCCTTCCCACCCACCCAGTCCCCCCTCGGCCATACAATCCTATTTTATTACAAAAGGGCGTTCCCGTCACCTCCAAACCAATCAGGTCGTGTCTGAGACCCCCTTCGTGGCCCTTTTGTTTGCATGCTTTCTTTGACCGCTTTCTGTTTTTATTTGTCCCTTGTCGAGCAGACAGCCCAAAAACAGGCCAAAATCAGAAATAAGGTACAGTATTCACTGTGTAGTTTTGTAGCCAGGCTGGGCTTAGCATGGACGAATATGTTTTCGTCTTCTATCAAATATGCAAATTTTATATTTATAGAAAAGAATGTGCTATTTTTTGAGGACTGTTTTGCTTTCTTCATGGCATCAGCAAGATACAGAGAGCGGGACGGCATCCAGCACAGAGGTGGATCTTTTTATATCTACGCAGAGGATCAAAGTGCTCAGCGCTTACACGCAGGTACACCTTCAAATGACTTTTATGCTATGCATTACCTTTCTGATGGGAATGCAGATTTTTTAAACACGCATAAGCGACGTTTGAAAGCTTTGGTGTCTTGGCAGGACACCATGATGGACCACCCGCTTAGGACCATCTCATACATAGCCGACATCGGAAACATGGTTGTGCTGATGGCTCGCAAGAAGATGATTCGCTCTCTGAGCGCTCAGGAAAACCTGGACGCCGCCGACACCCATCACACCAACCCGGCGCGAGACGACCATAGGCAGTACAAGATGATCTGCCACGTTTTTGAATCAGAAGACGTAAGTTTGGGATGTTTTTTTATCGTTTCCTTCAACGAAGGCTGTTGGTAATTGATCTTGATGCGGTCTGTTCTCTGCATCAGGCTCAGCTGATCGCTCAGTCCATTGGTCAGGCCTTCAGCGTCGCTTATCAGGAGTTCCTGAGAGCCAATGGCATTGACCCAGAGGACCTGAGCCAGAGAGAGTACAGCGATCTGCTCAACACTCAGGACATGTACAACGATGACCTCATTCACTTCTCTAAATCTGAAAACTGCAAAGACGTAAGTCGACCAATGGCGTGATGTTCCAGTAACCGTGTAAAATAGGCTGAGAATTATGCAAGAATGATTTTTATTATATTTTGTAGAAATGATATATAACTTGATACTAATGTTGCGCACATACAGAATGGGGTTTAATGTATTATATCAATCCTAAATATGTCGGCATAGCCTTGCAAAGTAGATACATTATTTCAAGCTCACAGTCAGATTGAAATTATAAACAAATCTGCCACCAAATCTGATAAAGAGTGATTAATAATAATCATATTAATCATATATAATAATAATAGAGTAATTTATTTTACTTTTATTTTCAACGCAATTTTGAGTTTAGATAAAATGTTTTGGTTATAGACCCTTTCAGAAGACAAAACGAACACTGGCTTAGAAGCACTTCCTGTTTTATTTTCTTATTATTTAGGCCTATATATTTTTTATTTTACATACATAATTAAGACTATTCGTTTAACATTTTTGTTTAGTTTCAGTTGTAAATGTTGTTTTTTTGTTTTTCTTTGTTATGTTGTTTATTTGTTTGTCATGTGTAAAAACTGAAACAGAGTTGTTAACATCGTTCAAAATTGTCCATAAGGCGCAATAAAAACAACGTTGTGCATTAAAACTGTTCATTTTACCGGTGAGTAAACAAGGAAGTCAACAAATGTGCTATAGCTGAACTTACCCTTTCAACAAGGCAAACATGTCAGTCTCTGAGTAACATGCCATGTATTTAAGCCACAAAATAAATAAAACATTCAGTATACTGAACTATGCAAAACACATTTAGAACGTCTACAGCACGCTCAAACATCCCTTATGCATATGTGATAACATCTGTCATAAACTTTAGCTGGCTGTCGGTCGAAATTTCAGAACAAAAAAATATGGCATTAGACACTTATCATCACTTCCCGGCAAATAAATGAAACATTATTACCCAAAATCCACGTGTTTTCAAATCCACATCATTTGAATATCCAAATGTCTGTCTGTCAATTTACAGAAGTATTTGTGAGCAGTCCATGAATTTTGATGACTTGATTTAGTCAATTATCATTGTTGATAAAATGTGGATTAGCAGATTATGACTCATATAGTTTAAATAGATGTAATGTACAAGCGTGCCCGTTTAAGATCAGTGCTTAAATGAATAATAACACCAGTAGAAATGATGATCAAACCAGATCATTTACAGTAAATGTCCTGGATTTTGATGCCAACACCAAAACTGTCGCTGTTACTATTTCCATAAAAGAGTTGAACTGTTGTTATTAAAATGACCAATAGATGTAATATAAGAAAAGATTATTCTGTTTCTCATATTTGTTTTCTGTTCCTTTTATCAGCAGTAATGAGCTGTATCTTTATCTGCTTAACCATACGTTCCTCAAAAACCTTCAAGCCAAAATAAACGTGATGAAGCATTTAAAAATGGCATGCCCGCAGAACATTCAGTCAGTACTCCGGCTGTGTTTATTTTTGTCAGGTGTACATAGAGAAACAGAAGGGCGAGATTCTGGGTGTGGTTATCGTGGAGTCCGGGTGGGGCTCTATTCTTCCCACGGTTATCATCGCCAGCCTGATGCACGCTGGACCTGCTGCCAAGTCTGGAAGACTCAACATCGGAGATCAGATCATGACTGTTAACGGCACCAGTCTGGTCGGACTGCCGCTCTCCACGTGTCAGAGTATCATTAAAGTATGTTTTGTTACATTTCTGACATTTATTACAGCATGGCTCACAAAAATTGGCTAAATTGTTTACCATTATCTTCAGGGGCTAAAAGCTCAATCCAGAATTAAATTGAACATCGTCAGGTGTCCCCCCGTAACCATGGTTCTGATACGTAGACCAGATCTGCGCTATCAACTGGGCTTCAGTGTGCAGAATGGCATTGTGGGTACTAACATTAAGTATTTGAATTGTTTGTGCTGTTTGTTGTCAGTATGTTTCACATGTTTGTTTTGTTTACAGATTTGTAGTCTCATGCGAGGGGGGATCGCAGAGAGGGGAGGGGTCCGCGTAGGGCATCGCATCATCGAGATTAACGGTCAGAGCGTAGTGGCAACACCCCATGAGAAGATTGTTCATATTCTGTCCAGTGCTGTGGGAGAGGTAACACACACGCACACTCACAAGCGCACATGCACACGCATGTAGTTATCATTGTCCTAATTCCGTTGACAGTTAGGTGTTAGAATTTGTTTGATTTTACCCCCCTAATCTCATCTAACGTCATTTCTGGATTTTGTCATTTCTGAGTTAATGTTAGGCAGTTATAGAAATTTTGCTTTTTTATTAATCTTAGGCCCAGAAACTGGGTCACAGTGTGGAAGTCTTAACAATATGGCAGGTTAAGTATAATTTAAGCCACCAGCAAGCTTAAAAGTAGATCTTTATAAAGCAAATCATAAATATAACTGTAATATTTCTGCCTGTAAACAAATATGATAAATTTTAGGTTAAGGGTCAGATTTATATGTTATGTGAGCAGTTTACTAAAATGAAATCTGTTTATTAAAATCAAATAAAATGTTGGCCTAAAAATGATCAGAAAATTCTTAAAATAAACGAAAAATTGAAATGTTGCTTCAGAAATAAACTGAAATATGTTTAGGCCGTTAAATTATAATAACAAACAAAAAATAAAATAAATTATATATTAACATTAAAAAGAAACAAATAATAAAATGCCAAAGGCATGGAACAAAATAGCTACTAAAATGGACATCACTAACAATCTAAAGTACGTCAAACTAAAAGCAAAACTTTAATAGATGTTTGTAAAACAGACAAATAACTGAAATAGGAGTCAAAAATTGTACAGCCACGGAAATTTGGTTGTTTCAGTTTTTCAGAATTTACTTTAGTGTTTTTTGTTTCGTTCTGTGAACTACAAACAATATATCTCCCAAATTTCAAAAAAAAAATTGTTTCTGTGAAAACTGGAGAAACTAGATTGCACAAAAGACCTCAAATACTGCTAAGAAAACAAGTTTATATTCATTTTAAACAGTAATATTTGTTTAGGGAAACAAAATAATAATAATAATTTGCAGTACAGTTTTGTGTCCCATTGTTTCACATTGCTGTTGGACGACTTTGTCACTCTTGAGGTTTGATTTTGTTCAAATTGGACAGACTGATACATCTAGAAATAGGGATTTAATGAAAAATTGGGAATGGTCTCTTATTTTTTTCTGCGGATGTATCTGTGTAGCAGCCTCAAAAACGGACACACTGCAAACAAAAATGTGGCCGCTTCAGATTTGTTGTTCGGATTGCAAGGGTAGGCTTGAAGTCAAGCACCTGACAAAAAACATTTTGCATAATAATTTAAACAATTTTCTATCCAAGTGAGATGAATTTTATTAGGCTGACACTGTCTTTATGTTTCCTCAGATCCATATGAAGACAATGCCTGCAGCTATGTATCGACTGCTCACTGCCCAGGAACAACCCGTCTACATATAAACCTCTGCAGGACTACAATATCCCGTTCACATATGCTTATTCACTCTTTATATTTATTTCAAGATTAATATAACTGTTTCACATTTATTTAACTGGATGTATTTATTCCTTTAGTATAGAAACCAAACGATTCCACATGCATTTTACTTGCCTTAATCTCTCTGGGTCTGAACAGATACAGTATTTGTAAGCTCACGATTTATCCACTGGCATTAGTTCAATGTGTTCATCCAAGTACCAAAGATAAATGAATGATAATCGATCATGTGCACAACACACTACTGGACCTAAAAAACTACCACACAGAGCTGAATGGCAGTGAACACAGAGTAATGGTGTAAATGTCTGTATTTTGCTGTGAACTGAGTATGATTGCCATCAATAAATATTCAGTAAGTAAATAAGTCAAATCTATTTTGTCATTTTGAATAGTAGTTTCCGTATATTTTATTTTTAAAACAACTTGGGTAACACAGTTGAATGGTGGAGATGTACAATACAATTTGCATTATTTTTGTATTCGCTCTCCACTTTAGAAAGGTTCCAAATGACGACCAAAAGAAACCATGAACGCACACCATTATAAAGCATGTGATGTGTCCATTCCTTCAAATGGTGTCAAATGGTGCAAAGTTTAAAGGTGTCGTGAACTGGCTTTTTAAATTATTTTAAACTGTTGTATGATGTCTACTTATGACGGTTTTTACATTAAAAAACATCAAAAACAATAAGTAATAGGCTATTTTCTACACTGGTTTTGAGGCCGGCTCGAAAAACGCTCGAATCCCTTAGTCTTTCAAAGAGCGCTCCCTTATGGACACGGGGTGATCGCAAAGAGCTATATCACAAATGAAGTGAAAAACAAGTTAGGCTTGTGAACACGTACGTAACGTAACGTACCACAATAATATTTAAAAAAACATTGTCAAGTGTTGGAAATTTGCTTAACATTTTTAGGAAAGTGAAACACGTTTACATTGCAATTTCAAGACGATAGTGTGTAACTGACAAAGAAAACGAATCACTTGCTATCAATAATCTGTAGGTGTATCTGTGAAAACTGTGCTGTTATGCCAACAGAAAAGAAAATATTTGCTGTTTAGAGATTCCTAAGGTAAGTCCAAGGCACGGAATGCATTTTTGGGGTGATCTCAAACATGAAAGTAACAATAACAAATCAAGCTTAGTGACAATATTAAAAGTTCGGTTTATTTATTTTGTCTTTAAATTTACAAAATTGCTTAATTTTCCACAAATCTGCGTTTCAGTGGTCCAGCCCAAAGGATTGATCATAGAAACATGTCAATAGTGTTACAACATTATACATGGTGCTATTATATTCTGAACAAGTTTAAACTCTGAGCAATATAAAAAACAGATATAACACATTTTATATCTTAAGTCTGTACGGGCAATTGTGTCACAGTAATACGCAGGAAACATAAAAGCTTTTCATAAGATTTGAGTTAACAGCAGTTTGATCAATGGCGTTAAGGCACTCGGATGTTTAAAAAGACAACATTTATCCCATCATTGCGTTTGGTTTGTGGCAAACTACAGTGTAAAGAAAGTGTAACTTGAACTCCATCTTGTAGCTCTTACCAGAGGCTGATACATGATGGCATTGTGGGCAAACCGTATCAATAAAAGACGTACAAACAGAGATGACTACAAGACACAACACACACGCTGAAATTTAGTATAAAACATTACAGGTATAAAAGAAAACACCCTGTTAACAGTGATTTAACTGTGCATCAGTAGGAATGCTGGTCTTTAACTGTCGTATTTATACTGCATAAATGCATTTAGCAAATAACATGTTAGTGTTCAATATGGCATCTGCTTCCTCCGTGGTTCTTTATAATGACATGCATAGAAACTACGGCAAAACAGAGTGATTCGTCATGTTATGTGACACGGTGAAGTTCCATGCGTTTTACGAATCATGTGTTACAGTTCAGTGTCGTTATATTTCTGGGGGTTGTAGTAGCCTCTGCGGTTTTTATCAGCCAACTGCTGTCGATATTCTTCCTCATCACCATTCATCAATGAGTGCGGCTCTCGGAGTTTGAGCTGGAGCTGAATGAAACAAAGTTTAAATTATGAGATTGAAGAATGTAGCACACAGATACACATTTGACACAGTTGAAATGTTTCAAAACAGGGCTGTTATAGTTTTGTTTTTAGTTTTATAGATATTTTGAATTAGCTTATATTTTTTGTTTTAAAGTTTCATTTTTTACAATCTTGAGCTTTTCTCATTTCATTTCATATATTTTATTTTATTATTTTTTACATTATTATTAATATTATCTACTTTTAGCTTACGTTTGCTTTTGTTAATCTTCAATTATTAATATCAGTGCTATATTGTTAACTTATTCAGTTCACATTTCTCATATTGTTTAGTTTTTCAAAATAACAGTGAGGTCTATATTTTATTTAAAAAATTATTAAGGCCCATGTTTTATTTTATTTCAATTAACAGAGATGTTTTAGTAAACTATAAAAACCTTGTTTCAAATCAACTTACCCAATAGGTTGGGGTCTGTTTTGATTGGGTTTTGGTTTGTGAGGAACCGCATAGATGTCCGGATGTTTCTGAGAGATCTCAAGCTGTTATGCAAAGAGGAAAAAAGTTTATATAAATTTTCAAGAAATAAGTGTTGACTGTTTCAGTCTAAACAATTGTATTGATTTTGATATGAAATCATTTTTTTTTATCAAATTAATGAAAAATTGTTTCGGTCATAATTAATTCAAAGAAAAAATCTTTATAAATAAATACAATTATTTCAATTTTGTTACCCATGACAATTGAAGAGATTTTCTCTTCCAATTTATTTTTCATTAAATAAAAATATTAAATTAAAAACAAATTTAAAATATACTCTACCATGGTGTATAACTACAACTGAACAAAAATAAACGTGGTAAAAATAAACAAATTTAAATGGTTAAATATCATTGTAATGAAAAGGTCCTTAAAAATGTTAAAAATGCCCTAAAAATAGGCTCCATTTTCTTCACGTGAAACATGACCCAGACATTTCACATGCAAGTTAGAAGAATTTGTGCATGATGTGTTTAAACAAGACACAAACCCGTGCTTGTTCAGCCTCTTGCAGCTCAAGCATCCTTTTCGTTCGGGCCAGGTGATCCATCTGCTCAAAGGCCTTCACCTTTCCTATGAAGGAACGATTGGCCGGGTCATTGGCAGGGTTATTAGAAGACGTGTCATCGGCAGGGCCCGACCGCATCGTGAAACTGGGCTTCTGGGCTACAGGTGGCGGATGAGGTTTGGTGCTCACGGGCACGTCGCTGCTTACTGTACTGCTGGATCGAGAATCAAAACTCCTAGAGTCTGCGGCGCGTGAAGTCGTTCTGACCTGCAGTGACAGGAGGAGTTCGGTTCTTAGTTCTGTAATGGTTTCACAGAATACTACAAGAAGAGGAAGTAGATTGGAAGTGGATAGGAAAATAATAGGACTGCTTACTTTAGGGGGTTCTGGCACAAATGATGGTGGTGGACTAGGGTCTTGAAGCACTTCTCGGCTTCCTGCTTTCTTGATACGGATTTGAGGAACAGGCATGGTTCTCTGCACGGGAGAAATACGCGTTGATTTAATTGGAGTGTTTACAAATACACATAGGAGAAAACAGACCAAACAGTCATAAACACCATAATGCTAGAAACTAATGTTTCAATCTTGACCTGTAGGGGGCAGTATGCACACACTTGACCTGAGTGACTGTTGTAGTAAATGAATACCCACCAACCTTTGATTGCTTATTGCTGATAGGATTCATTTGAAAAATGACAACCACTTGTCATTATACAAATCAACCACGGTTCAGGTAGTAAAAAGTGGGTTAGGCCTTATAAAACACATTCCAAACAGTCATAAAATGACACACAGGATGTAACCTTGCCATATGTAACAGGAAATGCTTCCAGACATAAACATGTACTAACCTCCTCGCTAACAGGCTCGGATGAGCGGCTGATGGCTGACATCGGCTGTGGATCGTCGGTGGACTCGTCCAGTTCGTTATCCGTATAGGCTCCGCCCTCATCGGCCGTGTCGTCATAATCGCTGGTCAGGCGACTGTCCATGCTCAGGTAGTCTGCGCCCATCGCCGACAGGTACGACATGCTGTCGTCATGAAGATCCAGGTCTTCCTCTGATCCGTCAAGCTGAAACAGGACAAAGGCTGATCATGTCTCAATTCTCACAAACGGCTGACAATTTCACGTAGAAGAAAAAAAATATTGTCTGATTTGTGTTTTAAACGAATGCTTACTTTGCTCTCACAGATCCAGACGGATTTGGCTTGTTGTTCTTGTATGCTATCCTTCAGGCTTCCGAACCAGGCGTCGTGAGCGGAGTTCAGTTCAATCGAAGCTGGACAAACAAACATTTATGTTAATAATATAAATAAAAGCAGGTAAAAAAAATGTATCCCTGGGACTCAAACCCGAGACTAACCTGTGAAAAGGTGCTGGCATGTTTTCCGTAGTTTAACCGCTTGCTCATAAAGCTTGCGTGAACTGCGGCTGGATCCTGGAACCAGACGGTTTCTCATGGCCTTCACCCCCTGCTTGCTGTCAGGGTTCATGAAGATGACAATTGGATACCACTGGGTGTAATTCAGGGTGTCGACGGCCTTGGGTGTGACATCGAGCAGAGCGTGTAGATCCTGTAAACAAGAAAAACAACGTTTGTTGTGTAAACAATTAATACAAATCTGTAGAATGACAGAAAAAGTCATTACACATTTACCTGTTCAATAATCTGACGGATAGTGTTGAGTCGGACCACACCGGATGATTTCTCTGTGCCTGCATCTTTAGGCTCAGTTTCTGCCAATGCAATCATGTGGAGATATTAATGCATGCTTGCTGTGCATATTTAAAATTCTGTAGGTGAAGAATAGCTTACTTGCTACAACAAATTCATCTGGAAGTTCACTGGCAAGTTTATCATTGGCAGCATCTGCGATTGGGCCGAATATTACGACTGGTCGTCTAAAGCCAGCTGGTGAGAGAGAATGACAGAAACAAATGACTTCGAGAAAATGTTAAACTGAGGGAATGCTGAAATATTTTAAAAGTAAATATTGAAAAATATACTTTTTATTTTACATTATACATAAAAGGCATTAGAATATTTATATATGCAAACAAAATTCATGTCAGGATAAACATGGGGCATAACCAATTTAAAACAAATTATTACTACTTGGTAAAAAGTAAAATAAAATTAAATGTAATGTGTGACAAAACCTCATTTAGAAATACTACAACTACATATTATAGAAATCTAAATATTTATCAGTTAAAACAAATATGCTAAACTATATAAATATACAAAATAACATAGGCTAATTTAAATATTAATTACAATAAAATAAAATAAAAGAATTGTCTTAAAAATATGAAAACTTTTTAACAATTAAAATATATATTTAAAATGTATATAAAAATATTAAAGAATATTCTGAGCAACAGAGATCAAAAGTCACTGAATGTTACATTGCATGTAAGCCGTACCTTCTCGCAGCACCACTCTCTCATACGCTGGGAAGCGTGTAGTGACGGGTGTAGCGCTGAGATCCTCCCTGCTCTTGCGAAGATCTTTTTTCTTGGCTGCTCTTTGACCCCTGAGTCTCCAAAAGTCACCTCTGTCATTGCCCGCCCCTTTCTGCGCATTCTGAACGTTTGCCATCTGTTCCGCTCTAATAGTATGCAAATACATCAAATAAAAAACATTGCACTGTAAACCAAACTTCTACACAATCTTGTTATTCTCTCACCTGCTTTTGCTTGGTATGATTCCCTTCTCCCGCAGCTGGTTGTCTTTGTCCATGCGGATGGCGAGGTAGTTGCCCAGCTTTCCGTCATACAGGGTGTCCACCACTTTAAATATCTCACCTCTGGAGAAGGTCAAGCTCTGAGGAAGCTCCTTCTCATATTCAAAATGTGTCCTGATGAAGAAGTTATCTCCTCGCCCAGACGCCAGGATGTCTTTATAAACTACGGAAACACAAGTGAGTTTATTTACATGTGCATTAGCATCCAGCAGATTCTTAATAAACGTGTAGATCATAACTGTCAACTCAGTTATTTGACTGTACGGAGGTGTTTTAATGTACCATCAGGTTTGCTTTGAGCCAAGATGGTCACATCTTCTCCTTTTGGAATATCCAATAAATAAAGGACTGCATCTTCTCGGATCATGCCTCTGAAATCTGTATTATTTACCTGCAACACATTTTGCATGATCAGCTCATCATGCATGACAGATAAAGGCACATAACATTTACACATGTACATCTAGTGCATTTGAGACATTTGTAGCACCTTCACAATCTGGTCACCAGTGCGGAGTCCCTCAACCTCGGCAGGACTGTCGTCCTGAACGCCCGCTATAAAAATGCCCACGTCGTTACCGCCAGCCAGACGCAGGCCAACGCTGTCGCCCTTCAGGAAGCGCACCATCACTGTGTTGGGGCTGTGGGATACATTTCGTTACAATCAAAGGATGCAAACTATAACATCATTAAAGAAAGACGTCAAGTAATTCAAAACTATGGCCAAAATGATATGTTAAAAAAGTTAAATAGCTTTTAGATTTAGTCTAGAATTCGAGTCAACGGTGAATCCAGTACAAACCCATATATTTCCAGGTCTTCGGGACTGGGCTGCAGTGGGACCTTGGGCAGAGGTTTGGTTTTAACTGGGACACTTACTTTTGGAGCAGGCACCAGTTCTGTTTAAAAAACATAAAATACAATGTTCAAGTCAACTTGCTTAAAATGCCAACAACTATAAAACTGTTTTGTTTCTAATTTCTTTGAATTTGATGAAAATTTGTTTTAAAATTTCAATGAAAATTTGTTTTAAAATTTCAATGAAAATTTCCAGAATTCAGTGTAGTGTGGTGATATTGTGGGTACCTGGTGACTCACTACGAGCCTCCTCCTCAACAGGTGGAGGCGGCAGCTCCGCTGGTGCCGCTCGGAATGGAGTCGGCATGGCTCCCATTTTAGCCAGTCTATTAGGAGGTTCATCTCTAATGACAAAACGTTAAAGCTTGTTTGTTAATAGAAACAACAATAGAAATTGTACTAACTTTTACATTTTTTTATTGCGTAAAAGTAGCTCGGTCCTTTTAAAAGAAGTTTCACTATATTTTCCAGCAACCAATGGCATAACATGACAAAGTGCCAACTCAAAACTAGCTCAGTAGTTTTCCATGTGCAGCGAATTTATGTTTTCCATTTTTGTAGTCAAATAAATATTTAGTTAAATACGTTTCTTACAGAAAATGCTGAAATAAAAAAAAACTAAGAGGAATAAATATTAAAATATTTGCTTCTTAAAGGGATGGTTCACCCAAAAATATATTTTCTAAGAGGAATAACTATTAAAATAATATCATCTTAAAGGGAAGGTTCACCCAAGAATAAAATTTCTGTCATCATTTACTAATTCTCAGATTGTTCCAAACCTGTATAAATGTCTTTGTTCTGCTAAGCACAAACAAAGATATTTCGAAGAATGTCATAACCACACAGATCTCATCCCCCATTGACTCCCATAGTATTTATATTCCCTACTATGACAGTAAATTGGGGATGAGATCTATTGTTTGGTTACTGACATTCATCCAAATATTTTCCTTTGTGTTCAGCAGAACAAACTAATTTATACAGTTTTGGAACAATCTGAGAATGAGTAAATGATGACAGAATTTAAATTTTTGGGTGAACTGTCCCTTTAACAAATATAGCTTTACTGTGAACCAATATGATTAATGACATTTTTTATAATATTATAATTTATATTTCATATTAGCTTTAACATTGTTTGCTTATTAACAGTAACTTGGTATCTACATGATCAGTATGATAACCTGACAGCAGTTTACTATGAGTGAATTGGCCAGCCTCATACAAACATTTCAGGAAATGCTGGTGCCAGTATTACCTTTTTTTGTCTTGTAACCTCTCATTCGAGGAGTGTGAGGAGAGGTCTGAGTGATGGCCCCGCCTTTCCTCCTGAGGAGAATACGAGCGGTACGACTCGATCTCTGAGATATCTGCAAATACAGGCGTACACAAACCACACGTGACCATCACAATGGAATAACAGTAAACGCCTGATGAACAACAGTGAAGTGGATGACTGTGCCACTTAGAGAGGTGTAACTGCTGCAGACTGACTGAGACTGAGGGTGGAGATGTAAACACATTCAACCTGAGGTGTTTAAGGCACAGTCACACTACAGAGGGAACCTCTACGGGCAACACCCTGTCCTAGCTGCTTCTTCATCAAAATCCAGTCACTTAAAAAGCAATGTCAAACCACAACAAACCTGTGTGTTAGTTACAGAAATCCACTCACCATCTATTTCAGAGTCACTGTCTGCCATGGGTGGGACTCGGATGAGCACATGACTGCGATCCCTTTGGACCACCAGCTGCAGCTTACCACGAGACTTCTCGATCAACTTTCCAGCATCGCTGAGGGAAAGATTCTCTGTGACCGTACCATTAATCTGAAACAAAAGAAAACTAGCATTAACTAAGTAAGAGATTAATGTGCATACAGTAATTTTAGATTTCAGATTGACATTTGATCACTTGGGCAATTTCAGACGTACCTTCAGAATGATGTCACCTTCTTCTAGTTTGCCCTCTTTGGATGCCAGGCCCGTATTTGTCGTCTCTTTGATGAACAACTGACTGCCCAGACGAAGGCCATATTCTGGACACATATGGGAAAACCGAATGTTAGAGATTGGACTATAAAATGAAACTAAATCCCCAACTTTACTAAACAGACACATGAAAATGGGCTCATTAGGCTTCAAATTATATCAGAATGTACCAACCATCATTGGGGCGATTCTTCAGAAGAGTAACACTGAGGGGCTTTTCCAAAGGATCACGCCGCTGTGGTGGGGAGGGTGAGCGGTCCAATCGGTCTCGACTGTTACTCCTCTTGACTACCTCATCCTGGCGAGGATCGTACCTCCGGCGATCTTGTTCGCTGGCCAAATTCTCTCTGCTATAGCGACAAGCCGGATCCGGCTTGTGCTGTGCATCTGGACTGTGCGTTCTGTCCAGCGTCCGATCGCTGCGGTATCGCCTGTCAGGACTCCGGTCTCTGTCCAGATTGTGTTCGCTACGATAGCGCCGATCGGGACTGTAGTTGCGGTCCAGTGTCCGATCGCTTCGGTCACGTCTCTCCGGACTGTGATCGCGATCGAGCACGTTTTCACTTCGATAACGCCGATCTGGGCTACGCTCGCGGTCCAGCATTCGTCCTCGGCTGCCGTCTCGTCGGTGCGGTCTGTCTGGGCTCATACCTCGCTCTGTCGTCCTCCCTCGGCTTCGATCATAGTCACGGTCGTGTTCTTCTGCATAGCCTCCTCTGCCTCGTTCTAGACTGGCGTCGCGATCGGGGTAGCTGCGTGCGCTGTAAACGCTGTGTCGGTCCTGGTCGTAGTCTTCATTGTAGTCGCCGCTAAAGACGCGGTCGTCCTGTGACGGGCCGCGTTTAAGCACGCTGACTGGGATTTTTCTAGCCCTCTTTATAGTCTGTATAAGAGCGTAAAAAATGTATTCAATCCTCAATATTTCAGTCGTGATTTTAACATCTACAATACAGACAGACTTTAAAAACGAATGCAGTTAAAAAGTTAATGTCAAAATTCAGATAAAGAGACACTTACAATTTTGGCTACTTTGCCACACTTGCGGAGCGTCTGCACTGCAAAGGAGTGTGGGACACCATCCATGGGGACAGTGTTCACCAGCATCACACTGTCATTTACACTGCACAGAATATAAAACAATGACCGTAAAGGGAAAGTTCACCCAAAAATTACAATACTGTCACCATTTACTCATTCTCAGATTGTTCCAAACCTGTATACATTTCTTTGTTCTGCTAAACAACAAAGGAAGATATTTGGAAGAATGTCAGTAACCAAACAGATCTCATTCCCCATTTACTGCCATAGTAGGGAAAATACATACTATGGGAGTCAATGGGGGATGAGATCAGTTTAGTTACTGACATTCTTACAATATTTTCCTTGGTTCCATCAAAAACTGTGAACTTTCACTGATACTTGTATCGACTGACGTTTTGATAGGAACAGTTCACCCAAAAATTAAGTCTTTATTTACCGGCCCTCGACTTCCCAATCTGTATAAATTTCTTTGTTCTGATAAACATAGAGAAAGATAGTTAAAAGAATATCTCTATCCGAATATCTCACTCTGTGTTCATCCGAACAAAGAAATTCATCCAGATATGGAACGACCCAAGGCAGATTAAATTATGACAGATATATTTGGGTGAACTGTCCCTTTAACAGTGGTTGTGTTTATAAATGCAGCATAACTCACAATAGCAAGCCGTCCGCAGGACCCCCCTGGAGCACATCAGACACAACGATTGACATTTCTCCGCTTTCTTCGTTTGGGTTGTCCCGTCCCCCAGACACAGCAATGCCAAACCCCATCTTGGAGTCCTAAATCAAAGCAAAAATCATCAATTTTTTTATCTTTTGATGGGGACACTGCAGAAGTCATTTACTAACAACATTAAAACACTTTAGTATATAGATGACCATTTAACAAAACTGGATTTAGATTTTCCTGCATTTGCATATGACTTCTGGAGTATCTGCAATTATTTGATTCAACTCTCCAGCATACCAACAAAACTAAAGAGAGTGATACTGTAATGTTTTGTGTACTGTGAGAGAGTGGTGATATCGCAGATGTGCATGACCGTGTCAGCTGAATAATTCTGATGAGATTTCCATCCTCCCTCCTCTCCACACTAAACAATCACAGCTCAGCTGTCTGTGTGTACAGCATTAGTGTCTTTCAACCAGATGGCCCAGTGAAAGAGATACACGGAGAGAGAGACAGAGATACACAGCAAGATGGAGAGAGATTGTTCTGTTCTCTAGTTGTTTTTGTGACACGTGATGCTTCCCCGCATGATGTAAATACGCAAGAGCTTGTCACTGTATTCTAAAAATGTATTTACCATTAGGGCTGGTTAAAACATATTGATTTTTCAATTTGAACTGATCTTCAATTTAAGGCAACAAAATTAGGAAATCCCTGAATCGATTCTTAATGGATGTGCTTTACTTTAAGGATGCGAGTATAAGTATTTCGCCTTTCATCCTGAAGATGTCGCCATCACTCACACTGACATTTATGGGCCTAGTTTGAAAGTTGAAAGCTGTTTTATTTAGTTGTTATGAATTTAACTGTTAAAATATAAAGTAATTCCAAACACAATCGTGTGGGCTCTACTGTTAATGTGAATGTGTATTTAGACAAGTTAGATAAATAATTAGCCGAGTTAGACAAATAAGACCCAAACAGTTTCAACAAATGAAACCAACCAATAAACTCTCCCTATTCTTCATAAACATTTACTCAGTAACTTTTAATCAAAGTAACTGAGTGCAGCTGTTACACATCAGAGGAGATCTGGCCCTCCCGGCTGAGACGGGTTTCTCCTGAGTTTTTTTCCCCTCCATTTATTGATCATTGGATTGGTTTCCTCGCCTAAGGACATTGCTGGCTGGCTGGCTTGCTCACCGGGAGATTGCATTTATTAGATATTATTTACAAGAATGATCTTGCTTGTTCTATAAACACCATGCACTGTGCTGTGTTTTCCATTTTCTGTGTTTTTCCATTTTTATAAGCTGCTTTGGAAGCCACATTGTAAAAAGCGCTATATAAATAAAATTGAACGGAGTCGGAGGGTTTCAGTTATCAGCATATATATTTAAATATGGATTCCATGTCAGAAAAACTACTATTTTAATCTAAGTAATGAATGATAACTACTCAATATTTATCAAATCGAAACCATATAAATTAGAATCGAATCGCCAATTTGGTCGCAAAAGCCAACCCTATTTACCAATATACGCATTTTTATTTGGCTCGAAGACTCATCTAATCGCAATTGCTTAAAAACAGCACTTTCTCTCGTATGCAGGTATCCTGTAGCACAAACACTGCAGGATGAGATGCATGCCAAAGTTAAGTGTTTGTTCCCTCAGTGTAATCAAATAACAAACACCACAGGAAAGCAAGTTTCAATCAGATTCAGAAATCAAACACAAGCTTTATATATGTAGCTCTGCCGATATATATTATATGGTGTACTCACCCGCTGTAGGGTCACAGTGTACTGCTCCCACACAGTCTCCTCCATGACTGGGTTCTGAAACAGTATGAACAGGCTGATATGTGAGACCACGGTGGACAGAATCAAGTTACAGCAGATAGCAGTGATCTATCAGGTGAAATCTGCAGTGCTGGTGCTGCCACAGTGAAAAACTATATGGCTGTTTGTCATTGCACGATGAACCGACTGATAATCTAAACAAAATACAGAAATACAGTACAGATTTAATCTATAGATAGAATTGATCAAAGAGAACGTCCTTGATCATCTGCAATATGTTTGACCATAAACTATAAAAAAAAGTATATGAACCTTTTTCACAAGCCTGTGATCGCGCATTCAGCGGTCTTCAGCATCATAAATACTCCAAAGTTTTTTTTATTTTCATTAAAAAAAGTGCATTTATAACACTATATTTTGTATTATATTACCTTTGAATCAAATTACAAATCTTTTTGTGTGGTCTCCTTCACCGCTATAGAACATGTCGCTTTCAATTTAATGCAGGGCTGCGCAGATTGCTTCGTTTATGATATTAATGTGATTAAACCTGCTTTGTCTTCCTAGGTGTCCTTGTTTGTATAGCCAGCGTAGCTAAATCGCTGTGAGTAACTTTACAGTAGAGATCATTCATTAAAAATCAAAATCAAATTATTTCCCCTTTGCTTTGCAACTGTACACCATGTTGAAATAGTAAGGTCTAAACAGTCTGGTTTTAAATTATTGTTTGACCACAGTCGATATCAATGCAACAGCCGCTCTAACGCTCTCCTGAATGCCTGCCAAAATGGCGGCGTTTGGATTGCGTGACATCAACCTACGGAGCTCTATACGTTCTTAAATGACAAAAAATAACAAAATATGATAGACAGAATATCCTCCGTAACATTTTTAAAAGACTGTTTAAACACACATACATTTCATTAAGTTTGATTTTCTGTGAAGAAACACATCTATAGTACCTTTCAAATGGCTGACAAGTTAACAGATTACGCTTTGTACACGACTTTTTTCATTCTCATTAGTTTTCTGTATTTAAAAAATGTTAGATGTATAATTCTGTAGTAAAATATAATTAATTAATGTGTTAATATGTATTTAATTTAATAAAAGCTTCCGCATCATGGCTTCGCTTTGCTATGAAATTGACCGTTTTAAATGGTTACAGTAATACACATTTTAATACGCCTTTTTTTGTACAAAAAAAAATGATCAAATGTGTGTCAAATGGTCAGCAAAAGTTTAAAAATGAAACATGTCATGAATAAATATATAGAACATTTGTTGATACAGGTGTTTTTAAGAAAATCATGTTTGACACCTTAAAACTTAGTGAGAATCACCCACCACTATCTTGCATAAAAGGCATGTTGAGGAATTGTTTGCCTCCAATTCATTTTCTTATCCATCCGTAGCCCTTTGGTACCATAAATAGTTGGAGGGATGCAACAGTGCATTGTAATGAATCAGATCAACAATCCAATTTTAATGCATTGATCGCACAAATTTGTTAGCGTTTCTAATAGATGACATTTATGGAATGCTTGATTCTTGACCTTTTTCACTTTCTTACAACCCACCAACAAAAAACGTTGCCCTAACAATTTTAAGAATGCTTACTGCATTTTTTTCACATTACCTCAACTACATACATAAATTGATGAATTGATGATGAAATCAAACATACCAAATATAAGACAATACTATAGTCTTAAGGTAATTCATTACAATTATCAATCAGAATTGTTCAGAAGCCTGAATGAATGCCCTTTTGATATTTACATCCCTACCAAATACTACGCCATTCTGTTAGCATCGGTCCTCACGACTAACCATTAACTCACAGCTTGCTGTTGAAAACGAGGCATTTGGCAAATAAAAACGGTCCCTGATAAACAAACTTAACTAAAAGTTATACAGTGAAAGACATTAACAGGTGAAGCCTTGCGCTTACGATGCCCTGGAGAATGCGAATGGCCTTGATGGTGTGCGCCCATTTCCTGTGCAGCGAGAGAACGGTCTTCATATTGTCACCTCTCCCGTGAACACAATGTCTCTGACCCAAAGCGCATCAACCTCCAACACAATGCATCTGTCTGCCTTTGACGTAACACTGATGCCGCTGGCCTACATATCGCACAAATCCCACTGTCCACACCGACCCACGGCACAAAAAATGTCTGTTGCAGTGGCATTAAATTAAAATTCCATTTAAAACTCATCAAGTGATACAGCTTTATCTAGGTTGACATTAAAAGCTTCTTGTGGCTTACGGAAAGCACGCAGAACCTTTGCAGCGCTGGTATGTCAAAGCCGATGCTTTTGGATTGGGATCTCTTTCTGGATAATGAGCTTTTGGCATACAGGGCCGTTAGATTAGCAGATTTCATCATTTTAATTATAATTTAGAAGGATTATGGGGAGTATCACAGCATCGCTTTTTGATAAGGGGAATGCCATATAGAATAGAAGAACATATAGTACTGTTGAAGTCCGTTGTGGGGTATTAAACAAATGAATGATCAGACAGACCGTCCTTAGTACAGTACCACAGTAACAGATTTTGAGTGAATAAGGACTTGATTTTAGGGATGCACGATAAAGCATCGGCCGATAAATGGTCATTTTTTATGTTATTGGCCGATAATAAAATGTAGGCCGATATATTATAGCCGATAAATTATTAATCATTCCCACTAGTTGTGGAAAATTCTTCCGCTGCACGCTGCTCACAGTTAAAATACAGTACTGTGCTGTCTTTCAGTCGTGATCGTTCACTTCCTGTTATTAGCAAAACATAGTTGATGTAGGTACAGTATTTATGAATGTGTAAATTATAGGAACAAAAGCATATTGTTTGAATCAGACTGATGTCTGAATGCTTTCTGTCTTGAGACCTGTGAAACTCATGGCTATTAAGAACATTTTTCTGGGTTGCTCTGGAAGAACATCTATAATTTGTTTATCTAATAAACAAACATTATACCTCAAAAGTTTGAAAGTTAAAGAATCATTAACAGTGTAAAGTAGGCTTGGTACATGATTTTCAGGGGAAAAAAGAGAACTCATGGTTACCTTGTTTTCTGCAGTAAATGTTTTTAAATGTCCACTTTTTGCCTTTTGTTTCAGTCTTAAGGAATTTTATATTAATACGTAGATACTGTTTATCGGCCAAAAAAAGAATAATGGTAAAGAATTATCAGTTACCGGCCCAAAAATTACATATCGGTGCATCCCTACTTGATTTAGTTATCATCTTTCAAGAGGCATTCTGAAAATAACCAAATACTTCTGATTGATCAATCTCACAAATCACAGAACTAGAACATGAATTATTTCCTACAGCCTTGCTGAAAACAGATTTTTATTGTAACATCAACTGTATTGATCAGTAAAAATACTGTATGCTTTTATGATAAATAACACAACTGATAAAAACAAATGAATGGGTAGTTGACAAATAAACCGCACGTGTCCTATATGGTGTGACAGTGAAAATGTAGAAAAAAACAACAATGAAGATAAATTGCTCTTATGCCATTTTATATTATACTGTACATATAAATATCAGTGATACAAAATAAATTATTAATGGTTTGTTTTCTAATTGTTTGCTGTCACACAATAGGACACAATAAGGTTTATTTGTCAAAATATCTGGCTTTAGATGGACTTATCTTACTTGATTCATCTGCAAGCATGTCAGATCAAATAGGATAAAGCGTAGATAATGTGCTGTACACTTCATAAAACCTAAGAATTTCCAGAAATTCTGTCACTCATCAATACAAACGTATAATGAAGGCGTGAAACAAAAATAGAAAGACCTGTAAACTAGTCAAAACATCCGATCTACTGCAGAGTTTGAAAAACACAGAACAAAGCCCTTCAGTAAAGCAAGATAAAACATTCCTCCGTAATAAAAATAATAGGATTCACAAAAGCAGCGCAGAGCCAAACAACCATATGGTACTATATAGCGTGTGCTGTTATAAAGAAGGGGTACAGTTCGTCCAGACAGTATTCCCTCGATGCATTATAGATAATCAGCTTTAACTGTCTATGTCCACTGCAACTGACTCAAATCAGTGACCCATAACAGGCTTTAACTGAGAATCACATCGTATAAAATTCGATGATGTTACTGGTGATGTTACATCAAGCAAACAAGAAAGTAAAGAAATTGATATTTAAATGTAAATATTATATTGAAAAACAAAGGAAATAACTGAAAATGATTTTCAAAAAGAATTGTTAAATTCTTGTTAAAGATCATATTTTAGGAGTGGTGTGGTGGTCCCTCTGCTGGTAATTTCACGCGCTGTTTAAGAAGATGTCAACGTCATTCCTTGCGTAAAATATTACATTACGTATTGAAATACTGCAAAATTATTCATTAATGCTCTCGACGTATGAAGCATTCATATGTGTTACATCTGGAGCATTTATTGTGGAAAGTTTATTAACCGGTCTTCAAGTAGACATACTTCACTTGACTCATGATGGAATATTACAAAAGTGGTAACACTGCTAAACAGATTGTTTCATACAGATTTCATGTATGCACAACTACCGAATGCGTTCTAGTATAGCGCTAAATGATGACAATTATGTTATTGTTATATCATTATAGCGGCAGCAGGTGGTTGTAACTTATAAGCGACGCAAATGTTCAAACCCAGCAAACCTGCTATATAATTACAGATCAAAATATAATGACTTATCCCTGAAACTAGTAATTCAACTGAGGAAGTTTTAACAGTACTTACATGAAAACACGCCTCAACATTTCTGCTTAGAAACAGCCGTCTATCCACAAGCACGGGCATCTCGCGAACTATAAGTTTACCCTAATGCCACCGACAGAAATAAAATATATATATAATTTGCTTATTTAAACGTAACGATTAGTTCCACGGGTAGTTTCCGCGTTTTAGGCTTTCATTCAGTAGTTAGACCGATAAATGAATCGCTAATACGTAGCGCCTAAACCTTTCAAACTCCATTGTACTGTAAATCCCGACCGTACCAATAAGTCTATGAGAGGGGGAACCTTTTATGACAGGCAGAGTAATATAACCTAAACATCTATCCTTTAGAAAACTATTAACAAATGATTCACGTGTATACTATGTTCAGCATGTCGTCACGGTTCAATATGCTTTAAGCAACAACAACAAAAATAGATGCTAAATTTATTTTAATGGTTACCCTGTCCCTATGCAGTTAAATGGATGGGTCCGAAATCCCTTATCTACCGCATGTAGTCGCAGCTCATGAATATTAATTAGGTCGCGCAAGGGTTGCCTGGTAACCCTCCTAGAACGTCTAGACACGTAATGCTCGTGCTTAATATTCATAAGCAAATTCTTCAACATACAAGAACACGTAAAATTCACAATTTACAATTTCCGAGTTGCAATGTTTGACACGTGTTAAGTTGAAAAGACAGTCACTTGAGGGTTTCAGTTATGGGATAACTTTGCAGGTCTCAGACAAGCACATATATTTCAGTATCAAGACATTACATAAGAGGAGAACCATTGCTTCCCTACTAAGCATACACAAAACTGCTTATAAGTGTTTTGTCGCAGAAATCATGATGGATCTTTGTCTGACATGATTTCAGTCTTAAAAATGTAACTTAAAAAATTACTTAAAATGATAAATGTACACTTACTAGAAAACACACTGGACACCAGTGTAAGTGCAAGTCCTAATAAAGTTTGCACATGCAAGACAACCAAGTAAATCATATGTTGACATTTAAAGTAAATAGCCTATTTAAAAAGAGGTTTTAATAGGTACAAGTTCCCTTTTAAATAGAAAATATGCACGTGTTAAACAATTACAAGAACCTATGAGTAAATTTGTGAAATTCAATACCTGTTTAATTGCTGGATAGCTTAGAGCAGAAAGGTGGTGTAGGCAGAAATACTGAGCTTCGTTGGTCAAAGAAAACCTCTTCCAGCTGGATCCGCTTGACCGGAATAACTCAATGTGGTTGGACTGGTCACTGTAAAGATAACATTTTGTAAATAACACAGAGTACACACAATCTTAAATCATATAAAAGATATATTGTGACCTGTCCATCATGCATCAATGTACGACCCTACATTTAAAAGACAACTAGAAGAGTTTGAATAAGGTCAAAACAGAGATCCCAGGTGCTCTTAAAGAAATGCACAACAAATAAAAAATACTTAATTATTCAAAGCTAAAAGCCTAAAGATAAATATGGGAATATATATATACACACTGTAGGTACAATTTATAACGCAAGATGGACCATTCAATTATTACTGATTACATATCATATTTTTGACATACTTTATTTTATCCTAAAATTACACAGCTCTATTTAAAAAAAGATATAAAGTTTTCACTATTTACTAACCCCTGCATATATGACATGTCTAGATGCAACTTGCCAAACACCAAACAATGTTGATTCGTGGTTTGTCTCAATTGTTTCTCTCGTAACTAATTGAGACAAACCAACATTGATTAACATGGAGGCAAGAACCAGGTTTGAAAGATGGTAGGGATGCACGAAAAATTATCGGCCATATCGGTATCGGTCAATAATAAAATGTATGCCGATATATTATAGCCGATAAATCTTAATTTTTTACTCTGGTTAAACTACTTCATCTGCATGCTGCTCGCAGTTAAAATACAGTACAGTACTGTCTTTCTGTCGTGATCATTCACTCACTACTATTATCAAAACTTTGCTGATGTAGGTACAGTATGAAGATACAGTATTTATGAATGTGTAATTATAAGAACAAAAGCATATTGTTTGAATCAGACTGCTGTCTGAATGCTTTCTGTCTTGAGACCTGTTAGACATGTGGCTATTGAAAACATTTTTCTGGAAGAACATATATAAAATGTTTTATTAAATATACCAGAAAAGTTTGAAGGTTAAAGAATCGTTAAATAGTGTAAAGTAGGCTTGGTACATGATTTTCAGGGGAAAAAAAGAGAACAAACATTTCCCGCAGTTAATGTTTCCAAATAAAAGCAGTTGTCCACTTTTTGCCATTTGTTTCAGTCTTAGGGAATTTTATATTAATATCTAGATACTGTATATCCGGCAAAATATCGGTTATCGGCTAACAAGGTTAAAGAATTATTGGCCAAAATATACATATCGGTCCATCCCTAAAAGATGGTAAAATGTTCAGTGAATAATGGTTAAAATTGATGCATCATTATCACACAAAGCTATATAAGGTTTCATCTTAACAACGTAAACGAACGTTACTGCACAATGTCCACTTTTGTGACCCCAACTGAACTTCCGGTACACAGTCACAATCAATAGTGTGCCCGTAGATTACTTGTGATAACAATCAAAAGAAACCGGGAATAACCGTTACGTGGCTAAACTTGTCTCTCCAATATTTTGAATTTAGACTCCGATACCAAGCTCAACCGCAGTCACTGTCAGTGTACCATACGGTTTATGTAAATGCAATCGAGCTACAGGACCCATTCAACAAAAAAAATGTATTAAAGGAACATACAACAAAATTCAACAAATCGTTTCTAATACAATTATTATATAGTAAAATATTATATAAATGGATATTAACATATATAATAGAAATAGTTATTATTAGACACTAGCCAAACACAAACCGGAAGTTAACTGGGGCTCAGGCGTGATGAAACTGTCTATAGTCTGGCTCCAAAAACATGAACTATAGCATACTGGTTTATATAAAAATGAAAACACAGCATGCATACAGTGCATATGGAGCACAGCACACAAGTGATATATTTATGGTACTAGTTTGTTATTTGAGAAAGTGTAAAAATGTACAGGTTTGGAACAGGAAGGATGCGAGTGACAAAATGACAGAATTGTATTCTTTAATTCTTTAACAAGTGAGATATGAAAGCTAAAGTGTAGATTATGCTCCTCAACACATAACTGCCCTGGAGAAAGAAACAAAGGTTCCTCACACAGAAAACTAGGTTTTACATTTTCTAATTGCACAGCAGTCAACAACATCATTTAAAAAAAATGCATTCCTGATCCTCAACTGGTAGAACACAATGTTAGCATTGCCAAGGTCATGGGTTCAACCCCCAGGCTATTATACTCATCCTTTAGAACTTTAACTATTTTGCAGACTTGCAGTGTGTTGAATATATATTCGGATACATCCAACGTTTAGCCATCAACTCAATGTTACAGATTTACAAGAACTAAGCCAGTCATGAACAAACAACATGAACTTCATGGCCTCATGAATTTCCTGCATCTTCTACACAACTCACCCTGAGGGTCTCCATAACCTCCGGCCAGGCGGTAGCAGCTCCCGTTTATTAAGAGGTGCGATCCCGGCGGCCGCTTGCATGATGGTGATGAACTTCTTGTACTTCATTTTTTTACGTTTTCTGGTTCTCACTCGTTCCTTAGAACCACCGAGATCTCAGCGACGTCCAACCACCCAATTCACTACATTTCAGACGATGCGTTGGAATAACCTCATTTACAGCAGTAAACTGATTCAACATCAGATGCACTAGCTCCAGATTACTCAGATTTCTGCCGGTCTGTAGAATCCAACAGATGCCCATTTTCTTCTTCTCATAGGACAAGAGGAGGGAGAAAAAGAGAGAAAACACGACAACCACGTTGGGGATGCTGGCACAGCATCACTCTTACATAATTCTGAGCTCTGTGAGGGGGGATAATTGTGGTACTAAGCCGTGACAGATCATGGATGCACCATGGCCCGTTTCTCTGTAATCCTCAGTCACTGCTGGGTTAAACTCCACCCATCCGTACCCATACACCCACCACTACAAACACTTCATCCTCTCATCAAAAGACCAGTCCATGCACGATTTCCTCCATACGTCCATGCACGTTCCCATGGCAGTGGCATTGAGCAACCAAGCAAGCAGGCCACTCCTCCATCCAATGCGAGACCAGAGGGATGAAACTGTCATCCAATGGTTTGCACATCTGGATTACGGAGAGGAGGAGACTGAAGACACTGAAGTGCCAAAGTGCAGGAGCTCTAAAATCCTTGTCATGCTCCAAAACATCTAAAGCCCCTAAATGAAATGATCTATTTTTAGGTCTGGTTACAAGTGCATACTCTGTTTAAACATGCATGAGCTGCGCTTTGACAAGACGTGTTATGACAGAGCAGCTCTGGTGAGGTAAAACACAGCAGTAAATGGTATAAACCACAAAACCTCGTTCGATAGTCATCATAAACTAACCAACCATTGATATTAATAGAAGTAAAGTAGGCCTATACATGAATTCAAAGAGTAAGATATTTTTGAGAATGTCAAAATATACTAAACATTACCCTTAAATATTTAATATATGCTAAATGAACTGAAGACCGTTTCAATGTTATTACAGAAAAACTAAGGTATTTTTAAGAATTTTAAGACTAGAATGTGATTCTGGTGTCCACAACATGGAGTTGTCGTTTCCTCATAGACATTCCAAAGCTTCCACATAATACAAGTTGAGGAGTATCTTATGTTTATTCAACCAAACCAACCCCATGAAACATAATGGCCCGGCTTCTATTTTAGAAGTTTATAATAAACTAAGCCTATAACATAAGAAAACATGCGCAAATTACAGCATGCTGAAACCTGTTCCGCATGTCAGCAATGTTGTAACCTTTATGTTCGCACAGACATGCCTGTATATGTCTCTCAACACTGCAAAAGCTCTGAACAATCACATTCATACTGTATTCATTAAGAGTTGCATTAAAGATGAAACACAGCTAGAATAAAGGCTTCAATTGTTAAAAGAACCGGTTCATAGCGGGAACAGAATGATTCACGGCAGTCAGTTCTGTTAATGGTTCATGTGTTTCCTCTACCCGTTCTCATCGATCTGCATTTAAATAATATCGTGTAATACGTATGCCAAAGTAAAATTTTGAGTGGGCATCTGCAAAATAAACGTTTTGAGTTGTGAGTATCGCATGACCACGCTTTTCTGATTCACAAATGATCAACTCTTATGAACTTGTTCTTTGTACGACTTGCAAAAACCACACTTATCTAAAATGGCTCACTTTCTGAAATAGTCAGAATTGCTGAATTATGATCAGATTCTTCGAATTCCGCTCTTTAAACATTTGTCCTTACTCTTAATCATATCAAGCCTGAAATAAAGCAAAAAATGGATCTGGATCATTGAGAAACAACAGCATTGTTTGTTAAGTATCTTTATATATAAGTTTTTGTTTTTTGTATACATTTTTGTATAAGCATGGCCTATGTTTGTTATTATAAAGTTCAGTTTCCCATTGATAATTATTTAGATTCCTATCCGTAACTTTGATAGGGAAAATAAAGTGTATTTGGCTAGTTATGTTCCTGAAGAAGTCAAATATAACAGAGCCCATTATGATACGGTGATTACAGTCTTATTTACTTTCATACTGCTGAACAAAATGGACTTTGTCCTCCACTGTATCACGACACAAAAGCTAGAGTACTTAGGCTCTGAAACATTCAGTACATTCACCGTTGGTCAGGGCAGGCCTGACAAAAGTGATCATTCGTCACTCTTCTCATGCACAGTCCAGACATTGAGAGAAAAATATTCAAAATGTTACATCATGGATTTCAAAATGTCCCTAAACACATTGTAAGTCAGCTCAAGTGGATTTAAAATCTTAAGATCACACATTACTACCAAACATGCGAGGGTTGATCTTTGGGGTTCATATGAAATGACAAACGACAATGGTATAAGCCTTGCATTAATGTCTCGAGGGATTCGCAGGTAAAGGATTTTGTGTTTACATGTATTTTAACCATTGTTAAAGTGTTCTAATGCTTTTACGTAAGAGATCTGGGCACTGTAAGCCGCCAAGTCTTCCACCATGTGTTGGACTAAAGCAGAATCACTGACCACGTTTACACGGACTTCAGTAATCGAATTATTTGCCTTATTCGGAGTAAACTAATATTACGATTGAGGTGTTTACATGAGTTGCTTTAAGAATATACCTTTCATGTTCCCGCTTTACATGTTACACAATATAGTTTGATTAATGGCATATGTCATTACGTCCCTAAGCGACGCCGTTCGACATTTCCTCCATAATTTCATGTATCAACAAACAGTTCGTCTTCGCCATGGTACCACATCCAGTTTTGGTGTTTCATTTATTTCCTAGAATTGTTGGCATCTTTCTTGTTTCCCGTTTGGACCAAAACACGTGCCATGTTGTTTGCCGTAAAGCGAAACGGCTGTCCACTGCCGTGCGTGTAACCTGTCGCAATGTGCCACAAAAGTTCCTACGCGCCAGTGTCATGAGGTATCGAGTCCCCCCTCGAATTTAGTCCCCGTTAGGACCCCGAGTGATTCTATTGGCTGAAAGAACGTCTGTTCTGGTACTCTTTTAGCGCCTGATTTGCAATACTTACAAAATTACATTCAATACATGTCACTAGAACTTTGCTTAAACTACCATTAAAGTATTTCATATTAAGTGCTTGCTATGCTAGTATGTATATGAGGCTATAGGTAGTGAAATCAAACAAATCTCGTTCTTACTGTTTTAGTTAGCTTACGTATCAACTAGCATAGCACAGAACTACGTGGTTAGCTAGCGCTTGCGAAACAAAGCTAGCCCTATCACTTACCAATAGGGCTGGGACGATATATTGTGTAATTTTTATGCTCAGTTTCTCAATGAATTACAGTTAAACGCCGTCACATTCGAAAGCCAGAGGGCGCTCTCGAGTAGGCATATTCTGACGCAACATTAATATACGTACGTCTGAATCTCACGAGAAATAGTCCACCACTCGGATATTTCTCGCCTACTGTTTTATGAATAATAACAAATCGGACATACTATTCATTTGCCTACTGCTTTTGCCTACTATATAGCAAGGAAGTATGCCATTTTGAACACAGCCGTATTGATTTTAGATTGAGCAGTTTTCCTACTGATCAAAGAGACGTAGTTCACGGAAGCTGTGCATGAAACAGAATCGAAGCCTTTGCGATTTCAGAATCGACCTAGACAGGTATAAGTATGGTGAAACGCGATATATATCGTTACAGGCCTACTCACCGAACATTCACAAAAATTTGCATTTTTGTACCAGCCTGGGTCCTAAAGGGGACCGAATTCGAGGGGGGACTCGATACCTCATGACACCTGTAATAGTGCGATAAGGTGTGTACATGTCTATACCACACTACGATAATGCGACTAAATTATGAGAACTCCCCCTGACTTAATTCGATTTGAGTTTACTACGATTATGAGTTAAGACGGATTAAGCTAATCAAAAAGCTCTGTTTACATGGTCCATTCTTAATCAGAGTATTGTCTTAATCGGATTATTGTTGTCCATGTAAACGTGGTCAATGTTCATGTTCAATGTTTCATAAAATGCAAAGAATGCACGTCTCTCTCCTTACCAGATGCATAATTAATCAGAAAATAAATCATGTCACTTTTTACTCTCACCATCAACATCACAGTTTAACGGAAAACAAATTATATTCTTGTAGCCATAATGTGATAAAGTGGATTGTGGATGCTTTGGACAAAATAACTTTTTAATACAACAAACAGAGGCTTTTATGTGAAAAAGCAGAAGCTTTAATTCCGGATTCATTTACTTCCCAGACTGAAACTTTCCTCATAAGGGAAGCTGATCTAATCTAACTCTGTACAACCACTCCTGCCTTCACACGAGTCATATAATACTGTGACTCAACCACTTCGCACACCTGTACTCTGAAGTATAGGAGTATGTGTGTGTACATGTGGAGGATAAGAGGGGCGTGACACAAAGCATGGTTTCATGTTGGTTTCGTGTATGTTTCAAATGATTGACAGACAGATTCCATTAGTTAACTGTGCTCTTATGTTGTAAAGCTTATATATATTTTTTAAACGTGTTCACTATGACACTACAACTAAAACGAATAAAATGACACAGGCAACTGGATTAATGTTAGTGGTCTTAAAATCATTTGATCATATAAATATCTTTATAAAAAGCTAGCACCTTATATGTTTTTACTGATGACTGGATGGAAAAGGATACTGCCCAGTGTTTAAAAAAGTGGTTTCCATCAGCTGTTTACCATTAAAACCATAACAAACTTTCTTCTTGTAGTGTGTTTTGGTTCTTATTCCAAAAGGATTTAATGGTTTAAATTTGACTATGTTTGGTCCCATCTGTCAGATAATATCCCCACCAATAGAACCCAAAACATTACCAGTAGACCAAATGGTTTCCTTCAAATCAACACAATTCCCATTATTTTATTATCATTTCTGTTATGATGTATAATTATATTGTTTAACAGGGACACAAGGTAACCTCTTGGAGATGAAGATCCCCAAACATAAGATGGTTTGATTTGTTTAAGCTTTTTAACAACATATCTCTGTTTGTTACGCATACATGTCGAGAAATTCATACTCCAACAATGACCTTCACGAGTAAAGAAATACGTCCACTTTACAGACAAAACCTCATTGTTGCTGCAAAATTGTAGAACAATAGGTTATGTGAGACAAAGTAAAGAACAGGCGAAGTTTAGTATCTTATACTTTGATTTACTGTAGGCCCGAAAACGCCGCCAAATACAGACGAGCTACATTCAACGTGTATTAACAAAGTCCCTTTACTCAAATACGCAGAATTTTAATAATACACAAGAAAAATTGTGTTGTCTCATATTTGTCTGACGTTACAGCAGGTTTGTATTAGTCACCTCCGTAAACAATGGACAACCGAAACCAGAAACAGACGATAAACAGAGAAATAGAAGTCCTTCAATGTGAAAGTACTTACCGTCAGACTGACCGACACCGAAGCTCCACAAACTCTCATAGAGACACACAAGACTCCGTGTGACCTACAAATCCCTAAACTTTAAAACGAGAGCGATTGTAATCCGTTTTGTGTACAATCCCAGGTTTCCTGAAACTTCCAGGTATGGGCGTGTCTATGAACGCGCAGGTGAGCCCAAAAGCGCATTCCCAAACCACGTGACCACAAAGGACATTACGTTTCATGAAGTACACACATTTGCGTGTACATCCAACGCACATTGCTTTGAAGTTGAATGATAAAGTATAAGTTATGCGTTTGGGCACGTTCGAACGCTCTGTGGTGACGTTACTATTTTGGGGAATTGGTCTGCACTTTGTAGATCTTATATTGTCTAGTAATACAATTACGTTTATTTGTTTGAAGTATGGATCAAGTACTCTCCGTGACCATGTGCTGGCCTACAAGTGTATCTTATATATCATCTATTAAATAGCTATATTGTTTGGTGGTGAGGAAATATTATTCAAATCCCACCTCAAAAGCATGTGCCCAAAACCAAGATCCTGTAATATACATTCCTAATGTATTTGAGAATCCTTAAATAAACAGCACATGTTAAAAGTCAAACATTACAACTCTGATACCTAAAGATCACGTACAGTAGGCCTATACAAAATAAACTATATTTAATTGTTCTGCCATAGCAGGTAAACCCCATACGGTATACATACGTTTTCATGTAAAAGAAAACTATGCGATTCAGATAAATATGCTACAGACAACTTGGGAGTTGACGTTCCAAACCTGATAAATACTGATACAGCACTCCCTAGTGGATGCTATATTTATTCACAATGAAAAAGTTTAATGCAGTTGGTACATGTAAAAACATCCTGGACAACTGCTAAAACTGCTATTTCTAATTACGCAAATTAAAAACATCTATTTAACAATCCTCTGCTGGGCAATTCCATGAAAATGTCAACCTTGCCTTGAAAATATCAAGTTTTTACCTACAGCTTTTACTTTGGTAACAGCACAGATATTAACATTTGGTGGTTCAAATACCCATGTGAGATCTCTCTTCAAATTTGTAAAGCATTTGTTTTATTTTTAGTGCATGATTTCTCATAGTCAGGTAAGTGCCATTTTCAGGATGGTCACACCCATAACGCTACATATTCCTCATAAATGGACACATGGAAAATAAAATAAATATTTTATGTTCTATAAAGAGGCATCCCTTTTCCATTCATTGGGTATTATTGCTTCAAGATTGTGCATTTTATTTCACAGAAATCCTACAAAGTTTGTCGTCTCCCAAGAACCGCATCCTTTTTTTGTCACATCCATAACGCATGTTTATTTCCCTTTTTGAAAATTTGTTCATGCACTGGCATTTTTTGATGTTTAGACTCTATCGACAAGGGTTTAGTAAAATATAAACAGATGATTCAATTTATTCGTAACAAATTCATTCTCTGAGCATTTTTATGTCACGTCCATAACGCAAAATGTCCCGTCCATAACGCTGGAATTGCCCTGCTTCTGGTAGGTACCGAACCTATAATAACTTCTCTATATATGCTTAGATTGACTTCACACAATTCTGAACAATTTGTAAGATGCAGCATTTAATAGCATAAGAGCAACTGTAAAACACTATACACAGTAGCACACACTTCAATTATATATTATATGTATCTAATCAAAATATATTATACTTTTATAAAAGTCCTTAAAGTTCTTCATTGTTGAACCCATATAAATCTTAACACAGTCAAGCTAAACATTATAATGGCTCTCTTGATCATAACATAGACTTAATTGTGCATCAAAATCAATGATCAAACTGAATTCTTTTTACTTTTTGTCACCATTTATAATGTTTGGCACTAATCATTGTACTGTAACAATCAATTAAAATGAATACAATTATCACTTAAATAATTTAAGTTAGGAGTGCTCACAAAATACGACATGATTATTAAATTAATTAATAATTTTTTAATGATAAAATAATCATTTTTAAATAACTTATATTTTCTCTACTGAACACATCTTGTATTACACCTTTTACATAGCATACCAACCAATGCATTCATCAGATGTAGGCTTTATGCTGTAATGGATTGTAACTAATGTTAAATGACAAACTTGTGCCTGCAAGTGGGTACAAAGTCCACACACTACAATAGTGTGGCAATCGCTTTGCCACGGGTTCAGACATAAGATTTTTCTTATTTTTCGTATTAGCAGCTAAAAAATCTGTTGTGCAAAAGTCTATGGTGAGACAGCAAGTGGCAAGTCTTGCCATTATTAAATAAAATGATTTTAATAATGATATAAAATGTGTCATCTGTCCACTGCCCTCTCAGTCTTGTAGATGTTTTGATGGTCTGTTCCAATCGACGTATCACTACAAAAGACAAAGCAATGTGAGCATTAAACAATGGACCAATGACACAATAAGCCGTTAACTAGTGTTTAACATTTTGTGGTTGGTGGTGTGTGGTTACAAATGAAACTACAAAAGAAACAAAACGAAACTAAATACTGACCAAGTACACATCTAGACCCGACTCAGGTGTGCTTGCCTGTGAATTTGAGGTTGGAAGAGCACTATCCTCCAAAGCAAGAGTCGAGGTGGACGCTCTGTGATCTCTATGAAAAAAACACATTGATCATGATCAGTCAAATAGAAGCCTATGCCAGTTATTTGGTTGAAATTATTTATCAGCAGTTGTATAAAGCGGAAGAAAAGTCTAAAATATGGAAGTTTGGTATTGTCTCTTTAGACAATTTAGTGATTCTTTGGTGTGTCGGCTGAACAAACACCTTCTCTCTGAGTCTGCTTCCTGTTCAGCCTTATCATCTATAGAGGAAGCAGAAGAAATGGTGTTCACGGAAAACGCTGGATGGATGCTGGTGGTGCTTAGAATGACATCAGTTTTCTGAGAGGAGCTCGGATCTGTTGAAGTAAAAAGCAGTTTTGTGTCTACGTACATCTGCACTGTTTTAGTTTTTATAACTTTTTAATAAATATATTTTTTTTTTAAATGAACCCTTTTCATTTCACTGAGATTGCTACAAAGCATTCGGGGATTGCCATTAAGTCATCACATCTTAAACCCGACTACACCACTTACTTTTTTTTTTACGTACCTCACAATGTATACAAGTTTAAAAAATACATTTGTAACACAAAAGATTCAACTTGTAAAATAAGCACCTGGATCATCAAGGTTTTCAAGACTTTGTGCCTTCCTATCTAAACTCTCTTCTTTCAGGGTTGACAGAGCTTCCTGTGAGGACGACCTACACGGCCGGATAGAGTTTTTCTTCCTTCTAGAGGAGGCACCACGAAGGGCTAAAACCATGAAAATGAAATGAATAAGTGATCAAGCATATATAAAATGTGTTCTTATAAAATCTTATAAATAGCATAAATAACAAAGAGGCGTCAAACTTACGATGGATCTTTTTAAATACTGTGCTGCCCATGAACTTCAGGAATCTGTCAGCGTAGAAATTAGGTCTGTGGACGGATACTGTGTCCTGTAAAACACAAAATTAAAAGAGGCATAAATCAAAATAATGTCAAAGGGGAATAGAAATGTTTTGTAAGAGAAAATACGTACGCCATCGTGTACCAGAGCCTTCCAAGAGTGCTCGACCTTTTTTATAAATCTGTTTTAGAGAATGCAGAAATTTCAACAAAAATTTAAACCTCTTCGCAGCAATACTAAAATGTTCTTATATTTGATCGACATGTGGTTTATACCTGTACGACTGCAGAATGTCAATGATGCCTAAAAAGATCAGTAACTTCTCATCTTTGTGTTTAGCAGGGATGCCACCCATTCTAGAAGCAACGACAAATGTTTAAACACATTTAAAAGTAGTCGAAACAATTATTTATTACAATGATTTATTCATAACTAATTCATAATTCATTTAAAAGAAAAGCATTATGTTTATGTAATTCTTGTGGAAGGATCCGTTCACCTCTTGTTTTGGACGGTTAACAAATAAACCCTAAATGTATCCTATAGTGTGACAGCAAAAATTTATGATAAATATGAATATTATTAAGAAAGGGATAATGTACAGGCAGCCGGTTGTTATTGCAGAAATAAGCGGCGACAGTGTGATCAGGGGCTAATTTCGCGATAACACCCGGCTGCTTGTACATTATCCTGCTTATTATCCTACTTGCCACATGAGAAAAAACTGGACATGAAATGTGAATTCAAAATATTTTATTAAGGTAAGAAACGACGTTCAGATGTCACGAACATACAATTTGGTTCAATCATTTGTAAATATAATGTCAAATATGTTATTAAAAAATAAGTTGACATTTAATTGGTCAAAAAAAAAACTCTAAATGATTTGCTGCATCCGGGTTACCGTGTGCTATTAGTTTTGAGAGGTTGTTATCTGGGAATAACAAAGCTGGAAATGTCGCTACTGGCCAATTAGAATCAAGCATTCCAGTGAGCAGTGTAATAATATCAAATAATAAATGGTTAAAAGTTTGTTTTCTAAATTTTGCTGTGTCACGTCATAGTAACGTCTGTTTTGTTTTATTTTGCATTATTTCCCATGTGTCTCCTCCCCTTCTTTTCCCATTAATACAGTACATAAATACTTGTACGTCTTGTTTTTCTAGTCTCTTAGCAAATTTGCCAGTACTAGCCATGAAATGTTTCCTGTTAAATCCCTTGATTTATGCTTCTTTATTTTTGGCTTTTTCAAGCAACCAAACTCCCCACCCCCAAGACTCACGAGTCATCGTCCGTGTCAGGGAGCACCTCAGCAGCTTTTCCGTCTCCTTGAATTGATTCCAAAGCCGTGGAGTACAAGACCTTCTGCCCACCCTGACGTTTACTGTCGCCTCTGCCTCCTCTCCCCCTCATCTTCCTATCCAGAACATGGATTCCCAGCAACAAGCTATAGTCCATAATCTTAAAGCTCTCCAGCACCTGTGCAACGTAACGCATGAACATAATGACGACAAAACATTCAAACCAAAGATTTCTGTATGCTGTACTTAACAACTCAACTAACCCGGCAATCTCTCTGAAGCGTCTTCATAAGAGCGTTGTATGTGTCAGCATCAAAATAAAGACCGTCGAACATCTCCTGGAAGTCCAGGTCTTTAAAGGTTGCGGAGGTTTTGGCACGCTCTTTCCGTGATGCTCTGCGTTTGTACGTGGAGCCTTTAAGGTCATATTTGTAGTGCATTTTTAAAGACCGGGGCAGAACGTTGTTCATCACGACTAAACGGATATTGACACCACCACACTGGATGCAGTAGAGCCCGTAAAACTTTGGGAGGAGTGTCCTTGGATTTTGATTTAGATTCTGCAATTACAAGTATGGGGTCAGTTTCACTCTAGAAAAGAATGAGGTTAGAATTTCATGCCCGAGTCAAAATCTGCATGTTTCTACTTGGATGGCTTTCCTGTAGCTCAGTGGTAAGTGCATGGTACTAGTATTGCCAAGGTCATGGGTTTGATCCCAGAGATTGCACATACTCAGAAACAATTGAAGAGTTTGTTTCCAAAATGTATTCAAAAATCATGTTTTTTATTATATTAAATTGTTTTCATTGTGTTAGTTAGTTGTATTTTTTTTGAGTTATTATGGCTAAAATCAAAACAAACCAACTGCAGTTTGATTGATATTAATTGGAATGCATACTAAAAAAAACATGATTTTTGCATTTTTCTTTAAATGGAATGATTTCATTTTAGAACCAAACTCTTCAAATGTATATAGTATAATGCAATGTAAGTCGCTCTGGAGAAGAGCGTCTGCCAAACGTTTAAATGTAAATGTAGCGGATAAAAAAACTGTTGTAGCTGAAAAGTGAGTGTTGATATTCAAAAGGATATGGGTTGGAGGTATAGATAATGAAGTTGGCATAGATAATACATACAAATAATCTATGCTAATCTACTCTTTCAGTCACGACATACAGAATACTGCTTCCAGGTAAAAGCCACCACTCATCTCATCTCAACAGCCGTTTATGACCACTATTTTTCCATATCACACATTTAAGATAAGCGCTTTGTTTAATGGGTTTCGGAAGCACAAAAAATGTTGGAAAAAAAGTCCCTCTCCCCTGTCTCTAACCAAAGCTTTCCTGTTTTTTCTCCACCATCCTATCAAATAAAGGCAAAAAGCCCCTAAAATATAACTTAAAAAAAGAAAGGTGGAAAAGGCGACGCAGCCAGCGTTTTGCACGTGTTTTTACACGCAACATGTGAATGGCCCTAACATTTCTATGACAAAACAGTTATCAAACATTAAACATTTAGCTACTTTCATCGCGCTGGCTCGTCCACAGTTAAAGCAAACCTTAACCTCGGCTTCGGTCCATAGCAAATCCCGCCTACCTTCATTTGTTTGGCCACCTCATTTACATTGATATAGACGAGCTCATTCAGAGATATAAATTCAACTTCATTCCGTGTCCCATGCGAATGCGCCACATGAAATACAGATGTGGGGAGGTCATTTCTAAATCACAGGTCACTAAATCCCAGGTCCCCAGATAATACTAATCCTGTGCGAATAGGGTTTAGTTTGTACGGACTTTAAGGGGCGGTTTCCTGGACAGGCATTACCTTAAACCAGGACTAGGCCTTAATTTAATTACGCCATTTAAGTAGTTTTTACAAACATGCCTAACAAAAAGCATTACTTGTGTGCATTTTGAGACAACACAATGGCACTGATGTATTTTAAGATAAGTCAGTGCAAGTTGTCTTAAATTTGCACAGCTCTAACATTGAATTTAGTCTAGGGCTAGTATTAATCCCTGTCTGGGAAACCGCCCCACTTTAAATGAGCCAGCAGAATGGATTTGAGGAAGTAGAAGCGTGAAAGTCAAGCTCAAAATCGAGTTTGATTTATCAAGCACTCCTCAAGTGGAATGGATTTGCCTGACGGTGCTCTGTGCTAAATGAGAGACGCTGAAAGTAAGTGGGTCCAACATTATTGGTCTTAAAAATTGAGGCGGTTCTATCCCACCCACATACAACAGTTCTGACGACCATGGTTTATTGCTCCCTTTTGACATTTGAAAGAGCGTTTAGACCCGGAAATGGCTGGCCTTAACAAGCGGATAGTAGATAGCAAGTAAAAAGCACAGTTGTAAACAATAAGAACATGTCACTTGGCAACCGTCCCACAGGGAAACTATATGTTAGTAGCATAAACTTTTAATATAGCACTTACTGTGTGCAATAAATAAACAAAAGTGGCTTAAACCGTAGTAGCTGTATCTGTATGTGTGAGTAGTCCTATGTGATGGTACGATTGTTATTAAGAATTCATGTATGTCGAAATACATTTCCTGTAAATCTACTGGGTACTCTTGCTAGAGTAGTTCTAAAAACGACTGTAATTTACTGGACAGCACAGTTATAATAGTAAGCTTGGGTAAAATATTGTCATGTGTTGGTAAAGTGCAGCTTGTTGAAGAACTGTGTGATTGTGTGGTTTACCATGTAGTAACCAGGAAGTAACTTCTGTAGAAATTCTGCTTCTTTGTGCTGCACAGTTTTTATGATGAACTCATCATCACTGGTTAAGTAAAACCAAGAACTACTCGCTCCAGGGTTTGACAGCTCGATCAGAGGCTCTTTACAAATAGAGTACTGCAGATCAAGAAGAAAAAACATGATAAAAACGAACAAAATATCAACATAATCTACCAACACTGGTGCACTTGGGTCAATCTCAGGAAACCTTCGGTGCGTTCCAAATGGGATATATCGCCAAAGTTTACGAAAGTCGTGCCACTCGGCGATCATGTTTGCAACGCCTCTGGGCAGCTATTTACGTCATAGGAAGTCGTATCTACTTTAATGGGGGAAGGCATATATTTCTAAAATCGCTGGCATATTTTCGATCAATAATTACATGAACTGTATCAACTTTGCTTGAACTGCGCTAAAAATCACCTATTTCAAGGTCGCCTCATATACTGCACTTGCGCACAGGCTGGTAAGCGCCTCACGAGAGCCCCGCCCCAGAGAATCATCGGTCTTTACTGATTGACGATTGGCTCGTTTTACTGTAAGGCGGGACTTCCTTCGCTAAAGCAGCCATATTGAGCGTAGCATACCATATTTTTGATTGACGCTAATAGTTGAATAATCTCCCATTGAACAACCTTCTTGTTGACCATCCATATGAATAGAAAACATCTCTCTATGGTGGCACCCTTTGGTTCTGAGGTTTTAAAAAAAGATGAAATATGATTTACTGTAAGTTTAACAGTAACCTTTTAAAAAAAATCCACCCTGAACTTCCTGGACTTTTCAGGTACAAACGGTTTCCTGTGAATGACTCATTTATTATCCATCATTCCATTCTATTGAAGAGAATATAAAAGTCATCTGACATGAACTGTACTGTGTGTATCACTATGTCATTGTAAAAGTTTCTCTTACCAGGTAGTCATCTGGTTTAATTCCAAAGAGCTCCCTGAAGTAGCGGAAAGCCAGAGGCGCATATGTTTTAAAGCGAAAGTCAGGATAGTGGTGAGCTGGGGTCAGATTACTGCCTTCACTGAAAAACAAAACATAATGTTGCATTATTATTTCAAAATCTAGCATGCTGCCATTTAAAAAAACAAAAGCATCATATGCACCTTATAAAAAGGCTATTACAAAGGTAAGCATGTTCCCAGAGCTATATTTAAGCAATTATACATTCTACAAGCTATTGACCTGTTCACACAAGTAGTGTTCAAACAAACTGCTACATGGATATTAAGTACCTGGGAAGAAAGGCACTCTCAACAACGTAAAAGTCTTGCATGAGAACATCTCTGTCTGGTTTGGAGGTTAAATTGCCAACTGTGTATCCAATGCCAAGCTGAATGGCCCCTCTCAAGGCTTCTGCTGTGGGCTAGAGCCAAACATTCACACATTTAATGTAGATGAGGCCTTAGATCACGGTCAGAGAAAACAGACACATACAGGAAGAGGATCTGTCATTGTGTAGAGATAAAGGTTACTATCGTCAGTGCTACACATCGGAGTAAGTAGAAGGCAAGGAAGTCAAAGTTTGGAGGCTTAGTTAAGCCACATTTAGTGGTTTGATTGTACATTTACAAGAAGATGTTACTGTAAGAACAATTTTTAAATAGAGTTTAAAATTGAGTTGAGTTGAGTTGTGTTGTGTTGTGTTGTGTTGTGTTGTGTTGTGTTGTGTTGTGTTGAGTTGAGTTGAGTTGAGTTGAGTTGAGTTGAGTTGAATTGAATTGAATTGAATTGAATTGAATTGAATTGAATTGAATTGAATTGAATTGAATTGAATTAAATTAAATTAAATTAAATTAAATTAAATTAAATTAAATTAAATTAAATTAAATTAAATTAAAATTATTAAATAAAAATCTTGCCCTGTCCATTCTGCTGAAAAATGACGAATTTAATTATTTAGCATTGTGCCATTTTCACAAGCCAGACAAAAAAACATATTTTGCAGGGTACGGTAACATTTACTGTTAACTGCAAACCTTTGGTGGGACAAAACAGTAATGCAAACAGTTAATTTAAAATGTTCAGCCCATTCTTACTTAGGCCTCTAAGACAAAGTCATTTTTACTATTTTAACCTTATCTCTGCCAGCTAGCTAGGCAACTTTACTATGGGGACATATTTAAATCAGCATAATTTTGTTGACCGGCCCGACACTGTACTTAGTTTTCTCAATCAATGTTCTATCTCAAAATTCTTTCTAATGTCTTTTTGAGAGGGCAAGCATACACTGTGATCAGCTAATGTTATGTTGTTTACGATACACAATGGCACATAGTTATAGTATGTTCATCATTATGTAACAGCAAGTGGGAAAACACCATTTTAGACCGCAGGAATGACAAATCAGAGTGGGATGTGGAGAAATCAAATCCCACCTAATCCCAAAAGAGCTCATGGCACAAATGCTACATTGTGCCTCAGGCACAGGAAAACATGTTGGGCTGGACAGAATTAATCTATAAGCGGCCCAAGACCTAGAAACAGGCCACCCCAAACACCCCAGATAAAGTAATGGCATGATCTTTGTAGGCTTTGCAAAAACAGACTTTTCAAAAATAATGTTTTTTTATGTTATCATGTTTTTATTGTGTTAGTTAGCTGTAGTTTACTTAATCAAAACAAACCAACTGCAGTTTGATTGATATTGATATTATATAATACAATATATATATAAAAGTATTGGATTTGTATCAAGTAATAATTAGAATGCACAATAAAAACATGATTTAAATTAGTATATCCTGTAATGATGCAAATTTTGGTCGCAAAAGCGTCTTCCAAATGCATGAATGTAAATGTAAAAGAAATACTGACAGCACAAATGATCAAAAAAATTTCGAAAGAGAAACCTCAATACATTTTACATCTGGACAATGTGTGTGTGTAAAAAGGTCTAACATCTAACATAACTGTACATGTTAGCCAAGCTAAAGGGACGTGTATTCTCAAATATTTAAAAACATAGTTTCTTGGGTCAAACGTTTCTGGTCGAGCCACTAAGAAATTAAATAAATACAATTTATAACTGACTGTGATACAGATACATCTCCTAACAGATAAAACTATCATTAACTTTATAATTCATGTACTTTACCTTTTTGTGGTCTTTGCCGGCAGTTTTTTGAGGTCTCCCACCTCCGGTGTCATCTGATGTCGAATTCATCTGGTATTCAAAGTAAAAAACAAGATTTAAGATCTAATATTACTTTCTAATATTACTAGGCCCCAAAAATGATCAGTTTATAAAAAGTACTACTTAATAGAATAAAGTGTTTATAAGCATAGCCTCATTTGTTGATGCGTGCATTGCGCATCATCAGACAGGAAATGAAGAACTGCAATGTTCCTGTTCTTGGTGTAGATCAAAGCTGCTGATGCAAGAAATGCAACTATACGGCACTTCAGAAGAAATGTGAGCGTCATGTTTCCTCCTGACATTAAACATTTCACGTATACAGCAATTGTAGTAAAATCCCACAAAAGTTAGAGAAGTTTGCAGTTCTGTTTTTTTACATGATGTTATTAACAAACAAAGAAAGCAAATGCTTCTGTTTATTACATAACATCACTTTATGCAAATAACCTATTTGTTTGTTTATATATGGGTGAGTCTCACAAAAATAGTCATCATTGGAATCTATCCTATGTCTTATATAGTATCTTTTACAGTATTCTTGTAAAAATATATACATACAAGTATTACAGTCACAATAAATATAAAAAAACATGTACCCGGAAGGTTCCCCCTGTTTTATCATGTATTCTCTACTTCACACCAGTACAGTTCTCCTTACCTTGTAAACCACTCTCTTGTTCATTGGAGCCACTGCATATCCAGCTCAATATGACTTCATAGTCTAGTACAGGAGGAAAAAATAGCAAATAAGTGGTGAGGGACTAACACTAAAAGTGGAAGGTGTGAAGGAAATGGAGTGATAGTGAAAGTAAACAAAGATGGAAAGAATATTTTTATGAGGGGGAGGATAAAGGTTACAGAGCAGCTATAAATACACGCATGAAGCACGCTATTTTGACATGTGCTCTGAGTAAAGCTTGATTGTTCCAAAAGTTACTTTATACAAACCAGCGAATGTTATAAAACAGACTCTGAGAGATATTCAAATCCATTTGGTGATGCATGACATCTATAAAACCTTGTTTTTGTGCTCATTTCAGCTGTTCCAAAGAAATGTTCCTAGTTGAACGCATGTTATGGTATATCTACAGATGCTTAGAACATTAGGAAAATAATACTACTGTATATACAACACAAATAATAGCAAAAAAGGATTTTGTGAAGAATTCATTTGAGTTCTATAACAAAAATAAAAGCTGCACATTTGTAACCAAAGAAAGTGCATGGTTGTATGTCTAATATTTTACTGTGGTCATCGTCGTATCACAACTGCTGTTGATAATTATTAAACCTGGCTCATATTATACCTTGAACAAAGCCATACATTTTAAATGTTCTTACATTTTAGAAATTGCAGATGCATTACCTCAAGACCCCAAGAGAATAATTTTCAGCTTATGATTGGTCCACTTTCCTCGCATTAACGGATGTTGAGAGCACTTGTAGACATCAGTGAAACTCAGGAGCCCATGTTTGGCTGTTGTGACACAGCCGTCCCTGCTAAAAAAACACAAATGAATTGCACATACCTTAGCAGCAGTAACAGTAACAAACTACAAATGCCAGATAGTTGGGAAAGTCTCCTACTGTAAAGCTCTTCCTTGACAGGCTGTTTAACCTTTAACACCCAAGAAGAAGGACTTGCAACAGTTAGTCATGAAATCGTTCCTAACAAGGTCGGTTCCGCATGTCACTGCCCACAAAACAAACAAACAATCGCATCAGAGTACGTAACGCGGCAGTAAGGTAAGACGGATATGGCTTAAGGCGCTATTGTTTTCACTGCTTTGCTTTTTTGGTCGATCACATATCCATGTCAGCACTGCATGAGATTATACTGTACAGGGCAAAGTTCTAAACATTATATAAGCAGTGTTTATGAACAACTTTGTCCCAATTATCTTAGATGTGATATTGAAACAGTTTTTTCTAAAATAAACATACAAAAGCTGTGGTTACACAAAAGGGGTCTTAAGGGGGTTGCAAATAGGACGTTGAAGCGCCGAGCCGTGCAGTGCAGCCCCATTGTTGCCCCTTACGGCAGTGCTCCGCTACAACTCTGGATGCTGTTCTGAGTCCTGCAGCGACACAGCACGCCACTCACATAATTTAACATTCACTTATGTTATTTGACTGAAACATTTTTTGGGAAATGAACAAACTGACTTTACCATAAGCGGCAACATCCATTAATCTGTTTGGGAATAATGGAAAAAAGGTGCATTAATAAAAACTCTAGATTCAACCACATAATAACAGAGTTGTCCTAGACTGTGCAGCTCGGCGCTTCCGCGTCCAGTGTATGACCCCTTTTAATTGAAATTCCTACTTCAAACGTTATAGCGCAATAACCTATATAGCGCAATATACAGCTCAATTTGTATAGCATTGTGTTAGAAATTGTGAAATATATTATAATGTTGCTTGCTTTTTATTTTACTAGCAGCACCCTAGTAACTACCCAGAACACCACCATAACAACCACTTTCCAACATCCAAGCGCTCATAGTGATAAATTAAAAAGCAGTAAGTGCGAGATAAACTGTTAACAATCATTTTATTGCAATAATATTACTGCAAGTACTTAATGCTATATGTCATGGCCAAAGGCTTTCCCTCTAGCTTTCATGCCCCTTAATTCCATGACCCACAGATTGCACAACTGATCTGCAATCCGTGGAAAAAAAACCAGTAGATATCAAATCCGATCCCAATCCGAAAATCTCTCTCGACAAATAACCAACCAGATGCAATGGACAGCTTCCAACAAATAAATGAGACTACACAAAACATAATAGCCAAAGTAAAAGCCGGATGTTCTCTTTGGTAACTCAAGGTTCTAATCCTGTTTCTAGTCAGGGATCAAATGGTTTGTCAAAAATAAGAATATTTGCAAGCCAAATCACACGACGACGGCATCAGCATTGCTAAAAGTTGCTCAAATCCATTAAAATACACAACAGCCTTGTATTGATATAACATCACCATCACACCCGGCCTGCTCTGAAACAATAGCTCTTTATCAGTCAGGAGAGGCGTGTGTTTGCATTTGGTGTGGAGTGAACACATTGTAAATGACACATGACGTGAAACTTATCACATGACCCATTCATATCACCTCTGTAAACACGGTGGACCTAAAAAATAGACCACTTGGCTGAATATAATACGAAGGCAACACGGATAATGCTCAAGATTTAAACAGGATACAAACTGAATGAAAGCAAAAGTCAAAAGAGTGCATGCATTTTAATGGTTGCTTTGACAAATGTCTATTTATTTCATAGGATTAAGCAACCTGTAAACTGTAAAAAAGGTTCTGGCATGAAACTCTAGATGGTGCAGTCCTATAGTCTAAACCAATCTGACATAATGACTTTACCACACAGTGTAGCTCATTGGTTCCTTCTGTATCAGCAGCCAATGAGCTGAACATTTAAATCTTGGCTAGTGATTGTTGCAGCAAGCAGCGCGCTTCAGAGACCCTCCTCCTTCCCCAGCTCCACCAGTATAGATCTGCTACAATGTGATCATGTACGCTATACTGGGTTTTTGCAGCATCAGCATTCGTTATATGCACACAGCAGCATGTTGTGGATGTATTGGCAGTAGCAAGTTGCTGTATTTGCTCCGCTGCAGCAGCTTCGTAAATGTCATGTCATGTCATGTCATGACAGAACTTTATTTATACTCAAAAATATTTTGAAATGAATTAAACCACTTTAACCACAGGGACCTCAGGGAAATTCTCAAGCCTCACACAATCACAAATACTGTTGCAATATGCGGTGACATGCAAAGCTTAAAGCTTTCCGTTTTTCTGAAATATTTTTGTTTGCTTCTTCCTGTTCTTAGCTGACAGGAGTAGCATGTGGTGTAGTCTTGGGCTGCCCATCAGCTTCAAGGTTCAACGTAAGACGCTCTTCTAAAACCCTCAGTTGTATTGGGTGGGAATTTTACTTGTTTTCTTTCAATCACCCTAAAGCAGTCTGGCATATGGGGTTCCATTTGTGGCAAAAATGTGTCGACTGGTTTGTGCTTTTTACTACAGATTTGTCTTTGTCTTTTTCTCTGTGTTTTTTCTTGTTGTCCTTATTGACTGTAGAGGAACGTGTTCTGTGTGATTGGCCCCTAAGACGACAGAACAGGACGACAGTAAGGACAACAGAACAACACAAAAGTAGGGACGACGGAACAGGACGACAGTAGGGACGACAGAACAAGAAGACATTAAGGACAACAGAACTGGACAACAGTTAATATGGCAAACAAAATGACAACAAGTATGCCAGTGAAATGGCACACATGGCGACATATTAAGACAAAGTCAACAGACAACATACACAACAACATATACATTTACCTGAACAAGTAGGCAATGAACAAGTAGGCAATGACTAAACGATAGTTGGCTGTTTGCCAATATATGTTGCGAATCAATATTAAAAAACGCGCATTGCGCATTTCTTCATGCAAGAGAGCTTCCAATGGCTTAGGCTTTTCCTCACGCCAGAGAGAGTTGATAATGTCCGGGCTATGAGTTTTCAGCGCACGAGAGAGCTTGTGATAAACGCGACTCGGGCCTGTTCTCGCAGAAAGTGCTATGCAGGTGAGAGTTTAAAACCAGCGGATAAGTAGTTCCTGTTTGGCAATCAAGTAATAACAGCGCATGCGGGCATCAATGACGCATTTGGATGAATGATATTGACTTATTTAAAGCAATAGTTTACTTTCTCTCGTTTAAAAAGTTGGGGTGGCAAGGAACCATGTTGCCAACTGCACTGAACTTAAACTCTGATAGAATGCTAATTTCAGTCACACGTGAGCATTTTCTAGACACGTAAGCTTCTGTTTTTGTCCACAAATCCAGCTTGTCATATATAAATGCGTAATTGCCCCGGCCCCTCGATACTATCGGTGATCCACAGGCTGGCGATAGAACGATCTGACTATAGAGAATATCGCCCAACACTAACCATAGACCTAGACAAACGTATTGTACAAAGCACAAAGCAGTCGACACATTTTTGGCACAAATGGAACCCCATATGAAAATACCAATAGATAAGCAGTTTCTGAAATACTTAAAGATAGGATATCACATGCAGTTTCTGCTAGTTTGATCAAATTTTATAAAAGAGACAATACATCATCGCATTATCCATTTGTGTTGGTTACATTATGAACGTCATTGAGTCATTTTATTTCATGGTAACGATATATTTCACGGTAACAATCTCCCATTATAATTCTATATCTTATGCCTAATTTTTCTTAGATTGATTTCCTTTATTTATTTATTACCGTTCATTAAAATGTTCTGATTATGAGATTAATTTTTTATTAATATTTATCTTCTGGCTATATCAAATGTATAGAGTAAGAAGATGCAATGAAGTATGAATATATGCACAAACAATAAGAGTACAGTAAATGACAGGTAACTGGTGTTCATGACGTCTGTACTGTAGGTCTTTATCGCTCTTCACTCGCTATAAAATGAGCACTTTTTGTGTGTTGCGAATCTTTGTCTTTAGGTTTGTTAGCTTTTAGGAACCAATCACAAACAGCATCCTAAGGGTTAACCACGCCTTCTTGTTTATATTCCGAGGAATACACGGAATAGAAAAATCTCTTACGGTTGACATTTTAGAATATAGGAATAGGTAGAATATTCCGTCATACCGCCCAGCCCTAATGCCCGGCATATTTTAGCCCTGGGACCGCACCATCTATCTGTTTCAAACTATCTCCAAATCCAGCGTTATATCCACTGTTTATATAACATTCATCACCCAAATGCAGTGAACAAACAAACACAGCTAAACTTCCATCAGCCCAATGAAGTGGCATTGACGGGCGTGCTGCTCTTTCTCAAGCTGGCTGGTTGACGCGTGGTCGTGATTTTTCTCTCACGCTAGCGCGTGGCTGTGCTCTTTCGCTCGGTGGATGACGCGTGGGCCTGCTTTTGCGGAAGAATGGCCAATATAACGGAATACAAAAAACTTTCAATAGCAAGTTGGAGTGCTGGGGGAGTGTATCGAGCACAGAAATACTTCATAACAACTCGTTTTAACAAGTTGACCATGTTAAGCATGAGAAGCCAGCACGTTTAACAGTGTAAAGAAGTCAGAATGCATGAAATAGCATGGTACCCCATCTTTAAACTTTCCAATTCTGTTGCTTGGGTTCAACCTCAGCGGATCCACTGTTCATGCACTGCTCATGTCTGTTCCTGCAACAGTTTGTTTTTGGTTGGAGCAAATGAACAGGTTATCTAATAAAGCGTCCCAGCACCACAACAACAAAGGCAACTTCAATTCCTCATGTAATATGCAAAATATATGATGATAGACTGCAAACAAAAAGAGTTTTTGAGAAAGTCAATTTTCCCAACTTTCCTTAAATGGCAGCCCAGTTTAGTCATTAGGTTTTTACCAGTGAAGTGTGAATATAAATAGGGAGTATTATAACTATTACTACATATAACTATAAAGTAGGCCAACTTTGTGTATTGTAGGCCTATATGCATAACGCGTTTTACACATAAAATAGAAATAAAATACAGACTAGAGCATTTGAACTCACATAAGCTAAGCAAACATCTCATCATTTTTTTAACGAAGATATTTACATTTACGCATTTAGCAGACGCTTTCATCCAAAGCGACTTACGTTGCAATATACTATACGTTTGTTTCTGAGTAAGTGCGATTCCTGGAATCAAACCCACGACCTTGACGTTGCTAGCGCCAAGATCTACCACTGAGCTACAGGAAAGTAAAGTACAGTAAAGTACGAAAAAACACTAATATACAAATATAAATAAAAGCAGAAAGTTAATTTAATTTCCGTCTTGTCCAACATAATGAAGGTTTTCCCCACATAATTTAGCTCCTGTAAGCGTGAACGTACAATTTGAATGTCGGATATTAACTGTTATTCGCCATTAAACAAAGCACTAAATCTTAATGTGAAAGAAAGCTACACGGAGCTTACCGTAAGCCTCTCTTCCTCAATTAAAGATGTTTTAGGTCATAAATATCGTTCACAATGTCGCAGTTTGTTTCTCAGTCATTTGAGAGAGCGTCGAGCTTAGCTTCCTTCTGACAGTTTAACTCTCTCCGCGCACGCGCTGGCGCTCATGTTGATTGACACGCAACTGAGTGTTGCTGATCGATCGCGCAATACTTTTGTGTTTATGTACAGTGCTCCTGAAGCTCAGCAAAGCATTTCGTTTCAATGCACAGGACATGGGTTCATCTCTCAAAAAACACGCAAAGCCTGATTATAAAATGCATCGTTTTAATGTTTGCCTTATGTCGCTTTGGATAAAAATGTCTAATGCATATCAATATTTATCAATCGCATATTTACAACAGCATGTATCATAATGTACGCACGGGACTGAACAGAATCACACAGATACAGAACTAAAATGAAACGTAGCTTATAGCAATCATCAAGTTGGCCGCGGTTTAAAGATGAAAGGGTCACTGTGTATCAGGTCGTATCACTATCTATCATACAGTATATTCTCTCTTATTAAAAGTACAGTATGTTTCTTTAACTTTGGCATAATTTCATGGGGCAAACAATATCACGTTTGGGCAGTGGACGTGGTGGAATCAGACATTTTAGCCTTTTTATCTATTTTTAAGCAGTTTTTGACATTTCATTTTGATACAACATTGACTAACTGGAAGCGAGAACTAATGAGAACATTCTTTTTATATTTGCAGATCATAAAATATAGCAAGATAGCTGGATTACTGTGGTTCTATTGCTATGCTTTACAAAATGTTTTGTACAAAATATTAATAATAAACCCCCATATTTTAGAATCCAGTGGCCGGGGAAAATACTTGTTTAAATGTATGAAATTTGCAATACATGTATTTACTGTATACAAGGATTTGACGTCCCACCCCAAATGTAAATTTGTGCCAAATTTGAATAAATGTTCGTTTGTCTTTGAGGAAGCATTTATGGTTTCACCCTGTTTTTATTTGTATAGTGAAGTAGACATCATTTCTGTTTAAAATGGTAGTGTGGGAGGGGCTTAAAAAGTCAGGTTGTGTCCCACATTGCTTAGTGTTACTAATGAATTGCATTCCAAGCATTTCAATGAAATTTTATTATTTATTTATCATAGCAATTCATTTACGAAGCTTTGCAAATTTATTTACTGTGATTTTTTTTTTGATGTTGCATACTGTATGATGTTGAATATTATAGTCATATCTTCTTTTGAAACAGTAATCCTTCAGATGTTGAACTGCTCCTGGACTTGAACTAAATCAACCATGTGTAATCTCACTTTTTCTCAAATAAATGTACAGTGTCAACTCGGCATAAAGCACACACACTTGTGCATTCCTACATATTTCTACATTTATTCCTATGGAGGTGCTGTAATGTTGTTGTATGTCCCAATGTTTCTCCTGGGTATGCAGGTTTAGAGTGTTCAGCAAATGATTACACTTTTTTTTAATGGATAGTATAAAATCATGAATCATTAACACTTACTCGTTTCTCAAAAACTTCCAGTATTTCCTATAATTGTACAGTTTTATAGACACTCACAGTGTCTGCCATTTTTTCTTATCTCATAATAACATTAACACCCTAACAGACAGCCAATAAAAGAAACGCACATAATCCAGTCATGTGACAAACATGTTAACATACTATTTACAAAGAAACACCCATTTATAGTGGATACAAGACAAATATTTGGTTAAATTGTTGAGTAAGATTTAACTTTTGGGCTGTCAATTAAACACACATATCTAGTCTAGCATATTAACTGACATATTTCAATCTATCATCTTTCATTTATTTTTCATAGAGCAATTCATTATATGATTGCCTTTTCCACAAGGGGTGCAAGAGATGTTTGCGGTTTATAATAAAATACATACTAAAACGGTTTTGTCAGGGATGATTCATTTCAACATTCAACACTAGATGGCCACAGTTTGCTGTTTCCACATGCACTCATTTTTCCAATGTGACTGCATAACAGGAGGGAACGTCATCAGTTCACAGTCAGTAAGTGACTCATCACAAGAATGAGAGTTCAGCCTAAACCATGACTCAATTCCATTTCTCTTGGTCTGGCTGTGGAGACATATTGAATAGCTTGTGTGATATAAGTATCTTGTTATACAGCTAAGTGTGTTTAAAAGCACTGACACAGTGGGAGAGATGGTGCTTACAGTAAGTAAACCGGGGAATGAAGCGTTTCGTCTTGAAAGCTTTACTCACACTGAACACGAGACGAAGCACTGCTTATGGTCTCTCAGTACAAGATATAAGGTTTATTTTGTAACCTTTTTGCATATTCGCTGTTTTATTAATTGGTTTTTAGCTGAAACTCATTATAATAAAGTTAGCAGGGTTCCTTTGACAGCTTACCCCAATGTGAAAACATGCAGTATATACTCTCTTAGGATCGCTGCATGCTCACTAGATCTGTTTTTCTACGCAATACCAGTGAAATGGAGTTTTTGTTGCCAGAAATACTGTAAAAAGTAAATATACCCTGAAAGATATTCCCTGGACTATAAAAGTTGACAGTTTGCCTTAGCCTCATTATGTCACTTAATGTATGTTTAGTTTTTCGTTGTATTTGTAAAATGATGTACAGAAAAAAATTTAAACTTATAAAAAGAAGAACACTTTAACATTGCTATGAAGCGCCAGATATTTTTTCCCCTAGACTTTCCATTGTTGAGAGGTGGGTGGCTTGGGTTCCTGTTAATCGGACATCTGGACTTCGTTATTTTAATGTGCCAACTGTTGTAATTGCAGGAAGGTCCGACTAACACTAGCAGGGGCAGCCCACATGGACTATCAAAGCAGAAGAGCCAAGCGGCAGTATGGAGCATTATAATAGGGTTTTACTGTATGTAGACAGACAGAAATGTTCTGTAATCCTCCAGTAGAAAGAAGCACATATGGATCTCATCCATGATGTTCCCGGTGAGTCAAAAACATCTTTGAGGTCGAGAAGATCTCTCGCTTTCATTCTGTCCTTCTACAACCATTTCTCCCTCCCTCTTCCAGTGATCTTTGCTATTTATTTTTTGGGGTACGTTGGCTACCCTTACATGGTCTGGCGTTGGGTGCAGCTCTTTCTGGAAGAGGCCCGCTGGTCTGCCCTCTGTCTGTTTCACTGGCAGGATGGGAATACCAGACATTTGAGGTCATCATTTTAAAGGAACAGTTCACCAAAACAAAAATTCTGTCATGACTCATCCTCATGATATTCAAAAGTGTGTTTTGTTTCGTTGAAACACAGTAGAAGAAAATTGAAGGATCATTTAGATAGGAGTGTCAGGCTACAAAAAGAACAAGCATAATCGTGCATCATTTTTAACTCGCAATCCAAGTATATATGAATAGAAATAAACATTAAGACGTTTGGTTGACATGGTCATGTGGACATGGCTTAATGTGTCAATTTCAAGTCCATAAATATTTGTAACCCATTTTAGGGAAGGATTACTATTACGAATATTATAAGAAATGTTTGTCTGTTGCTCAAAAAAAAGATGTTTGGCTTATTTTTGTAGCCTGATGGAATTTGTCACATTAATTTCACATTGTATGTAAAAGATATGATAAGTTTCTTTGTATGTTTTTCCTTTTGTGTTTCACAGAAAAAACAGGCGGTTTTGAGTAACTATGGAGGGAACTTTTTATTATTACTTGGTAAAATATCCTTTCATAAAGAATTATTTTAGGATTTGCTTTGGTAATATGAATGTCCCTTTATTGGTACAAGATGTATGGCGAATAACATAAGCAATCTAAAACAATGCTCAGTAGGATCCACTGGATCTACATTGTAGGTAACTCATCAAACTTTCACATTCTCGAAACAATAGCAATTAAACTCACTTTTCAATATGTTCAATAAACTTCCTGTACAGAAATGTAAGGGCATAACAAAGAATGTTTGCAACTGGTATACAGAATGAAAGAAGCCATTCGCCTGGTACTTGCTCATGACACTTAGATAGAAAGAAAGAGAGTACCCAAAACTTCCCACACAGAGAGCATGTGGTGAATGAGATGCATTGTGGCTGATAGAACACTGCAACAAATCGCTCATTGAATTGTTGTGGGATAGGACTAGTGCACAAACGGCACAATGCAAAGTCATAAAGCTCAATTTAGAGGACAACTTGGAGGCGTCAGGCGCCTGAGTCTCTTTTCTCTGATCTGATCAAGTCACAAGGACAATGTTTTTTGCTATCATCATGATTTCTTTTCAGTCACTCTTCAAGTGTTTTCTGTTTGGAATGGTAAGTTCTACCTGCTTTGTGTTACTAACAAACTAATTCAATTATTAATCCCATTTGTGAATAAGACACTCAACTCTGAAGCTTAAATCTTCTTGCAGGTATTTGATGCTTTTAGTTATGAAACATTGATTTTGAAGAACGATACAGGAAATGTGAGAACAGACATCGCATATGTTGCATTCTCAGTGTTGTCAAAAAGTAACTATATAGTGTATTATCATAAAAACCTCGGTCAGTTTTCTCTTTAATGTCAACTAACAAGCAAGTTGAGCACGTTTAAAAGAATGATGGTGTCATTGTGTCCACATGAAATTTGTAGTTTGATACCTATATTACATCCCATCCAGTTGAATAGCACTGACATCTGGTAACTCTATTGCCCCCATGAGTATGGAGGATAAATAGCTTACTACAGTATCAAAATAATGTGTGGTAGGTCTACAGAGCTTTTTCCACCTCTAAAAATGACACTTCTTTGTGAAAGCAGCTTCTTTCGAACGAAAGTTAAGCGCCCTCTAGCTGCGATGTAGTGTATGTTGTCATGAAATAACATTTTACTGCCGCTAACAATCAAAATCTACAATTTTATTAATTTACTTTTTACAAAATTTGCTTTTATGTGTATTTATTTAGCAGATGCTTTGAATAAGCGACTAACAGAACAATACATTCAAGACATCTTTTTAGTGTAGTTTAAACTGGTGGTCAACCAATATAGTGTTTAAATGCATGATACCCTTACCGATATTACCGATATAACACAAATACAGCTACAGTAAATGAGGGAAATACAGAAATTGGTTAAAGTAAATAAACAAATATGGTGTACTACTTGGCTAGTTGTAGTAACAATAACTTGAAACCAAGTGTCATGGTTTCACCTCTCCTTGTCAGGTATTGGTTTAGAGGTGGAATCATACAGAATCCTTTGTTTTCATGTGGGGAGAGATGTTTTTGACCATGTGGCCTTCCATACTCTCCCCGAGTCGCGTCATCGTTCCTACCCTCCTGTTTCCTAGTTTGTGTTAATTAGTTTAATTTTTATCCCTTGCACCTGTTCCCTCTTGATTTGCTCCCCTTTAAAACATCCTCGTGTTCTTTGTCCTGTCTGGTTCATTGTATGTATATGTATGTCTTACCTCATCCGTGTCCCAGATAGTCCTTGTATTCCTGCCCTCGTCTTGCCTTGTTCCCATACCCTGTGTCTAGTAAGTGTTAGTTTAGTGTTTATATTCAATTGTTTGTTTTCTAGTTTAGTTAGTCCGTGTCCTTGTGTCAGTTTTGTAGTATCCAGTTCTGTTTTCCCCCTCGTGGGTTTGTTTTTTGCCTGTTTGTTTAGTCCTGTTTTTGTATAATAAATCCTTGTTAACACCTTCACCTCCTGTGTCTGCCTGCAATTGGGTTCTCCTGCCTTGTCTTACCTCCAGTTCCTGACAGAATGAACCAGCTAGAACCGAACCCAGCGGCAGCCATGAACGCTGAACGTGGTCTTCTCCGAGCGGAGCAAGCTCACCTCCTGTTCGGCATCCGACAGCGGGAAACAGACGTGTGCACCTTTGCACGGGACTTCCTTATTGAGGCAGTGGGGACGGAGTTCAATGAGGCAGAGCTGAAGCTCATTTTTTGCAGCGGCCTCATTGAACCCCCCACGCCCAGTGAGACGCGTCTGTTGAAATCCCAGGGCTTCGAGGATATGGTGAGGTTCCTGGCCATCCGGGACAAGTCCTGGCCCTTACCTCCAGGCGAGCCTCCATCCTCCCTGGCGACAATCCCGGAGGGCCGGGCCTTGCAGATTGGGGCTGTGAGCATCACCACGCACCCCTCCTCAACTTTTGCAGCCTCTCCACCATCGCCCAGTCTCACTGGCAGCACCATGGACAGCCCCCCCACCAGCCGGTGGCCCTGTACCACCAACCCAGTGTGGTGGGAGTCCATGGCTTCCCAATCCCGCGCTGGAGGTGGCCCTTTCCCGGCCCAGGACTGTCGTCCTTTCCGGGACTATGCCAGGGAAGTCGAGGCCAGGAGAGCTGCTGTCCCCGAGGTGTTGGCTTGTGCCTACTTGTTGGCCGGGATGGACGACCCCCCAGCGTTTACAGAGCGGGAGGAACTGGTCTACCAGCCGTTCCCACAGTTAGTGGAGCGGCTACAGGGTGGACAGAAGTCCTCTCGTTCCGGTCTGGTGTCCATTCCGGAGGACCGGGTTGTAGGCACCCTCACCTTGGGGGACTCAGCAGCACCCACCTCAACCCCTGCAGTGTCTCCGCCACCACCGACGAGCATCCGTGGCAGGCGTGGACGGAGGGAGTCGTGGGACTCCCGTCCGACTCCTCCATCACGGAGCTGGTCGTGCTCCCCACCGCTTCTCCGCAGCCGACCACACCTACCGTGGGCCGGTCGAAGAGGAAGAAACCGAGGAGGGGAGTAGTGTCCAGTCCGGTGCACCCGGTGTTCCCGAGTCCGGAGGTCCCCGTCCCGAGTCCGGAGTCCCCCGAGGTCCCGATCCGGAGGTCCCGATCCGAGAGTCCGGAGGTGTCAAGCCCCAAATATTTTTTGGGGGGGCGCCGTGGGGATGTGACGGTCCGTGCGGCCAGCCCGGCCGCAGACTCTCCCCAGCAACCGGCACCAAGCCCGGTCCAGCAACCGGCACCAAGCCCGGTCCAGCAACCGGCACCAAGCCCGGTCCAGCAACCGGCACAGAACGCTGCCCAGCCGCTGGAGAGCGCTGCCCAGCCGATGTTCCAGCCGATGTCCAGCCCGGCATTCCAGCCATTGTCCTGCCCGGCATTCCAGCCGGCCGTCCAGCCCTTGTCCTGCCCGGCATTCCAGCCGGCCGTCCAGCCCTTGTCCTGCCCGGCATTCCAGCCGGCCGTCCAGCCCTTGTCCTGCCCGGCATTTCAGCCGGTGTTCCGCCCGGCATTTCAGCCGGAGTCTAGCCCCACAGTCCTGCAGGGGACTAGGACAGTTCCCCCAAGGACTTCCCCTGTCAAGCCCCCACGGGCTGGGACTTCCCCACCCAGCCCTACCCCTTTTGGACTTCCCCCAATGTACTCTTGTTTGCCCCCACCCCCCCTCCCTTGTTTATTATTTTTATTGTCACACCCCAACCCATTGTTTGTTCTTGCCTGCCTTCCCCTGATCTTGTTTTGCATGTTTTGTTTAGTCTTGTCTTTGTCCCAGTCTGCCTTGTCTTGTTCGTGCCTTTGAGGAGCATCAGGTTGCTGCTCCTTAAGGCGGGGGTTCTGTCATGGTTTCACCTCTCCTTGTCAGGTATTTCTTGGTTTAGAGGTGGAATCATACAGAATCCTTTGTTTTCATGTGGGGAGAGATGTTTTTGACCATGTGGCCTTCCATACTCTCCCCGAGTCGCGTCATCGTTCCTACCCTCCTGTTTCCTAGTTTGTGTTAATTATTAGTTTATCCCTTGCACCTGTTCCCTCTTGATTTGCTCCCCTTTAAAACATCCTCGTGTTCTTTGTCCTGTCTGGTTCATTGTATGTATATGTATGTCTTACCTCATCCGTGTCCCAGATAGTCCTTGTATTCCTGCCCTCGTCTTGCCTTGTTCCCATACCCTGTGTCTAGTAAGTGTTAGTTTAGTGTTTATATTCAATTGTTTGTTTTCTAGTTTAGTTAGTCCGTGTCCTTGTGTCAGTTTTGTAGTATCCAGTTCTGTTTTCCCCCTCGTGGGTTTTGTTTTGCCTGTTTGTTTAGTCCTGTTTTTGTATAATAAATCCTTGTTAACACCTTCACCTCCTGTGTCTGCCTGCAATTGGGTTCTCCTGCCTTGTCTTACCTCCAGTTCCTGACACCAAGGTGCACACATGCCATTGCGCTAATCTCGCACAGCGAAATGTGGCTAAATATGAATAAAATAAATATGAATTTAAATGTATTATTAGTCCTCCTTAAATGTATTAATAGTCCTTCTCCGTCTCTTATCTTCCTAACATGACCTATTTTACTGTGGTTATTTTACTATTTGTCAAATGCTGGCTTTACAACTCAAGTGGACTTTTTTGAGAACAAAATGCTAGCACGCTATATTGTGACCTAACAGAATTAAATATCGACTTATCTTAAAAAGGTATTGGCCGATGCCGATATAAAAAATTCCAAACATGGACCCAATATTGTCACAGTCACCAGGTGGAGTGCCCTCTCAAATCCACTAGAGGGCACTCACACGGACCATCATTGCACACTACATTTCCCATAATCCATTACCCGGACTCATTGAACACTGATCACCCTCACCTGTTTGTAATTAACCTTGTCACTTCTGCCTACATAAGCCTGGTCTGCTCGGTCCATCTTTGCAAAGTCTGGTTTTTGTTACACTGCATTTATGAGCATTCTATTCTAGTCTAGTCGATTGGATTATTGTGTTTTTAGCTTGGACTGTATATCTCGTTTAGGAACCTCTGCCGCCTGCCTTGACCACTGCCTGTTATATCGGTTTTCTGCCTGCCCTGACCATTGCCTGTTTTGTTGACTTTGTTTAATAAAGCTGCATTTAGATCGAACCTGTCAAGTCTCGGAGCAGTTCGCGACAAATATATCGGCCTCCACAATATACCGATACCACAATATACCTCGTGTACGAAATTTTGCAGCATGTAGCAATGATATTGCGATATGCAACCAACGCCTCTCTCCACCGCTCGGCCCTCCCTTTCGAAGCACTATGTGGCAGACAGGATACTGTAGAAAATACATGCCGAATTCCATATAAGGGGACCCGCCGTGGTGTATGTAGATAGAAATCGCTCATTCTTAAGTAAATAAATAAAAAATAATAAAAACAACGCTTCATTATGTAAGGTCTTTAAACACATCTGAAGACATATTTATGTATTTTAAAATGCATTTCTGTCAATAAATCCTTCAAAAAAATTTGACACAGCACCTTTAAATTTAGTAATTTGGATCACTTTTTTACTTTTGTCGGATGAAAGATAAAATGCGTGAGTAATCACATATCATTTTAAAAACAGGACCTTAATTTGCACAGTATGCAACCACACAAAACATCCTAGCAACCACATAGCAACGCCCTGGCAACCACACATCTGTGTTTCAACACTGTGGTGGTGACGCTTGCATTGGAAAAACAACGCTCTCACTTTGTGATATTTTTGAAAACCTTATACCGACTCTATTGTGGTCGACTGCGCCATATTCAGGTGGTAAAATGTGCACTGGGTTGAAAGGAGGTAATGAATCTGCTGTTAGTGTATTGTCCTTATACAAGAGACTGTGAACAGGATATGATGTTACTGTGTGTCTAAAGGTCTTATTACACTCTGTGCGCAGGATTTAGAAGCACACAATGACTCCATGAAAGGGTAGATAAAAGAAATGGGTGAAAGCAGAAGTGTTCAGATTTCACATTAGACGCACGATTAGACTTCAGGCTCTTGTGTTGAGCTAAACTTGCGTCATGTACAGATAACATACACATTTTTAACGTTTCTTAATAAATGTGAGTAACCCATTCCTTTGCAAAATGCGATGCTAAGAAGTTCTAGGCGTTGCTATGTGGTATTTAAGGCATTTTGAGTGGTTTCCAGGGTGTTGCTATGTGGTTGCTTACTGTCACAAGTCTATATTCCTTTCAGCACAGGTCCCTCAATATGCTTGTCTATTGTCTGCTTTATTATGAGCCATGTGAAAAGTGTAAACCCAGTCACTTGCAGTCACAAATGCATAATAATTGTGATTATTCCCCAATATATAATGTCTTGAGACAAGGGTTTATTGAAACCATAAATATGAGCAACAGTAGCAAAGCTTGCAATAGGAAACACTACTAACAACTTTCAGAAGGGGAAACACAGAGTAGAGAGAGGAGACCTGGGCAAGAGATCAGGGCAGCAGAAAGCAGCAATGCTTGGCATCCAGCGCACAATAGGGTGGGACTGGCAGGAAAAGCAGCGATGAGTATAGCTCATGTTCCCCTTTATGAGGTCCTCATCCAGCGGCCGCATTTGATTACAGTAAAGCTCGGAGCGGAGAACTTTTTACAGGATTACCGCCAGTTTCCTTCAGCACACACACATACACAGAATCTTTCACTGGTGGATGCTGGACCTTCTCTGTGAAACCTGAGCGGGTGAAGCTGTAATGAGCAGTATGAAGAGATGATGTTGAAGACCGACTGAAGCAGTGACGGGAAACAGCAGGGAGTCTCCTTTAGATTCTCGGATTCACTCCTCTCATTTGTCTTTGTTGGGAAGTCTGTTCTGTTTGCTCTGGGAGAAACTGACTCCGAGAAGACAGAAATTCACAGGTAAGAAATTCTTTTTTATAATTTGAGTTTACTTTTAGACTCAGGTGATTAAAATTTTATACTGATTTAAGTTTATATCAGATTTTTGAATTGTTACTATTGGACAAAAAAGGAATTAAATGGAGAAAAACAGTGACTTTGCTGGAGTTCTTTCCAGATCTTTGTATTCTTTTTTGTTGTTGTTTTTAGAGCAGATCTCAACAACATCTCAAACTGTGCTCAGATTTGCACTCTCTATTCAGAAGTTTATTCAGAGATTTCAGTAATAACTTGTTAGACTACATTTTCTGCTATTCACATGACCTTTACAGCTGTATACTCTAAAAGTGACTATAAAAAGGTATGTTTGTCATGTAGTTTTACCTGTATATGTGTCCTATGGTGTTACATAGCAACATTTAAAAAACAAACTGTTAATATTAGATTGTTTTATATGAATTATATTTATCATATAAAGTAGCATAAGAGAGATTTATCTTCACTGTTAGGTGTTTTTCTCTACAGACAACAATAGGCTACAGTTTTGATGTGCGCAACTGAATAGAGATAATACTTTTTTGTTTGGTAGTAACTATTTCTCACACATTAATGTTTTGCTTGAACATGAACATTCATTCATAAAGAGTTGTTGTCTTCATGTACCACGTTCATTTACGTTTTGCATATTTTTGCAAGGTGAATTTTCTATTTTTAGTAAATTTTTTTTTTGCCATATTCAAATAGAGAGAACAATATAAGTTATTTGTAGCAGGTTCATAACATAATGATTGTAAACACTGTAATCTCAGAACAATGTTTGTTAAGGGATTTCAACAAGAAATATACAGTAAAAAACTGGAATTTTACAGAATTCACATATTTTTTCACATATTTTTGAAATACGGTAAAAATCAAGTACAATTAAATTAATAAACTGCAAATTTACAAGTAGTAAAATAACATGAAAAACTTTACTTTACTGGTGCCCAAGCTGCCGGACAATTACTGTGCTTTAATAGATGGTTTCATTTGATTCGTGCGTGCCTGACCCCCAGTTAACAGCCGGTTTGTGTTTGGCTAGTGTCTAAACGTATATCTATATTTTATTTTATTTATGTTAATATTAATTTGTATTATTATTTTACTGTATAATAATTATATCAAATAAACTATTTGTTGAATGGGTAGTCCTGCAGTTTGGAGGCATTTAAACAAACCGTATGGTACATTGACATCTAGCGGTTGAGCTTGGTATCGGTGTCTAAATTCTAAATATTGGAGAGACAAGTTTAGCCAAATAACCATTCTTATCGGTTTCTTTTGATTGTTATCAGAAATAATCTATAGGCACTCTATTCTTCACTCTATTCTATGTATCGGAAGCGCATGTGCAGTAGCGTTTGTTCATGTTGTCACTTTGGAACCGTCTCTTTTTTGCAGTGTACAGCAGCAACACTGGCTCAGCCAATAAGCAGGACTTTGACAAGAGAGTTTGTTTGACCAATCAAAAATCGTCAATTTTGCTTTTCTATTTGTTAACACTAGTGCCGTGGAGATTACATACTTGACCTTTAAAAATGCAGTTTCTGTCAGGATCACTGTCCTCAAAAAGATGGACAATTAGCATACAATTTAGATTGCCGGTATGGTTCTGTTCTGGGCAGAACTTCCCGCCCATCCATGCAGCCAGCATAAATAAGAGCAGTGAGAGCAGCTACAGTATAACCCCCTTAGGGTAAACAGAACAGAACAAACAGATGTCATTTGTTCTTAATGACATTTAAGCAGGGCTGGACTGGGAAGAAAAATCGGCCCGGCTTTTTTTGGCCGACATCGGCTCTCCACCATTTCAGTCAATGGGGTGTGGGTGGGGTACATGGTCGAGTCTGTCAACCGGGGGATGCATACGTGTCTTCTGCATTCGCATTTAAAATACGGCCCAAGTGTCTGTTCCGGCGCCGAACGTTAGTGGTCCACCGGGAAAACTCCCGGAACGGCAGATGGCAGTTCTGCCCCTGCTTTTCTGTAGCTCAGTGGTAAGAGCATGGCGTTAACAACGCCAAGGTCGTGGGTTCGATCACAGGTGACTGCACATACATAAAAACAAATGTATAGGATAATGCAATGTAAGTCGCTTTAAAGCGTCTGCCAAAAGCATAAACGTAAATGTAAATGTAATGCATTTGAGAGTAACACAGATTCAACGTGATTGAGACTTACTGTATGAAGAGGAATATCGTAAAGTCAAATGCTGAAAGTGGAGTTGGGGATGGAGGAGGGTAATTTGCTCCTGAGCAACGCGATAAGCTGCTGATTTCTGAATGAATTTAAAATGAAAGCTGTGATAGCGTTATATTTCTGGTTATATAGGTGTATCAGCTGATGCAAGCTTGGCCCGCATGACCTACCAAAATGGAACACCCACATTTCAATGTTTCTTCAGATCTATTACATTTTCTGAGTATGCATTTTGGAAAACATTGTTTCCTACTGCCGGGTATGTGTGGTTCAGATGGTATCAGCACAGATGGGGACCACGCTCGGCCCAGTCGCACCCTTTAATATGTAGTCATGGCATGGTTGTCGACCCACCAACTTACTGCAGAAACAATAATGACTTGCTTACTTTTATGTGGACAACAAAATATTAAACCTCATAGGATGTTGAGTTGCAGGCGAGGTTGAATAAAGATATTATATATATAACCGATATTCTTCACTAAATGTCAAGTATGAAAGGCAGCTCTCTAATTTAAACAAGCACTCTTGACTCATAGCCGGAAAGGCAATGTCGTTTTTTCTCTGTTGAAAGATGGGCCAAGTTGACTAATCTCAGCTCTCTCACATGATAAGGTCAGCCCAGAGTTCATTGAGGGGTCTGGGCTCTTAGTGTTCAGGGTGAGTGGTCTCGATGGGGGTTGGTAGTGTTGTTGGTCCGCGGGGGTGTGCAGTCATGCTTTTAAGGGAGGCATGGTGAGACAGACATTGTCATTTTCCACATCATTTCCAACCATTTGCTTTGGCTCCTAATTCATTAGTAGTCATTCATTCTCAGGACAGACCATTAGGAAAGAGAGAGCGAACAAGTAAATATGAGAAACGGTTTGCTGTATGGCAGAAAAATAGCAGTGGAAAGAAAGATCAAGTGTGGAGATCAGGAGGGTTTGACAAGTATGGGAATAACCGCTAGAAGATTCATAAATCTGTGACCCACAACCCTAAAACTCATCTGTGATGCAAGTTCTCATAATCATGTCACAACAAAGCAATTTGCTGCTTGTGTCACATTTTCTGTCTCTGGTTTAAGCAATGTTGAAATGTTACAACTCGGCTGGGACTGGGGACGCTCACATTTGAATCTGCAAGTGTTGCGTTTGCGCTGGGGCAAGCATCTCTTTCACTAATCCTCATAGTTAGGGATTGGAGAAAATCTCAGAGTGTAATTCTTTCTGCATGGCTTGTGCTATGGACATGAATGATACCTAAGCTGAGGTGCACTATTAGTTTACCTAGCATTCAGACTTGTGATTTTCCACTGGAAAGAGGAAACAAGCCCCGCAACACCCAATGACTGTGCCAAATATTTCTGCAAGTGCCACCCAGAATATTTTAAAAACATGTTTAAATATAAGAATGAGAAGTTGTTCCAAAACTGTACACATTTCTTAGATTATATATTTTGAAGAATGGGGAAACCAAACAGTTCTAGGCCACCATTGACTTCTGTAGTAGTAGTTTTTTCCTATTGTGGTGGCCAATAGTGCCACAGAACTGTTTGGATACAAACACTCTTATACATTTTCTTTCTGTGCAACAGAACAAATAATGTTCTACGGGTTTAAAACAACTTGAGGGTGAGTAAATGATGACAGTATTTTCATTTCTGGGTGAACTTTCCCTTACATTATTGAGGATCCTGGAGAGCAGGATATAGCAGACTGTTTGCATTACATAATGTAATATTGCCCTATTTTGTTGAAAACACAAGGCCATTTCTGCACCCGTGCTCCTCCACACCCACATTGCAGTTCACAAATAGAAACGGAAGCAGCGTTAGATTAGTCTGTGTAAACAGGGTCTGCTCCAGACACAATAATGACATTATTACTCCATTACCGATTCTTATCAAACAAAACCCACAGGTCACATCCCTAATACACCCTCGGGACCGTCCTCGACACAGAACAGACAAGAGCTGAAAAAAAGAAGGGATGTTAAAACTCAAAAGTCTAAATTTGTTCTTTTTAACAAAGGCAGTTAGAGAAAGTTATGTTTGCCTTGGCCACCTCCGAAGGTCCAACTAAATATCATACACAAAACGACATTTTTTATACATGTTAGAAAAAATTTAAAGTCATCAAAGCTATAGAATAACAAAACTGTAACTGAATGTTGTAAAAACTAATAAATAAATAAAAATGAAAAATTGTAAAGACAAATAAATAAATAAAAACTCAGCTTCTTGAGGTTTTATCCTAAGATGCTTTTTGAACAGTACTGAAGGAGTTCTTATTTATTATTGGTCTTTTTAGTCTCCGTTATTCAGTACGAATAATCCTTTTCCAAAACATTTATCGAAATAAAATTTCAGTTTTGTAATAAAATGAACTAATGTGTACTCAATTATATTTTTCTCCATATAATTATAATGTTACAGCGTTTTTAACATCATGAAAACATTTTAGTCTCAATTCGTCTCAGTGTATTTTAATTTATTTATTTTATGCACTTAGCAGTTCACATTGGTGAACCCATGATTTACAGTTATCTTCATACAATCGTTCTATATGATGTAACGTTCTGTGAAAATATAACCTTGTATATGTCAAACGCTGACTCAGTAAACCCATGTCTAAGATAAAAATTCTCTTTGATTCTCTTTACCTTAGAATTAGATTTGAAACGTTAGTCTGGTTTTTAAAGATCGGATCGCATTTTAACCCCTTTACCAAAATTAAGGATGCTATAGAACAGTTTTTTTTAAATTAAACTATGTTTGGTCATTGGATTATTTACTTGTCGTCTTGCCTTGTATATGTATGTAACTTCCAGTTTTTTTAGATAATGGAATGATGTTGAGAAAAGGCTCTCCACACATACTAAAACTCCTAATTTTGCTCCGAAACCTGTAAAATACCACACTCTGACCGATCTGAAATATCTGAAAAGTCATCTGACGATTTAGAGTTCATTGACAACTTCAAACAAAAAAAAATGTGGTTAACTTTAATTATCCTCCTGGCAAAGATCATGGGATATTTCAGAAGAGCAAGAGCATGAGGAATACATCTCAGAAGCTTTGGATCCAACTTTGCAGCTAACACTTGGTTCACAATCTCCAAATCCTTTTATTTATAGGTAGAAATGTAAAATGAAGACAAAAGAATGTATTTTAAATGTACAAACGGTTTAATAATTTGTGTGTGCTCCACATGGGTGACGGGGGAGTATGTTGGAGTTAAAATAAATGTAAATACGGTAATGGTTCAGTACTTTAATATAATTTACCATGGTAGAAAACTTCATCTCACTGCCACTCTAGAAAAAAAAATAGTGCAACTAAAAGTTGTTCTTGGCTCGTAATTATAGGGGAACCACTTTTAGTGCTATATAGAACAATATTTTGGTGCTTCAGTGGTTCTTCAGTGTTTTTTGGGTTGACTGAAGTGATATAGAGTACCATACAGGGGCAAGATATGATGCTATATAGCACTAAAAGTGGTTCCCCTATGATTATGAGCAAAGAACGACACTTTTAGTGCTATATAGCACCATTTTTTTAGAGGACCTTCTGTACTGAAGAAGGGGAATTACACTGTTATTGGAAGAAATAAGTAATGGTAACTGTTAATTTCAAGTCCTTATCTTTCCAGCCTTTTAAAGAGAGAAAATTCCAGCAAGTTTCTTATCTGTATGTGCTGGATAATTAGGGAAATTCCTAGAGTTAAGTCAAGCATGGAAGGGGCAGGAGCTGGAGTTGGGGTGGCGGGGGTGACCGGCTTGTTGTGGCTGTGTGGGTTCCTGGCATGTTGATTTGTGACTGTAATGAAAAATCACATTGCCAGGGATTACCACACTGCCACGGCCTTACCGGCAGTTCCTAGACTGTGAGGGAATGGAGAAAAACGGAGGAAATCTAAAAACAAAGGGCATCAAACATGAAAACGCTGTAAGGGGAAGTCCATTAGGGGGGTTTTATTAGTGAACACCAAAACAGCATTTCTGATGTGTTTCTGAGCGGGTGCAGAGCTTGGCTGATTGGTGAACGTGTATGGACTTTTTTTTGTTCACAGTGGCTAAGTTCTTCACCTGGAAAGAAAATAAGTATGCCTTTTTTCTGTTGGAAGGAGAAATGGGACACCCCTTTTTATATGGAAGTGCTGAATGGTGGATGCATATACTGATTCTGTATCATACATTATAATTCAAAAATAGTTTGATTGTAATAAAGATAAAAATAAGATCTTGAAATTATAGAATGAGACGTTACTCTTCAGGTTTCCTAGTTAATCATGTCTTTCACTGGTACAAAAAAAAGTTCAATGTTCTGATCTCAGCATTTCATGCCGTTCTGCATTTGAAGTATTTCAACGTGTAAAATGAACACATTTCACCTTTAAGATACCAGTGTAAATTAATTTTTTTTTTTTCATGAATAAGTTGTATATGAATAAGTATATAAGTTGTGTGTCATCAGGACCTGACCTCCAGTGCCTTCTGAGCTGACATCAGTTGTAGTAAAATACTGGCTCAGTTCAGCAGGAACAGGAGTGTGGCCCATTACGACAAGATTGTGATCAAACATGAACAATTTTGTAAAACAGTATTTTACTGACAAAAGAACATTTGAGGAAAATAAAAACATGGGAAAAGACTGTACTTGGGTACTTGTTTTCAAAAGCTTTGACCTTGAATAACCCAATGGGCTGCTTTCCCAGACAAAATTAAGCTAAGTCACACACAAGATTTTAAGAGAAAGACTTCACGTGAACAGACTTTGTCACATCTTAGGAAATGACAACTGTTGGAAGAGAAACATTTCTGAAATATTTAAACTCAAAATGGGTTTAGCAAAATTGTTTATCTGAGAAGAAGTTTTACATAGAGTTTACATGACGATTGAAAATGTGTGCATTATAGTAATTTTAACTATATTGTTAACAATCTCCGAACTGCTCAGCATGTTTATTTATAAATAAATAGACTGCTTGCCCTTTAAAACCTTAAACAAAGATACTGGACCTTGGAAAACGGTGTTCTCTGTGGATATTAATGTACTGTTGGTGTTCTGGTAATACGCCCCCTAGTGTGCAATGTGACTATACATTATTTATTTAAAAAATATTCATAACATTGCCAAATAACAGAAGTACATTCACTAAAATTTTGAAATTGATTTGAAATCGATTATATTTCACATTAAATTAAATTATATTATATTTTAGAATAAAGAAATGGAGGTAAAATGGAAGATTTATATAAAGGGTCTGACAGAATCATGAGGAGAAGTTGCAAAAGTTGTGCAAAATTTATGTTTTTCCAAAAACGTTTAGCCGGCACTGTACATCATTCAAGGATTCGCAGTAACAATAACCTCAATTGGATTTTGATGTGAAAGTTATTGCATCACAATAGGTGCAGGACAGGTATAAAGTGTGACAAATACATTTCCATGGTTTTTGCACACGGTTGGGTATAAATGACAAATCATCATTATTCGACCACTGGTACTTTGGTATAAATGAAGAATCGTATTAAATATCACAGAATACATCAAAGTTCCATGCATCATACCTACAGTGTACTGACACAAGATGTCAGGGTTTGGCTATAATGCTGAAAGGCTATTTCTGCTCATCCAGTGGGGTTTGCATTGAATTTTTTTGCGAAAAAATATGAAAAAGAGAGAGAGAAGAAATGGTGAAGGTTTGATTCAAAATTACATCTCTTTTTGTTACCCAATTAACATCACCATCTAGGCTACATTAATTTGTTTAACGTTTGATAGAATAAAAAGATTTTTAGAGCCATCTAGTGGTATCAAATGGAATCGTTTAAAAGCCCTGCAGATGACATCTACTATAATACAAATATTCATTAGTTTCTTGAAGAAAACCTTACAATACACAGCTACTTTGCACGTAAGTAAAAGGAAAGAATGCGTTGTGTAGTTAAGCGGTTATCTAAAATATTTGAACCATTTTTAGTCATTTTAGCCATATTTAGTTTTTATCTGTGCAATGAAAATTAAAGATTCATACTTTGTTTTTAACATACTGTATATACAAAAAGTACAAACAATTGAGGAAGAATTAGATCAAAAATAGGTACAAATTCCTGCTACCTATAAACACAGTTTGCAAAAAGTATTTAACTGATGTCCAATGTGAAGCAGTTATAGATAGGTATGAAAAATGAACAATCTAAGAATGTTTTGTTGTTTTGGTCATTTTTTGTAAACAGCTGAAGTTCTTTTTGTATATATTTGTAAATATTGTACCTTCACATTTTGGCACTCTACACTTTTCTCACAAAAAGTCCAAAACTGGCTTATTAACAACCTCAATTCCTTCCTTGGGAAAAGTCTTTAGTGTCCAGTGGCTCTTCCTTGTTTGTGCATGTACAATATCCAAGCAGATCTCCTTTGAAGCTGCCGCCTGCTTTCTCTTCATCAAGAATTTCAGCTGATGTTTGCTCACCTCATTTTGCATGTGGGTCTCATTGTCCACTGAACTTATCTCTCTGAAGCTTCTCTTGTGTTTTATATTTGATTTGAGCATTGCGAGTTCAGCTTTACACTGAATGATCATCATGAGCAACAGCAAGTTCCTACATTTTCTAAGTAGTTCCACATCTTTACTGCACTGTAGTTTTCTAAGGAGAAAGGGAATACAACGTTCATAGGAAAAACATTACTAAATTTGACAAATTATCATTACTGTCTGTATTATTAAACAACGAGTGTTAATCGACATTAAACAATGACTGACACATTTCTGTTGTTTGTGTAAAGACATATTAGTTCATTCTCTGTTCATGAATTACAGGTCTCACCTTATCTTCGACCAATTCAAACATGTCGTTCTGACAATCTGTTGGTCTGTTATCATCATGAGCGACTGGATAGAAAGAAACATATTATTATTTTTTAATTAGTTCCTATCCACAAGTAAAACCGCTAAGATTGTGTATTTTGTCATCCTGCAACAGTGAAATAAATGTGATCATTATTTACATAGATGTAGTCGTCTTCAGTTGTTTGTTTTGGAACCTGTTTGTTTCCAGACACTTTATGTTCCATTTTACATCCAACAACAGCACACATTTGTTGTTTCTTAGACCTTTTTTGTCGCTGGCTAGTGGCTACATCTGCTCTTGCCTGAAAATGGCTGACAGCGTGTCTCTGGCAAGGTGGGAACTACGCGCTCATAAGGCGGAGTCTGAGCGGTCATGGGCAGGCGTAAACAATGTGGATCAAATTGTTAGGGTTTCCCCAACAGCCTGTTTTGTGTCACTGTTGTGGCTTAAAGGAGATTACAAAAAGAAGAATAGATGGATTTGTATAATTACAGGGTTTTTCTGCACACACGCTGGCGACTCAATTTCTGGTAGATAAACATTTAAAAGTGCATTTTCTGGGATAGCGGCCCTTTATATATCCCAATTTAAAGGGGTCATATGGCGCGAATACGTGTTTTTCTGTATTTTTCTGTGTCTTTGGTGTGTTATAAGTTGCCCATGCATGTATTAAACACATAAAATTGCTCAAATTTAAGTGTCGGAACAAAAGATCCATTCTATCTAAAAGCGAATGCGAACCCAGGCCAGCCTGAAATGCCTCATGCAACCACACCCCCACAAATGTACGTCACTTCGTAACATGATTTGACTTAAGACCGCCCAAATCTAACATAGTAAAGTGGCCGTATTTGTAAATCTCATTGTATCACACCGCCGCAGCCATGTCGCAGAGACGCTGTGTGTTTCGTTGCGAAAAGGAAGACTCTTTGTTTGCCCTGTCAAAAGATGAGTAAAAACGAATGGTAACATTTTATTTACAACCCGAATTCCCGAAAAGTTGGGACGTTTTTAAATTTGAATAAAATGAAAAATAATGAAGAAGTATACAAGGCCTTCCCTGAAATAGACGTTGTTTGGAGGGAAGCATGTGTTGCTCTAAAACCTTTATATACCTTTCAGCATTCACAGAGCCTTCCAAAACATGCAAGCTGCCCATACCGTATGCACTTATGCACCCCCATACCATCAGAGATGCTGGCTTTTGAACTGAACGCTGATAACCCGCTGGAACGTCTCCCTCCTCTTTAGCCCGGAGGACACGGCGTCCGTGATTTCCAACAAGAATGTCAAATTTGGACTCGTCTGACCATAGAACACTATTCCACTTTGAAATAGTCCATTTTAAATGAGCCTTGGCCCACAGGACACGACGGCGCTTCTGGACCATGTTCACATATGGCTTCCTTTTTGCATGATAGAGCTTAAGTTGACATCTGTTGATGGCACGGTGGATTGTGTTTACCGACAGTGGATTCTGGGAGTATTCCTGGGCCTATTTAGTAATGTCATTGAGACAATCATACCGATGAGTGATGAAGTGTCGTCTGAGGGTCCGAAGACCACGGGCATCCAATAAAGGTCTCCGGCCTTGTCCCTTACACACAGAGATTTCTCCAGTTTCTCTGAATCTTTTGATGATGTTATGCACTGTAGATGATGAGATTTGCAAAGCCTTTGCAGTTTGACGTTGAGGAACTTTGTTTTTAAAGTATTCCACAATCTTTTTACGCAGTCTAACACAGATTGGAGAGCCTCTGCCCATCTTTACTTCTGAGAGACTCTGCTTCTCTAAGACATCGCTTTTATAGCTAATCATGTTACAGAACTGATGACAATTAACTAAGTCACTAGATGTTCTCCCAGCTTTTCTTCAAAACTGCTTGCTTTTTTAGCCATTTGTTGCCCCTGCCTGTTGCATGCATTACATTTTAAATGAGCTAATTTAGTGGATAAAAGTGTAAAATTTCTCAGTTTAAACATTTGCTATGTTATCTATGTTCCATTGTGAATAAAATATTGGCTCATGTGATTTGAAATTCCTTCAGTTTTCATTTTATTCAAATATAAAAAACGTCCCAACTATTCCGGAATTTGGGTTGTACAACACTGTTCCAGAAAAGTACAATCCGAATGTTTGTGCAGCGCATTTCACCGACGATTGCTTGACGAACGTGAGAGAGGGATTAAGACCGGCTATGCGCGAATGCTTTGGATAAAAAGTGGGGCTGTTCCAACCATTACAACTTCGCTGGTGCTTCAGATTCACAGCCTTTAAGTATATTTTCATTGTAAAAGACTTTGTCACGGACTAACGCAAGTTGAGTTTGTCGTGTGTTTGTGATCTGCAAATGCAGACACTCAGCAACGTGGAAAAAAAAGACAACATAAGTCCTAATAATCAGTAATAATGTTCCAACTAGTTTATAATGGGGTTTATTGTCTTTGTTGAGTCGCGACGAGACGTGGCGTGGCGTAACACTTGTTGATCAAGAAGGCTCAAAGCGCTCACGTTATTTATTATGTTACCATTCCCTGCTGTAATGCGAGCTTGTTTCGATCTCACACAAACTCTGTATGATGTATATGGATATAAAAGGTAAAAATAGTTAGCTATAGTTTTTAACTATTTAACATAATATTTGTCTTGCCTTGATCATCTTCATTTTCCGTATCAGATTCGGGCTCGAATTGATATAAGGAAGTCAAGATGACATTTTATCACCTATCTGTCAGTACAATTGCATGGGAACATGATTTCCCTCACCCTCTTGCAGTATTCGACCAATCACTACGCACTGGTTAACTGGCCAATCATAGAACACCTCGCTTTTCAGAGCGATGAGCTTTACACACTGACTGACTGCTGTGCGCGTGCGCATTATACACAATAATGTCACAGAAATGTCAGTTGCTAACATTTTTCCAAATATCTTTCCTTATATCTTTATTCGGGGGGGATGTAGGATTGATTCATGACAGAAATAAAACATTTTGTGTGCAGTATCCCTTTAAGAATTTATCGATGCTGTGGTGTAACGAATATGAATGAATTTTTCACTTAATATAGAGACATTTGTTATAACATGTCTCCTATATTAATATTGATTAAACACAGTTAACAGTATACTGAAGCAGCTAGAATTATATCTGCATTATGATAAGTTTTGAGATATTGAGATTTTGTGTTCAGCAAATACGATATGGGGAGACATTAAATGGATTCTAAATGTGCATCAAAATCCTCTCAGATTTGCAAATGGGGATTTAGATCAAATGCAGATAGAACCTCCAAAAAATATATTTTTGTGCTTGCAGTTGTTGTATCTTGCAAAACCATAACTAAAGCAATACATTTAAAGCAAGACACAAAGTTTATATATGCAGTACTGTAACTTGGTGAAAACATACATTAATTGTTGTAATAATGTTTTTAAATGTATAAAATTTACATTAATGATTTCTATGGAATTAATTTCATATTTTCGGATTTAATCATTTTTTTTCAGGTACATACTAAATATTTATATTAAATGCTGATTATATACTCACAGTTTGGTTTTGTAGCGATGCTCTCATATCTAAGAAGTTTATAACAACTCTTCTTCTGTGATCTTGTGCGCTGTTGTTCTATACTCTTCATTATTCTCTCTCTTTCTTCTCTGTCTAAAAATTTAAATGATGAAATAAAACAATATTTTTTTAGTCTGCCTTTGGGTAGAACAGGTTACCTGTGGTTGACATTAAAAAAATAAACAATGGATGTTTTCTCAGCATATAAAGTGTGACTCTATCGAAGACTAAAGTGCGTCTGAGCTCTGAGTGAGATGATGAGTATTAATAAAGACACTTCTAATAGCCATTCCTACAAGTCAAGAGTGGGATTCGCTCTTACTACAAAAACTGGCTGAACAGGTTTCATAGTAAAGCAACCATGTAATACATCATCAAAACTCCCTGGAGTAAAAAAGTTTGACCTTTGGGATGACGTTTATTGCTGTCAAATCAATTTAACTTTATTTATAAAGCGTTTTTTACAATTGTCATTGTTACAAAGCAGCTTTATGTGAAACATTGACTATAAGCAAAACATTAAAGTTATACAAGTAAAAAAAAAAGTGAACACACACATATTTGCACAGCTATCTTTATGAGGACATACATTGACGCAATGCAATCTCTAGCCCCTAACCATCAGAACTGATTACCTGACCCTCACCCTAAACCTAACCTAAACCTTATTATAACCTAACCCTAAAACCAGGTCTTGACCCCCAAACAGCCCTTTAAAGGGGTCTCAGAAAGTGAGGACCGGACAAAATGTCCTCACTTTACCCTCGTCCTCACTCTTCTGGTCTTAAACTCAAACTGGTCCTCATAAAGATAGATGTACAAGTACACGCCACAGCATTGTGTAAACACAGGATCATAAATAAATAAACAAACAAATAAATAAACTAATAAACAAAAAAAGGACATACAGCATTTTCACAAAAATAATGTGAAGCGCTACAAAAAAAACATTTAAAGGTTTATACATGTACATTTCATAGAATGTCAACAATCATAAAAGATAACTGAAGAACATACATATTAGTTTTGTTATGTTTAATTCGGAAAGTAAGGGTGTTTCTATTGCCCTGACTTATAATTGTGCACAACACCAACGTCATATTTTGCCAATGGTGTGTAACCTACTACTGGGTTTTATGTGCCAGCTGAGCAACTGCTATTAAAAATAGCAAAATGAAAAAAAAATATGTGGTTTCTATTCTTGGCATGATAAACCTAGTTTTCTTGGTAAGAGCAACTCCCTTTCGAGAATTCTAATTGTGACGTATGTGACGAAACTATTTGAGGTATATTTAAACCCTCACTGTTAATTCTAACTTACATATGATGAGTCATGCAGTTTTCACAAACAATACTTCTGAATAGTTTTAATGAAGGTGCAGCTAATAGTACAGAGTAAAATATCAACTTCAGAATGTTCTATCAACAAAGGATATAAAGTAATTTGGCTAAAAAATATTATTTAGTTGGATTTAGTTACTCAATTTGTTAGTGTTTGTCCAAATAATTTAAAATTAAGTAGGGTTTTGGACATAATGTGTTGTGTTTTATTTGTATGTATTTATAGTGTAATAGTTCACAACACAATCACTATTCCAACAGCAATCTGAGAAGAGTAAACAAGATGCTAAATAACAATATGTTACAAACAAGATTGTTACGTCAACACAAATATCTCAATCTAAACTACTCATAGACCAAACAGTTTTCTTAGAAATCCCTTTCATTGAAAATTATTTCTTTTTTGCCTTCTTGGTAGTGTGCAAGTTGAAATGTGTTTGTTCAGTTGAAACAATGAGCAACCTTTTCAGCTTTTACTTTGGCCTTTACATGAACATGGAAAGAATGCAACAGTCTTGTTTCCATCCAGTCTGTGTGGAAAGTATGCATGCAAATCACACAAGAGTTTCCTACAACATGCTTTTACCTTCAAGGACTTTACATTTTCTGAATGATCTGAGGATTTAAGCCTTATCTCGGTGAAACTCATATTCACATGTCTATGTAAATAAGTAACACAGTATATCTTTGTAAAGGCTACAGTATAAATGTTTACAGTGAGTATAAATATGTGAATATATTTTTGGGGAGCTACTACAACACATAATGTATCCACCCTATGAATTAAGAGACTTTTTTGCCTGAAGCTCAGGGTACACACAAACAGCAATGTTTGACAGTTTAGATCAATGGTTCTTAACCTTTTTTGAGTACTGGACCTATGTTGTAGACAAACCCACCAAAACAGAGACCAAGACAAGACCGAGACCAGAGGGTTTCGGGACTAGGACAAGACCAAGACTTTGAGGGGACGAGACCAAGACAAGACAAAGGCAGGCTGTGACTGAGTCGAGACCAAGACCAGGACTCCCAAAAAAGTCATTATGAAGTCATAATAGAATTAACTTGGGTGATTAATGGTGCAGAAATGTATGTGTAGGACGTTTTATGTTCCATGTTTCATCACCCACCTACTGTAACATAATAACATTTCTTGTGCACGTAAAAGTTACAATAAACATAAAAAAACAGTAAATACCAAATTTAACTTTAAGTCTGTGACCTTCAACAAAACAAAACATTCAGTGATATAATATGTTTTATTGCTTTTTATGTAATCAATAACAAAATAGCTGTGTGTTGCTCGAAATGCACAAAAGTTCAGATTTGTTCTAGATTTGTTTGGGACTAACCAAAATAGAACAAAAACTTTGTTTTGTGCCTAAAACTTAAGACACTTGTTAGCTCAAGGTTTATTGAATTATTATACAAAATCAACATCATATGTTATAAAATAAAAAAACAAGATCTCATACAAGTACCTTTTTGCAATCACATCTCGGATATTGTGGGCCTTTGTGTAGATTGATTTAGTTGACAGATTTCTTTAAGACCACCCCCCATTCTTCTCTCACCAGTAACAGAAGAATCAAATAAGAAACAAGTGGTGAATGCTTTTCAAGCCAGAAGTTTTACATACAATCACATGGGATGATGTTAACATATAAATCAGACAATGCTCCAGCTGACTGGCTCGAGCGCATTTAGTCCCGTTCTCACTAACAATATTTTTATTTACAGTCTTGCAGATATACAAATAAGGATTATTAGGAACACCTGTTCAATTTCTCGTTAATGCAATTATGGTGGTGGTGTAATGGTGTGGGGGATGTTTTCTTGGCACATTTTAGGCCCCTTAGTGCCAATTGGGCATCATTTAAATGCCACGGCCTACCTGAGCATTGTTTCTGACCATGTCCATCCCTTTATGACCACCATGTACTCATCCTCTGACGGCTACTTCCAGCAGGACAATGCACCATGTCACAAAGCTCCAATCATTTCAAATTGGTTTCTTGAACATGACAATGAGTTCACTGTACTAAAATGGCCCCCACAGTCACCAGATCTCAACCCAATAGAGCATCTTTGGGATGTGGTGGAACGGGAGCTTTGTGCATCCCACAAATCTCCATCAACTGCAAGATGCTATCCTATCAATATGGGCCAACATTTCTAAAGAATGCTTTCAGGACCTTGTTGAATCAATGCCACGTAGAATTAAGGCAGTTCTGAAGGCAAAAGGGGGTCAAACACAGTATTAGTATGGTGTTCCTAATAATCCTTTAGGTGAGTGTATACAAAACTAATAAACTGATGTGATTGTTGTGAACTGACTCCAAGATGCCCCCCAGTGGATGAGTGTGGAACCACAGTTTGGACCTACATGACCAACTGATGATGAGGATGAACAGTGTACATTGATTATTGAATATATTATACAGTAAATATACCTTATAAATCAAGTCTTCATAAAGTTTTTGTGCACAAAAGACTGTTTTATTTTTATGCTCAGGAGATTTTTCTGTGCACAGATAATGTGAGTTTTTCTGTGCCCAGAAGACATTTTTCTAATGCTCAAGGGACATTTTTCTAATGCTCAAGGGACATTTTTCTTGTGCTCTGTAGTTGTTTTTCTAATGCTCAATGGGGATTTTTCTTGTGCTCAGATGAAATGTAGATCTGTTGCCACTGGGACTTTATGTGTGGTCCAGGCTTGCGTAGATAAAGCGAGGTTTTCTTAAAAACTCTCTGGCTGATGATGCTGCCACAATGGCTGGGGGTATCGAGGGACTCCAGTCCATGATGTCATCCACATCTACTTCCATGGGTTCTTCATCCATGTTACTGGAAGAGGAAGCCCAAGAGAAAGATGATGGGATGGCAGACGGTGTGAAGGGACTCAAAACCACACACGCATCATAGTGCAGCGGTACATCCACCACCTTGGCAACCATTTGCATGTCAGTGCCAGGCGTTTGAAAAGGAGATGGAAGGCTGGCATATGTCAAGCAGCCACTCGGCTGTTGTGGTGTGGCTTCTGCTCCACACCTCTCTGATGCCATAGGAACAACGGCAGACCTGTGCCTGTAAGCACATGCATTCTGACTTAGTCCAATTGCACAACGTGCTGGGACCGGTTGCATAAACTGAAAGACTAGTCTTAGAAGTTCTCTCAGGTCACATAAAAATGTAGATTGGGTAAATTGAAATGTGAAAAGTCAAACTGATAAGTCCTAATAATTGCTTGTCAGTGAGACTAGTTGTTAGATGCAGTCTTGAGTTAATCTGAGTCACGTCTTTGTTTTGTTGGCAATCGGCGTGCGTACGTGCATAATGTAAACAACACAAACTTATTATAGCGAATCAACAGTTATGGATAATATGATTATGTATCGTGTGCTCGTGCTTTAGTTCCACCCACTGTGAGCCTCCAGGCAGGTATAAAGTAATCGTACAGCAGTACATGTCTTTTCTAAATGTGATCAAACTAAATACTCTTGAATATATGAAGAATGCAATACTACTCTATAGGTACCGTTCTCAAGATTAATATGAGATTGGCAGAAACTGCGTGTGTTACCTTCGTGTGAGACATCTCTTAGGTGATTTGTACGAAGGCATCGTCGAACTTGTGCAGAAACAACCGTGAAGCCGACGATCTGACTGAAGCTGTTACGTAGCTGTTTTGGTTTCCATGACGACGTGTCAAGCTCGTCATCAAATGTTGCACCCCTCTGATTGGCCAGAGTGCATTTGGTTCCGTTCTCACTAACAATATTCTTATTTGCAGATATATACAAAACTACAATAAAGTATCCTAAAGCTCGGTACATTAAATAAACACACATTTGCAAAAATCACTGATTGAGCAGCAATTTTGTATTAGGACATTCCAATTCTCCCCCCTCTGTCCTGAACACGTCACTGGCAGTTTGTGAAAAGTGTCGGTTTGGTTAGTCTCATCACTGCACAGAAAAACATAGAAGACAATTAATAACATGGATAATCTTACTACAAAAAAACACGTATGATGAACTCTAGATCTTGTTTTGGTGTTTTGCTAACGACAAACAACCAGGGCTGCACCTAAACTGTGTTCACTTTTCACGTTGCCTCACTGTCTATATTGGTTGCCTGCACACTATTCAATAGGATGAAGGGGTTAACAGGGGTATTTATTTGACAAAATAACAAAGACTACAAAAACAGGCAAAACAAAACCCACAATGGGGAAAACAAGACAGGATAAACCATAATACTTATAAGGACACTGACTGACTAAACTAAGAAAACAAACACTTGGAACGAACACTAAACTAACACTTACTAGACAAGGGAAACAGGAACAAGGCAAGACGAGGGCATCAATACAAAGACTATCTATGACACGGATGAGGTAAGACGTACATATACATACAATGAACCAGACAGGACAAAGAACACGAGGATGTCTTAAAGGGGAGCAAATCAAGAGGGAACAGGTGCCAGGGATAAACTAATTAACACAAACTAGGAAACAGGAGGGTAGCAACGATGACGCAGACTAGGGAAACAAAGGATCCTGTATGATTCCACCTCTAGACCAAGAAATACCTGACAAGGAGAGGTGGAACCATGACATTTGCGGTGGCCATCTGCAAAGTTTAACCATTTAAAAACCCCAAAAAGTGCCTTTCACTCAAATTACTCTGATATTCTGTATTCTAAATAAATCCACAGCTCAGAGCCATACAACACCAAAGATTAAATCCCAAAATCAATTTAAGATAGGTCAAAGGTTAAAATCACAGCAGTGATTGGGTCAAACAGGGACAAACCCGAGCGTTGGGTTGTAAATGAAACTATGCTGTGTTGTTTCAGACAACAATACTGGGCAGAGTCAGATATAAAAGTTTTCTGGGCTATTCACCCTAAAAATCCCTTTTTGATCAAACCACGGATTAAAAAATAACCCAACATTTGTGTAAAAACATCTGTAAAGACATAAGAAATGATAATTTCCTAATTCTATTTTGTATTACATTACGCATTTTCATTATATGACATTCATTTCATGGCAACAATACATTAGGTCAATAATAAACCATCCTCTTTATGTGGTGAGAGCACAACGAATGTCAACACAAACGCCTTTTTAAAATATTTTGAAGGAAATATTGAGGGAATCGTGTACCTTTAAGAGGATGATTAATATTCACTAAAATATCTTAAAGGGATAGACTTCACCCCAAATGAAAATCCTGTCATCATTTACTCAACTTCGAGTTGTTCCAAATCTCTCTAAATTTCTTTGCTTGATGAACACAGAGAAAGATATTTGGAAGAATGCTAATAACCAAACAAATCTTACCCCCCATGGTATCCCCCCATGGTTGACTCTCATAGTAGGAAAATTACTTAATTTACTTCAATTAATACATTTCTTTGTTCCGTTGAACACAAAAGAAGACATTTTGAATAATGAAGCGATGCAAACGGTTCTAGGGCACTTTTGACAACCATTTCATTTTTTTCTACTATGGGAGTCAATGGGGGGCAAAATCCGTCTGCAAGAATTCTTCCAAATATATTACTCTGTGTACATCAAATCAAAGGAATTTATACAGGTTTGGAAAAACTGAAGGTGAGCAAATGATGACAGAATTGATGACCAGCAGATCCGGCTGCATTGCAATACATTAGAAAAGTAATTTGTTATAGACCAGAGACAAACAATATGTGGTTCATGACAAGCACATTTAAATAAACCACCGCATGTCAGTAATTCAACAGTTGTAAAGTTAACAATCTGTGAAAAGTCACAATGTCAAAACTACACTTATTCATTCTAAACAACAAAAATATCATCCAGCCTGTGAAGTGTTATTTGACAGCTTGAAGTTTGCCTGAATCTCCAGCTAGATTCCAGACGGACAGTCTTCAAATTAGACTCAAATTTACATCACAACAGCAACATGACAGAACGACACACTGACACACTACTAACATGGGAAGTGTCTTTGACTCTAATGAGCCGACACCGCCAACCGGTTTTGGGCATCATATACACATGTATACCGTCTGAATGGTGCTTTAAAATACTGTCTAGGTAGGCAATTTAATAGTTTTTAAGACACTCTCTTGCTGGCAGACATTATTAGCAATTTACATAGCAGTGATGGTTAACTGTAGACAAATAGTTAATTTAAACGTTGTCTTTATCCTTAAACACACACGCGATGTTCAGATAGTCAGAGGCGGGTCCAGTACTACACTGTGTAACATCTGTGTTGACATCCATCTTGTCTGCTGTAGTGGAGTGACCTTTCACCCGCACACAGCAGCTGACCACAGCGAGTAAAGAGGGACAAACCGAGCATCAGAAACAGCGACACCGTTCAATAACTTATTTGAAACGATAATAAAATTATGTTTTTATTGTAGTTTTTCTAATTGAAGATACAACACTTGTTCTGTGTTCAAAAATCGTCATTGAATAAACTGATGTGATTGTTGTGAACTGACTCCACGATGCCCCCCAGTGGATGAGTGTGGAACCACAGTTTGGACCTACATGACCAACTGATGATGAGGATGAACAGTGTACATTGATTATTGAATATATCATACGGCAAATATACCTTATAAATCAAGTCTTCATAAAGTTTTTGTGCACAAAAGACTGTTTTATTTTTATGCTCAGGAGATTTTTCTGTGCACAGATAATGTGAGTTTTTCTGTGCCCAGAAGACATTTTTCTAATGCTCAAGGGACATTTTTCTAATGCTCAAGGGACATTTTTCTAATGCTCAAGGGACATTTTTCTAATGCTCAAGGGACATTTTTCTTGTGCTCTGTAGTTGTTTTTCTAATGCTCAATGGGGATTTTTCTTGTGCTCAGATGAAATGTAGATCTGTTGCCACTGGGACTTTATGTGTGGTCCAGGCTTGCGTAGATAAAGCGAGGTTTTCTTAAAAACTCTCTGGCTGATGATGCTGCCACAATGGCTGGGGGTATCGAGGGACTCCAGTCCATGATGTCATCCACATCTACTTCCATGGGTTCTTCATCCATGTTACTGGAAGACGAAGCCCAAGAGAAAGATGATGGGATGGCAGACGGTGTGAAGGGACTCAAAACCATGCATGCATCATAGTGCAGTGGTACATCCACCACCTTGGCAACCATTTGCATGTCAGTGCCAGGCGTTTGAAAAGGAGATGGAAGGCTGGCATATGTCAAGCAGCCACTCGGCTGTTGTGGTGTGGCTTCTGCTCCACACCTCTCTGATGCCATAGGAACAACGGCAGACCTGTGCCTGTAAGCACATGCATTCTGACTTAGTCCAATTGCACAACGTGCTGGGACCGGTTGCATAAACTGAAAGACTAGTCTTAGAAGTTCTCTCAGGTCACATAAAAATGTAGATTGGGTAAATTGAAATGTGAAAAGTCAAACTGATAGTCCTAATAATTGCTTGTCAGTGAGACTAGTTGTTAGATGCAGTCTTGAGTTAATCTGAGTCACGTCTTTGTTTTGTTGGCAATCGGCGTGCGTACGTGCATAATGTAAACAACACAAACTTATTATAGCGAATCAACAGTTATGGATAATATGATTATGTATCGTGTGCTCGTGCTTTAGTCCCGCCCACTGTGAGCCTCCAGGCAGGTATAAAGTAATCGTACAGCAGTACATGTCTTTTCTAAATGTGATCAAACTAAATACTCTTGAATATATGAAGTATGCAATACTACTCTATAGGTACCGTTCTCAAGATTAATATGAGATTGGCAGAAACTGCGTGTGTTACCTTCGTGTGAGACATCTCTTAGGTGATTTGTACGAAGGCATCGTCGAACTTGTGCAGAAACAACCGTGAAGCCGACGATCTGACTGAAGCTGTGACGTAGCTGTTTTGGTTTCCATGACGACGTGTCAAGCTCGTCATCAAATGTTGCACCCCTCTGATTGGCCAGAGTGCATTTGGTTCCGTTCTCACTAACAATATTCTTATTTGCAGATATATACAAAACTACAATAAAGTATCCTAAAGCTCGGTACATTAAATAAACACACAATTTGCATAAAATCACTGATTGAGCAGCAATTTTGTATTAGGACAGTCTCCAACTGCGCGCCTCCGTCAGTGTGCCGTGAAACCCGGCTTGAATCTGGCGGCATGTTGTCACTGTACATTCTGAAATCCCACATATGTGATCGTAGGCCTACTCTCTGGGGCACGGAAATAAAAAATCAATATATAGCATCGAACAAACTGTAACATTACTAACATATTATGCTATTATGTGTCAGTAATTATGAATGAATGAGGCATTTATATAGTGCTTTATTGTGTATTGCTGAAGGAAGAATGTATGTTACCAAACAGATCTCATCCCTCATTTGCTGCCATAGGGAAAATAAATATAGGGGTTGATGGGGGATGAGATCTGGGGTTAGTTCTTTCAAATATCTTTAGCAATACACAATCCGAGGTTGAGTAATTGATGACATACTTTTCATTTTTGGGTGAGCTGTCCCTGTGGATGCGAATTGAGACATCCTTGATGGGGCTTGTTTAACAGACACCAGCTGGTTATAAAATAATTGTAAAAAAGAAAATCAGAACCTGCCTGTCATTCTCTGCCCCGACATCACTGTTTATCCACTTGATCACACTTTGAAGTATAACTACAAACTACAGTAACTGTAATTATATTTATTTCATCATTCATAAATGCGTAGAGAAGTTGAGTTTTACTATTTTGTTTTCATGTTGATAATGGGGCATTTATAGCATATGTATGTCTGCAAGCATCTTGCTGAACATCATTTTTCTTATTGAAAACAATAAAGTGCAAATATGATTTCCATTGTATGCTTATTTCATTTTTCTCAATATTTGGGACAGAATATAAAATAAATCATAGATATTTGCGCCATAGAAGGTGCAGAGACATTGGCAAACTTAATGAACATAACATTTTATCTAGTACATTTTTATTTGTGTTTAAAACATAAACAGGGTAACAGACAGCACAAAGCAGGAGTGTGTAAAGTATTTTTAGATTCTCCCCAGAAGATCTCTGTCCTCACACGTCACTGGCATGTTTGTGAAAAGTGTCGGTTTGGTTAGTCTCATCACTGCACAGAAAAACATAGAAGACAATTAATAACATGGGATAATCTTACACCGTAAAAAAACACGTATGATGAACTCTAGATCTATGTTTTGGTGGTTTTGCTAACGACAGAAACAACCAGGGCTGCACCTAAACTGTGTTCACTTTTCACGTTTGCCTCACTGTCTATATTGTAAAATAAATTTATATTTAATATCCACACAAAATTCAACAGCACCAAACTACAGATGCAAGTGTTGCACTCTTGTCTTTTGCTAACGGAGATGTGGTGATGTGGTGATGCATTTGCGGTGGCCATCTGCAAAGTTTAACCATTTAAAAACCCCAAAAAGTGCCTTTCACTCAAATTACTCTGATATTCTGTATTCTAAATAAATCCACAGGGCTGACAATCCCAAATAATGAAACAAAACACACAGTGATTGGGTCAAACAGGGACAAACCCGAGCGTTGGGTTGTAAATGAAACTATGCTGTGTTGTTTCAGACAACAATACTGGGCAGAGTCAGATATAAAAGTTTTCTGGGCTATTCACCCAAAAATCCCTTTTTGATCAAACCACGGATTAAAAAATAACCCAACATTTGTGTAAAAACATCTGTAAAGACATAAGAAATGATAATTTCCTAATTCTATTTTGTATTACATTACGCATTTTCATTATATGACATTCATTTCATGGCAACAATACATTAGGTCAATAATAAACCATCCTCTTTATGTGGTGAGAGCACAACGAATGTCAACACAAACGCCTTTTTAAAATATTTTGAAGGAAATATTGAGGGAATCGTGTACCTTTAAGAGGATGATTAATATTCACTAAAATATCTTAAAGGGATAGACTTCACCCAAAAATGAAAATCCTGTCATCATTTACTCAACTTCGAGTTGTTCCAAATCTCTCTAAATTTCTTTGCTTGATGAACACAGAGAAAGATATTTGGAAGAATGCTAATAACCAAACAAATCTTACCCCCCATGGTTGACTCCCATAGTAGGAAAATTACTTAATTTACTTCAATTAATACATTTCTTTGTTCCGTTGAACACAAAAGAAGACATTTTGAATAATGAAGCGATGCAAACGGTTCTAGGGCACTTTTGACAACCATTTCATTTTTTTCTACTATGGGAGTCAATGGGGGGCAAAATCCGTCTGCAAGAATTCTTCCAAATATATTACTCTGTGTACATCAAATCAAAGGAATTTATACAGGTTTGGAAAAACTGAAGGTGAGCAAATGATGACAGAATTGATGACCAGCAGATCCGGCTGCATTGCAATACATTAGAAAAGTAATTTGTTATAGACCAGAGACAAACAATATGTGGTTCATGACAAGCACATTTAAATAAACCACCGCATGTCAGTAATTCAACAGTTGTAAAGTTAACAATCTGTGAAAAGTCACAATGTCAAAACTACACTTATTCATTCTAAACAACAAAAATATCATCCAGCCTGTGAAGTGTTATTTGACAGCTTGAAGTTTGCCTGAATGTCCAGCTAGATTCCAGACGGACAGTCTTCAAATTAGACTCAAATTTACATCACAACAGCAACATGACAGAACGACACACTGACACACTACTAACATGGGAAGTGTCTTTAACTCTAATGAGCCGACACCGCCAAACGGTTTTGGGCGTCATATACACATGTATACCGTCTGAATGGTGCTTTAAAATACTGTCTAGGTAGGCAATTTAATAGTTTTTAAGACACTCTCTTGCTGGCAGACATTATTAACAATTTACATAGCAGTGATGGTTAACTGTAGACAAATAGTTAATTTAAACGTTGTCTTTATCCTTAAACACACACGCGATGTTCAGATAGTCAGAGGCGGGTCCAGTACTACACTGTGTAACATCTGTGTTGACATCCATCTTGTCTGCTGTAGTGGAGTGACCTTTCACCCGCACACAGCAGCTGACCACAGCGAGTAAAGAGGGACAAACCGCGCATCAGAAACAGCGACACCGTTCAATAACTTATTTGAAACGATAATACAATTATGTTTTTATTGTAGTTTTTCTAATTGAAGATACAACACTTGTTCTGTGTTCAAAAATCGTCATTGAATAAACTGACGTGATTGTTGTGAACTGACTCCACGATGCCCCCCAGTGGATGAGTGTGGAACCACAGTTTGGACCTACATGACCAACTGATGATGAGGATGAACAGTGTACATTGATTATTGAATATATTATACAGTAAATATACCTTATAAATCAAGTCTTCATAAAGTTTTTGTGCACAAAAGACTGTTTTATTTTTATGCTCAGGAGATTTTTCTGTGCACAGATAATGTGAGTTTTTCTGTGCCCAGAAGACATTTTTCTAATGCTCAAGGGACATTTTTCTAATGCTCAAGGGACATTTTTCTAATGCTCAAGGGACATTTTTCTAATGCTCAAGGGACATTTTTCTTGTGTTGTTTTTCTAATGCTCAATGGGGATTTTTCTTGTGCTCAGATGAAATGTAGATCTGTTGCCACTGGGACTATCTGTGGCTTTATGTGTGGTCCAGGCTTGCGTAGATAAAGCGAGGTTTTCTTAAAAACTCTCTGGCTGATGATGCTGCCACAATGGCTGGGGGTATCGAGGGACTCCAGTCCATGATGTCATCCACATCTACTTCCATGGGTTCTTCATCCATGTTACTGGAAGACGAAGCCCAAGAGAAAGATGATGGGATGGCAGACGGTGTGAAGGGACTCAAAACCATGCATGCATCATAGTGCAGCGGTACATCCACCACCTTGGCAACCATTTGCATGTCAGTGCCAGGCGTTTGAAAAGGAGATGGAAGGCTGGCATATGTCAAGCAGCCACTCGGCTGTTGTGGTGTGGCTTCTGCTCCACACCTCTCTGATGCCATAGGAACAACGGCAGACCTGTGCCTGTAAGCACATGCATTCTGACTTAGTCCAATTGCACAACGTGCTGGGACCGGTTGCATAAACTGAAAGACTAGTCTTAGAAGTTCTCTCAGGTCACATAAAAATGTAGATTGGGTAAATTGAAATGTGAAAAGTCAAACTGATAGGTCCTAATAATTGCTTGTCAGTGAGACTAGTTGTTAGATGCAGTCTTGAGTTAATCTGAGTCACGTCTTTGTTTTGTTGGCAATCGGCGTGCGTACGTGCATAATGTAAACAACACAAACTTATTATAGCGAATCAACACTTATGGATAATATGATTATGTATCGTGTGCTCGTGCTTTAGTCCCGCCCACTGTGAGCCTCCAGGCAGGTATAAAGTAATCGTACAGCAGTACATGTCTTTTCTAAATGTGATCAAATACTCTTCGAAGATATGAAGAATGCAATACTACTCTATAGGTACCGTTCTCAAGATTAATATGAGATTGGCAGAAACTGCGTGTGTTACCTTCGTGTGAGACATCTCTTAGGTGATTTGTACGAAGGCATCGTCGAACTTGTGCAGAAACAACGTGAACCGTGAAGCGACGATCTGACTGAAGCTGTGACGTAGCTGTTTTGGTTTCCATGACGACGTGTCAAGCTCGTCATCAAATGTTGCACCCCTCTGATTGGCCAGAGCGCATTTGGTTCCGTTCTCACTAACAATATTCTTATTTGCAGATATATACAAAACTACAATAAAGTATCCTAAAGCTCGGTACATTAAATAAACACACAATTTGCATAAAATCACTGATTGAGCAGCAATTTTGTATTAGGACAGTCTCCAACTGCGCGCCTCCGTCAGTGTGCCGTGAAACCCGGCTTGAATCTGGCGGCATGTTGTCACTGTACATTCTGAAATCCCACATATGTGATCGTAGGCCTACTCTCTGGGGCACGGAAATAAAAAATCAATATATAGCATCGAACAAACTGTAACATTACTAACATATTTATGCTATTATGTGTCAGTAATTATGAATGAATGAGGCATTTATATAGTGCTTTATTGTGTATTGCTGAAGGAAGAATGTATGTTACCAAACAGATCTCATCCCTCATTTGCTGCCATAGGGAAAATAAATATAGGGGTTGATGGGGGATGAGATCTGGGGTTAGTTCTTTCAAATATCTTTAGCAATACACAATCCGAGGTTGAGTAATTGATGACATACTTTTCATTTTTGGGTGAGCTGTCCCTGTGGATGCGAATTGAGACATCCTTGATGGGGCTTGTTTAACAGACACCAGCTGGTTATAAAATAATTGTAAAAAAGAAAATCAGAACCTGCCTGTCATTCTCTGCCCCGACATCACTGTTTATCCACTTGATCACACTTTGAAGTATAACTACAAACTACAGTAACTGTAATTATATTTATTTCATCATTCATAAATGCGTAGAGAAGTTGAGTTTTACTATTTTGTTTTCATGTTGATAATGGGGCATTTATAGCATATGTATGTCTGCAAGCATCTTGCTGAACATCATTTTTCTTATTGTGCAATAAAATATGATTTCCATTGTATGCTTATTTCATTTTTCTCAATATTTGGGACAGAATATAAAATAAATCATAGATATTTGCGCCATAGAAGGTGCAGAGACATTGGCAAACTTAATGAACATAACATTTTATCTAGTACATTTTTATTTGTGTTTAAAACATAAACAGGGTAACAGACAGCACAAAGCAGGAGTGTGTAAAGTATTTTTAGATTCTCCCCAGAAGATCTCTGTCCTCACACGTCACTGGCATGTTTGTGAAAAGTGTCGGTTTGGTTAGTCTCATCACTGCACAGAAAAACATAGAAGACAATTAATAACATGGGATAATCTTACACCGTAAAAAAACACGTATGATGAACTCTAGATCTATGTTTTGGTGGTTTTGCTAACGACAGAAACAACCAGGGCTGCACCTAAACTGTGTTCACTTTTCACGTTTGCCTCACTGTCTATATTGTAAAATAAATTTATATTTAATATCCACACAAAATTCAACAGCACCAAACTACAGATGCAAGTGTTGCACTCTTGTCTTTTGCTAACGGAGATGTGGTGATGTGGTGATGCATTTGCGGTGGCCATCTGCAAAGTTTAACCATTTAAAAACCCCAAAAAGTGCCTTTCACTCAAATTACTCTGATATTCTGTATTCTAAATAAATCCACAGCTCATAGCCATACAACACCAAAGATTAAATCCCAAAATCAATTTAAGATAGGTCAAAGGTTAAAATCACAGCAGTGATTGGGTCAAACAGGGACAAACCCGAGCGTTGGGTTGTAAATGAAACTATGCTGTGTTGTTTCAGACAACAATACTGGGCAGAGTCAGATATAAAAGTTTTCTGGGCTATTCACCATAAAAATCCCTTTTTGATCAAACCACGGATTAAAAATAACCCAACATTTGTGTAAAAACATCTGTAAAGACATAAGAAATGATAATTTCCTAATTCTATTTTGTATTACATTACGCATTTTCATTATATGACATTCATTTCATGGCAACAATACATTAGGTCAATAATAAACCATCCTCTTTATGTGGTGAGAGCACAACGAATGTCAACACAAACGCCTTTTTTAAAATATTTTGAAGGAAATATTGAGGGAATCGTGTACCTTTAAGAGGATGATTAATATTCACTAAAATATCTTAAAGGGATAGACTTCACCCAAAAATGAAAATCCTGTCATCATTTACTCAACTTCGAGTTGTTCCAAATCTCTCTAAATTTCTTTGCTTGATGAACACAGAGAAAGATATTTGGAAGAATGCTAATAACCAAACAAATCTTACCCCCCATGGTATCCCCCCATGGTTGACTCCCATAGTAGGAAAATTACTTAATTTACTTCAATTAATACATTTCTTTGTTCCGTTGAACACAAAGAAGACATTTTGAATAATGAAGCGATGCAAACGGTTCTAGGGCACTTTTGACAACCATTTCATTTTTTTCTACTATGGGAGTCAATGGGGGGCAAAATCCGTCTGCAAGAATTCTTCCAAATATATTACTCTGTGTACATCAAATCAAAGGAATTTATACAGGTTTGGAAAAACTGAAGGTGAGCAAATGATGACAGAATTGATGACCAGCAGATCCGGCTGCATTGCAATACATTAGAAAAGTAATTTGTTATAGACCAGAGACAAACAATATGTGGTTCATGACAAGCACATTTAAATAAACCACCGCATGTCAGTAATTCAACAGTTGTAAAGTTAACAATCTGTGAAAAGTCACAATGTCAAAACTACACTTATTCATTCTAAACAACAAAAATATCATCCAGCCTGTGAAGTGTTATTTGACAGCTTGAAGTTTGCCTGAATGTCCAGCTAGATTCCAGACGGACAGTCTTCAAATTAGACTCAAATTTACATCACAACAGCAACATGACAGAACGACACACTGACACACTACTAACATGGGAAGTGTCTTTAACTCTAATGAGCCGACACCGCCAACCGGTTTTGGGCGTCATATACACATGTATACCGTCTGAATGGTGCTTTAAAATACTGTCTAGGTAGGCAATTTAATAGTTTTTAAGACACTCTCTTGCTGGCAGACATTATTAGCAATTTACATAGCAGTGATGGTTAACTGTAGACAAATAGTTAATTTAAACGTTGTCTTTATCCTTAAACACACACGCGATGTTCAGATAGTCAGAGGCGGGTCCAGTACTACACTGTGTAACATCTGTGTTGACATCCATCTTGTCTGCTGTAGTGGGTGACCTTTCCCCGCACACAGCAGCTGACCACAGCGAGTAAAGAGGGACAAACCGCGCATCAGAAACAGCGACACCGTTCAATAACTTATTTGAAACGATAATACAATTATGTTTTTATTGTAGTTTTTCTAATTGAAGATACAACACTTGTTCTGTGTTCAAAAATCGTCATTGAATAAACTGACGTGATTGTTGTGAACTGACTCCACGATGCCCCCCAGTGGATGAGTGTGGAACCACAGTTTGGACCTACATGACCAACTGATGATGAGGATGAACAGTGTACATTGATTATTGAATATATTATACAGTAAATATACCTTATAAATCAAGTCTTCATAAAGTTTTTGTGCACAAAAGACTGTTTATTTTTATGCTCAGGAGATTTTTCTGTGCACAGATAATGTGAGTTTTCTGTGCCCAGAAACATTTTTCTAATGCTCAAGGGACATTTTTCTAATGCTCAAGGACATTTTCTAATGCTATTTTTCTAATGCTCAAGGGACATTTTTCTTGTCTCTTTTTCTAATGCTCAATGGGGATTTTTCTTGTGCTCAGATGAAATGTAGATCTGTTGCCACTGGGACTATCTGTGGCTTTATGTGTGGTCCAGGCTTGCGTAGATAAAGCGAGGTTTTCTTAAAAACTCTCTGGCTGATGATGCTGCCACAATGGCTGGGGGTATCGAGGGACTCCAGTCCATGATGTCATCCACATCTACTTCCATGGGTTCTTCATCCATGTTACTGGAAGACGAAGCCCAAGAGAAAGATGATGGGATGGCAGACGGTGTGAAGGGACTCAAAACCATGCATGCATCATAGTGCAGCGGTACATC